>WBMV01008257.1:0-77539 GCA_013396655.1 Campylorhamphus procurvoides | reverse complement strand
TGTAACTGCTCTTGGCTCTGGAGTGTTTTCTACACGGAAATTCTAATTTAACACGCAGATGGAGATGTGTTTTGTTTCCATCAGTCACAAACAATGCAGAAACAGAGCGGAATGACTAGGTTCAATTAGGACTTTCTTTTCATTTCCAAATCTTCAGATGAACAATCTGTATTTATATCTTGTTCTCTATGAGCAGCTGTGGAAGCTTCCGGAATTGCGCATGCTCTTTTTATACCACCCCTGTTGCTTTTAGCCTTAGGTGGATATTGGGTATGTCCCCATGGGCTCCCTGCAGCCCCATGGCTGGTGAGTGTGAAGGGGAGGGAGAGATGGAAGAGGATTTGGGAGCAGGACATCCCAGGGTGTTGAGCAGATGCTCTCATGAGCCCAGGAAGTGAGTGCCCGATACCAGGGAGTTGGCGGTGGCTGGGTTTGTCCAAGTGCATGTGGCATCTCTGACACTGTTCCCTGTTGTCTGACACAAAGCACTCCCTGCAGCATCCCCTGTCAAGCTTCTTGGCTTGGGAAGAGCAGGCTGGCACCGTGATTCTCATGTCATCCTGTGCTCAGTATGGATGTACTGGAAACCTTTAGGATACAGAGACAAGGTAGTCGTGGTACAGTATTATTTTCCCCTCTGCCTGCATGCCATGGGAACCTCCTTGTTCATTTGTGTACTGGTGCTGAGGATGGTCGGACTCAAACTGCTCAAATGGAACAATGCAGCATCTATTTATTGTTATTCCCCATCTTCCCAACACCAGGACTTAGAGAGCTTGAGCTCACACTAACACAAGGCTCTGTAGTTATTTAATGGAGAAAATAAGTAAGGAAGAAACTGGTGGGTTTTGGTCTATAGATCTCCAGATCTTTTGGGTAGGGATCCAAAGTATTTACTTGGGCTATTACAGTGCTAGACAACTGTCTTTTCTGATGTTGTTCCAGTAAGTGCCAATGCTGTTCATAATTGTTTTCCAGTGTCATTAAGAATTTGGTTTTTGTGCAAATCTGAACCTGGAAGCAGGTGGTAATTTTAAGTTAGTTCCTACTTTTAAGGACAATGCTCTGTTAATGAAAACGGATCCTCTTCACAACTTTGGTGTATTGTAGATTATAATGAAAGATGTAAAATATTCAGGCTTTTTTTTCCTTTTTTGGACTTTGTATTTTACTGCATGTCTCTAATTTTTAATCAATAAAGAACAAATTGTCCATTCCAGGTGTCTGGTGTGTGGTTTACGGGCCATTTGGTTGGATGGTGTGTTTGGGGAAGGGGTTTGTCCCAGTGGTGCTTGCAGCCCCTGGGGCATTTCTGTTTGGAACGGGAGGAGGTTTGACAGGAAGACTCAGTGGGGAAAGGGAGTTCAAGACCAGACTGGATGGGGCTCTGGTTAATGTGGTCTAGTGGAAAGTGTCCCATCCCATGGCAGAGGGTTCGAACTGGGTGATCTTTAAGGTCCATTTCAACTATGACTGATGATTCTGTGCTCTGCAGCAGTTGTGTCCAGAAATGGAGTCAGGAGGGCATTTAAGATGTTGCCCTGAGGGCTTGTCTGCAGTTGAGAGGTTTTGCTCCAAACTTTGCTTCCCCTTTGCAGCTGGGAATGAGCTTCCCCCTGTCCAGAAACACCTCAGGGTGACACAGCCTGGTGTTGAAGTGGGATGATTTGCACTCTGAGAAGCATTGGGAGCATGAAGTGCACTCCCTCCCATCCACAATAATTGTTCTGCCTGAATTTGAGGCTCTGGGGCAGGTACCTCTGGATCATTCTTGTACTAGAGCCAGGACTTCAAGGAGAGATGGAGAGGTGGAGTCCAGACATGTCCCCACCCCTGTCAAACTGCGTGGATGTCTGGACAGCATTCCCCAGTTGTCACCCTTTAACAGCAACCTTGTCCACAACCTTTTGTTACCATCCAGTGTGATGCAAAAGTGTCTGTTTGCAAGCAGGCTACCTGGCTCCCTCTTGGAAGCCAACTTTTCAAAGCACTGCACTGGAGAAACCTTAGAGTTCCTTAGTTTTCCTTCACTTCCTTCAATATTTCTTGTCCATCTTCCACAAATTTTCAGAAATGAAGGAAAAAGTCACCTGAGAAGCGAAAAAAACCCTAGTACTTCTTACAGAAGGTCCTTTTGAAGATCTTTCCCTAATACATATATCCCAGTACACAGAAACCTTTTTCCAAAGTGCCATCTTCATTCAAATTCTGAGAGTTTTATTGACCTGGTTTACCAAGAGCTTAGTGGGTTTTGTTGGAGCAAGGTCGTGGTGTCTCCATTAGGAGAGACAGAACAGACTGTGGGAAGAGAGGTTTCTCTAAAGCTTCAGGAACTGTCAAGGGCAAAGTGTCTTTTAGGAGGTGATAGTAGGGATGGCCCAGTTCCAGCCATGTTCACCAGGCCTTTTGGCTGGGATGCACCCAGCTGTGTCTCCTTAAAAATATGCATGTTTGTGCTTAAAACCCACTAAAACAAAAAAGAAATGGTGGTCTTGCTTGGTGGCCCTTCCTAAGATTCCTCTTCCATTGATTCTCCTTTCTAAGCCTCTTGGGCTTAGTTTGCCATTTTCTGGCTGTTTATCTTAAGATGTGATGCCCAGCTCAAGTTCTCTCATGCCGTCCTCTGGCTTCTGCTTCTCCAGACCCAGGACTGGTGTCTGACTGACCCTCCCAGGTTTTCCTGTTCAAACCATGGCAGAGAAGATTAGAAGAGGCTGCTTTGTGCCCTGGAATCCACCTAGCACGGAGCCAGGAGACAGCCAGGGGAGATGGCAGGATCAGGCCTGGGAAAGGCTTCTGAGCTCCTGGCCATGTGTGGCACTTTTAGCAATGTCTCCTGATGAAGCAGAGCCCAAGCTGGACAGGGACACAGTTTCATCCTCCACCTGAGTTCCCTAATTGACTTGAACAGATCCAATTTCTGCTGTCCAGATCAGTGTCTTGCCTGATTATCCCTGCCTTTGGTGCTCCCAGCTTTGTGGCTGCTGAGCTGGGCTTATCCCGAGGGCAGTATTTCCCCTCTGGCTCCCCAGGGAGCTGCTGTTCCTCCAGGCTGGACCTGTGTAGGTGTCATGATCAACCCCAACAGGGCAGCCATAGCCTGGTTTCCACCTTGTTTGTACAATGCTTTTCCCATGGATCTCTGGGCAGGAGAAGAAGCTTTTGGGCACCTCTGGAGGCTTTGCCTTATGGACATCTCAAAGGGACCCCAGGCAAATGCTGTTCCTGCATCAGGGATGACCAGAACAGTGCTGGACTTAGGTTCTCAATGATCAATTTAAGGCATGTGAGCTGAGATCTGCCAATCCTGCCCGTGTCAAACGTCTCTTATCTCTGTATCCTTCCTCAGGTCTTCCCTGCATATAACCCCCACCAGCCCACAGGGTGGCCCAGAAGTGGTGGGAAGGGTGCACATCCTGTGCCTGGCTTGCTTGTGGTTGCACAGGGAGGGTGCAAAAGATGAAGGAACTGGCAACTCACATCACCTGGGACCAGAGCAAACTGACTGCCCTTGCTTGTCAGTGGCTCTGCCCATTCTTTAGCATCAGTCCCTTTATTCTTCTGGATTTTTGGCCCCTCTGGACCTTGCGGGTCTGAGTGGTTCAGCAAATGCTGTCACTGTGGAGAAGAGTCTGTTCCCCTGTCAACACCACCTGGCCCTGGCAGAGGGGGTGGCCCAAGGTCCCTGAAATGGGGTCTTTTTGCTCCAGCCAGCACTGGATGTTTGTGGGTGGCACAGGGATGATTAATATATTACATAGTGAACTTGTGGTGACAGGCTATGAGTGCAGAGCTTATCTTAGGTTTAAACATTAATTCCAGCCCTCTGGGAAGGTTGTCCCAGCACTGTCCTGCTCCAGACGCGGTTGCCAATGTCAGGTGTCGGGGAAATTTTGAAAGCAATTGGTGATTTTGGGTCATTTCAGAAATGCCTGGTGCTGCTCACCTTGGTGCCCTGCCTCAGCGTGGCTTTCCACCAGTTTTGCCAGCTTTTCATGGTTTCATATGTGCCCCATCACTGCGACACCAGCTGGATCCGTGATGTCGGCCCCAACCTGACACAGGAGGAGCAGCTGAACCTCACCCTGCCCCGGGGTGCAGATGGGGAGTACGAGCAGTGCTCCATGTACTCCCCCGTGGACTGGGACCTCGACTCCATCGTGGCGTACGGCCTGAACACCACGCAGAAGTGCAGCAATGGCTGGGTGTACCCTTCATCAGAGCCACCATCCCTGCTGACTGAGGTCTGTAATTGCCTTCTAATGGGACAGGGATGTGGAAGGGAGGGGACACCCAAACGGCCGCCCTGTGCTGCAGTTTCCCCAAAGCCGGTGCCTGACCATAGTGCAGCTGGACTGAGATTTACATCAGGTGTATTTTGGGGAAATGGGCTCCACCACCCAGCCCCAGGTGTGGTCCTGGAAAGGCTGCAGGCAAGCCTGATACCTGATACAGGTGTCAGTGGGGCCACAGGCAGAGCCAGTGGCAAGAGAATCGCTCCTAGTGGGACCTTTTGGGTTTCTCTACACCTCTGCATACAGGGGTAACCTTCCAACTTAAAATCATAGGATGGTTTGGCTTAGAAGGGACCTTTAAAAGTCATCTAGTCCAACCCCCAACACCGAAGCTGGTAGATGAGAAANTTGGTAGCTGAGGAAGAAGCTAAATTAACATGAAGAAGGATAGATTTAGATTAGATATTAGGAAGAAATTCTTCTCTGTGAGAGTCCTGAGGCCCTGGAACAGGTTGCCCAGAGAAATTGTGGCTGCCCTATCCCTGGAAGTGTCCAAGGCCAGGTTGGATGAGGCTTGGAGCAACCTGGGCTAGTGGAAGGTGTCCCTGCCCATGGAAGGAGGATTGGACTACCTTTACAGTCCCTTCCAGCCCAAACCATCCTATGATCCTGCCTGTGTCACTCTTTCCATAGATGCCTTCTAGTCACTGGCAGTTGCAGAATATATCTTTAAAAGAAACTGCTTGTCCCAGTAATCAGTGTTGCACTCATCCTTTCTCCTCTGGGAGAAGTAAAACTGATGGGATTTCTGTCCCCAGTCCCACCTGAAGCAAAATTTGCCAGCCAGGATGTTTCTCTGAGAGTGCCTGGACCAGGCTGGGGGGACTCCTGCAGGTCCCAGTGCTCGGGAGAGGGTCACCACTGAGTACCCCAGGGGCTTGTCCCACCTCTGACTTGTGTGCCCTGTGCATCCTGTGGAGGTTCACATCCTGGGAAGGGGGGATCCAAAAGCATCTGTTTGTCCTTTCTCCAGTTTGACCTGGTGTGTGACAGGAAGGACCTGAATGACATTGCCCAATCCATCTACATGGTGGGGCTGTTCCTGGGATCCATGATCTTTGGGCCTCTGAGTGACAGGTGAGGAGACACAACCACCCGCCTGAGGTCTGTCCAGAGCCAGCACGCTGCTCTGAGCCTCTCTGGATGCTGCACCCTGGGCATTTTGTCAGTGCTTCTCTCTCACAGGGACCCTGACCAAAGTCCTTGGGTCCAGTGAGGACATGGCCACACAGGGAGGGGAAGGGAGAGAGGCACAATGTGTGCACAGGGTCCTTCACTTGTCAACCCAGAGTGTAGTCTGAGCCTTATCACTCTCAAGGGTGATAAAATCACTTGCATAACCTGCTGGGCTCCTCCCCATCTGCAAGATACTGAGTGTGTCTTCCTTTCCCCCCCAGGATCGGCCGCAGGCCAGTCATTCTGATCTCCGTCTTCCTCCAGGGCATGTTTGGTCTAGGAATTGCCTTTGTGCCCCATTTCTATGTGTACATGGCCTTCAGGTGTGTTGTGGGGGCTTCAGTGTCTGGGATCACCATGTCTGTACTGGCCTTAGGTGAGTGGGATACCCTTGCCCTGAGGCAGATGGATATGATCTGTCAAGTGCAGCAGGAAATGTCTATAAAGAAATAAAAATCATCATGTATGATTAAAAATACACTGCAGCAAGGACTTGTCATGCTCTGCACTGTTCTTTGGCGCTTTGGCATCTCCTCAACCCTGAGTGAGAGCTGTGTGGAGCATCTCTCCCCTGCCAATGCTCAGAGGAGAAAAAAAGGGACAGTGCAGAGAGACAGTCCAGTGGCTCTGGACCATGATCAGTTTGGGTTCCAGCTCTGCTCCAGGGTTCTGTGGACTCTGAGACCAAAGGGGTGACATGCCAGAGCTTCATGTCCTCTTGCAGAGGACCAGGACACTCTGCCAATATGGATAGATGATGTGTCCCATGAAAACCTGGGGACTTGCATGTGTGATTGATGCCAGAGCTCCAACTCCTCTAATCTTTACCTCCAGGGGAGCTCCTCTCCAGGGGTAACACCCCATTTTGCATCAGAGGAAATCATTTAGGTGGATGACCCTGAGCCGTCATTCTTCTTTTCAGCTACAGAATGGATTGGTGTCTCCTCCCGGCCAAAGGCAGTGCTTTCTTCTCACTGCTGTTTTGCCATCGGACAGATGATTTTGGCTGGATTGAGCTATGGGATTCGCAACTGGAGGCTGCTGGAGATTGCAGGATCTGTGCCTATATTTTCCTTTTTCTTCTTCATTGGGTAAGTGGGATGTGGACAGAGCTCCTGCAGACACGACAGCAGTGTGAGGGGTGGAAGTGAGGAGGCAGCAGCAGCTCAGGACCACATGGGTCCTTCCCATCACAGTGCAGATGCTGGAGCAGCTTCTGCACAGCTCAGCACATCACCCTGGGACACTGAACTGCTGAGGGCAGCAGCTGCTCTGCTTCAGGTGATCAAATGAGGCCTTTGGAGCCTAAATGTAGGGCATTTAGACCCACCCGTGCCATGTGATGCCCACTGCTTGCTGCAGAAAGGGGCTGTGTGGGAGCTGTGCGGGTCCCGCAGCACGTGCTGAGCTGCCCTCGTCGGCAGGGTGCTCCCAGAGTCAGCTCGCTGGCTGGTGACCAAAGGCAGGCTGGAGGAAGCCAAGAAGGTGCTGCAGAAGGCGGCGGCCACCAACAAGCGCAGCCTCCCGGCAGGACTCCTGGAGCAGGTACAGCCACGGGAACCCTGCGTGTCCACAGGGACTGCCCTTGCACTTGGCCTTGCAGCTGCCACTGGGCTGAGCTCATCCCTGGCACATCTTCCCACACCCACTGGGGATCATCTGGGGGTGGACTGTGAGTGACTCCAGCTGCAGCTGTGATGGACAGAGACAGGGTCAGGGAAGAGGTGCAGCTTCTGTGCTCCTTGGGCTATGGAAAGGACTGGAATTCTTCCCTGACTTTTCTCCTGTGAGGATTGCAGGAGTGTGGGTGATGAACACGTGGTGTGTGTTTAGTCTGTGAGTTTCCATGCATAAATGCCTGAAAGGGACTTATCTCCTCGCCCATCCCAAAGCTCCTCCACTGGGAGAATGTTCCTCCTTTAGTCACCAACCCACTGTGTGGACACCCAGAGCACAGAGCCCCAGTGGGGCTGCCCTCCCTCCCAGAGCAGTGGGGGTCCCCAGCCTGTCCTGCTGAGGCTTTCCATAGACTGCAGATGGAAAAGGAGCTGGACATGGGTTGCCTTTGCCTGCTTTGACTCTTTGGCTTTCTGTGTGTTGAAGCTGAAGCCTGAGAAACAAACCAAGCCTGGAAATCTTCTGGATCTCTTTCAGAAGAAGCACCTCCGGAAGGTGACTTTAATCATGTCGTGTTCCTGGTAAGACACTCCCTGCTCCTCTCTTTCTTCTAGATGAAGAAAATAAGGGATTGATAGTCGTAACTAAATTCACCTTGTGGTTTTTGAGTGTTACTGATGCGCATTTCTTTTCTGGTGATTTGAGGTGCTGTGTGGTTTTTGGGAAAGGTGATAGCATTCCCACCTTTGGCAGCCCTATGGTATTCTTCTGGTTTTATATTCCCTTGAAAATGCTGTAGCTTGGTCAAAATGTCATTAGAGGTCAATACTGCATTTCCTCACTGGTGATAGATACACTCAGTGCCATCCTGCCTGGCTTTCAGGTTTGTGAACAGCTTTGTCTACTACGGGCTGAGTCTGAATGTGACAAATTTTGGTCTGGACATCTACCTGACTCAGCTTGCCTTTGGAGCAGTGGAAATCCCAGCCCGTGTTGGTTGCATCTTCGCTCTGCAGTGGTTCGGGAGGAGGAAAACCCAGACTGTTCTCCTGCTGCTGAGTGGCCTGGTGTGTCTGATCATCACTGGCATCCCTGAAGGTGAACAACCCCATCCCATACAGAGGACACCCTCTGGGACAGGGTGACACTGAGCCCAGCCCTTCCCTTGCTGGGGCAGTTCCTCTCCTCCCAACCAGGCTGGATTATGTCCCTTGGGGCCTGAGTTGTCCCTGGTGCCTTGGCCATGTGGGACTTGGTTAATCCCCTAGGGACCATTCCAGTCAGCAAACTTGCACTTGCCAATCACAATAGCAGAGGGTAGAGCTGAGCCCAGTGGGCCACCTGTCAGTAGAGGTGTCTGTGGGAAAATTTATACCTGGGGAGGTGAGATGATGGATGCAGAGCGTGCTGAAGGTGCCACCAGGCCAGAGCTGCTGGGTCCATGCTCAGGGACTGTCGGAGGTGATGGTTCCCACAGGTGACACAGCTGTCACTGCAAACCCCCAGTCACCCTCCATGAGTGGTGCTGAGCCCTCCCTCATCCCACAGCAGTGGTCTCTCCTCCTCCCCCCAGACCAGCCCGTGGCAACCACCGTCCTGGCCACCATTGGCAAGTTTGCTGCCTCAGCCTCCTTCTCCACCTCCTACGTCTACACCGCAGAGCTCTTCCCCACCGTGGTCAGGTGAGGTGTCCCCACACCTTGGCGCTTCCCTCTGCCATGGCTGGTGCTGGTGGTGGCTCAAGAGCCCGATTGTCCTCATGACCACGCTCAGTCCCACGGTGTCCTGGGGGTGCTGACCCCTGCCCACACTGCCCCACTGCCCCTCTGTCCCCAGGCAGACCGGCGTGGGGCTGTGCTCGATGTCAGGACGGGTGGCAGGGATCCTGGCCCCGCTGGTCCGGCTCCTGGGGCAGTACCACGGGGCCATCCCCATGGCCATCTTCGGGAGTGCCCCCATGCTGGGGGGGCTGCTCTGTGTCCTGCTGCCCGAGACTGGCGGCACCGACCTGCAGGATGACACAGGGGACAGTCACACCCCGGCTGAGGTGGGTACCTGGTGCTGCCCCTTGGGCAGGGGAATGGGGTGCCAGCACATTGCGTGGGCTGGGGGGTTCTTTGAGGGGTTACGGTGGTGGGAGAGAAGGCAGTGGGACTTCCCCACTGTGGAGGGACGGGAGGGGACCCCATAACCCTGCCCGTGGTGGTCATCCCTTCATTCCTGTCCATGGGATAGAACAGCCAGTGCTCCACATGCATCTCTTTGCCCTCCTCAGGGAAGGGCTGGTGCCTCGTAGCCATGATCTCTGGCTTTCATCCTCTCATAACTCCCAGCCCCTGTTTCCCATGGGATCAGGTGGAATTGCACTCTGATACCTGTGTTGTCCTGCTGGGAGAAGGGTGTCCACAGGCACGCAGACAGCAAGTGGGGATTAGGATCCAGGTTGCTGAAGGCTGCTTTGTCTCATGGATGGCTGCCATCAGCTCACAGCACATCTTCCTTTGCTTTTACACCCTTTTCCCTTTCATTAGGTCTGCGAAAATGCCACCAGCAGCTCTGAGAATGGACAGGTGAAAGAAAAAGGTGGTGGCCAAGTCAATGAGTGCACGAAGACCACTTACTTCTAGCTGGGTCTGCAGGTGGCTGGAGCTGAAGGCAGCCTAGTGCTGTGTGGGCACTGGGGACAGGCAGGGGCTTCACCACAGGATGCCACCACCACTCAGGCTATCACTGCCAATTCTTGGCTTTCCTTGTCTTTTTTGCCTCCCTGTATCTCCCTCTATAGCTTGTCCACAGGCACTGCATGATGTCATTGGTGTCCAACAGTGCTCCCGCTGGAGAAAATGGGATGCTTTTCATTTAAGGGGAAAAAAGGAAAAAAAAAGACAAACCCAGAATGGAGACATTTTCCTTATTTTTCATGTGTTGTCTCCAGGAAGGTGAGACTGTAAACTTTGCCCAGTGAAACACTCACTAGAGCATTGAATAGCAACAGAGAGCTGTGCTCACTGACAAAGAGAGCTGGAGTAGAGGCAGCTCTGAAAACATCCTCATACTTGCAAAAAGGAGTGATTTATCTTGACTGTCTAGCAAGATCATCTTCCTCTCTCATAAAAACACACTCCTTTTTAGTTTTTTTCAAAATTTGAGATACTCAACTGAGAAAAAAATAAAATTAAAAATGGTGTAATGGAAGAAACAGCACCCAGGGAGCGAAGATGGCTAACAGGCAATTGAAATGTCACCTCAGTGCTGGTGGCTTTGAATTAATGCATTTCATGATACTTTGGGCATGGAAAATGGTACTGTCGGGCTGCAATGTATGACCAAATTAATTTGTCCATTCCAGGAAACTGAGATGTTGTCGCAGTTGGCTCTTAGAAGAAAGTACAAATCTTTCTGGGAAATATCAGGTTTTTTTACTCTGTTTTAGTCTATTCCTTCTTGGTATATCTTTTTCTGTCTTTAAATGATTTAGGATCACTTTTGACTTATACTGTGAATAAAACCCCTATGTTCTTCCTGTGCTTCCCTTTCTCTTATCTCCTGTCCCTCAAGACAACTTTCTTTTCCCACTGGTTTGGTACAGATGAAACCTGGAAGCTGCACATGGTGGTGCTCCATCTTTGCCTGTACAGCTCAAAAGCTTTTTTTATCTTTGGTAGTGTCAAAAAGCTTTTAAAACAGAATATTTCTTCTCTCTGTTGTCATGCCTGCATGTTTTCCATGGACCAAAGTACCTCATGGATATGCAGTGTGGTGAAGACAGAGTTTTGGATAAAAGTGGTGCCATGTGACAATGTCCCACCAGGAGGGACTGGCTGTGGTGCCTTCTTTTCTCTGGCACTGCTTTTCAGGGGATGTGGTGTGGTGCTCCTCCTGTGCCCTGATAGTAGAGGAGCTCAGTCCTTTGCCTGAGGGCACTCTTTCCTTGGGAAAGGCTGGGGGCTGCCTCCTTCAGGCAGTGAGGGCAAAGGCTGAGGGAGCAGCTTGGAGCCAAATGGGCAGTTGTTTAGGGAAACACAACTCCTTTTGGGAATTGTGTTCCAAGACTCTCTGTTTTGGCTCATTTAATAAATAAAGGCATCCAAGCACAGCTGATGTACTTCTGCTTCCATTTTATTCATGCCTCCAGTCATCTGAAGATCCATTTCGTAGAATCCTAGACTGGTTTGGGTTGGAGGAGACCTTAAAGAGCTTAAAGTTCCGACCCCCTACCATGGGCAGGGACACTTTCCACTAGACCAGGTTGTCAAAGCCCCATCTAACCAAGCCATGGATGGAGGGCCAGCTGGGGGATGGGGATGGAGGTCATGGTCATGGGCACATGCCAGGGACATCATGAAGGGTTTCCTAAGGCATATCAGGTAATGTCCAATCCTTCTTCAGGCCCTCCTATACCAGGTATGAGAGAGAGACCCTGCTCCTGTGCTTACACCCTCACTTAGGCCAGTCTGTATTTCAGGTCACAACCTCTTGACCTCCATTTCCTCTGTGGAAGAGACCCAAATTCATGTACCAGAGCCTCCCCACTGCTGAGGAAGCTGGTCAGGCAGACTTAGAGGTATCTCAGGCAAGGAGGGGCAGCTGAGCCTGTCCTGGCCCTGCTCTCTGACATGAGCTATGGGGTGAAGCAGCTCCTGTTGTCAGTGGAGCCTCACAGAGACAATCAGGACACCCTTGGTGTCAGTGACACTGACCAACTGTGAGGCAACCCTGACTCCTGGCTGTGGGGCAGAGGTGTCAGGATCCTTGACCTTCCCTTTCAACTAGAGGACATTGTCCTCTTTTTTCACCTGACCCTCTGCTAGGATGCCCCAGGTCCATGAGAACAGTAAAGCTTGTGGAAAGGGACTGAGCAGGGAAAGGCTGAGGAGGTGAGGAGATGAGCACTAAAGCTGCTCTCCTGACTCTGTGCAAGGAGTCAGAGAATCGTAGGTTCATTTATGTTGGAAAAGACCTTTAAGGCCGTTGAGCCCAGCCATAAACCAGCACTGCCAGGTCCACCACTAAACCACATCCCTAAGTGACACATCTACATGTCTTTTAGATACCTCCAGGGATGGTGACCCCACCACTGTCCTGGGCAACCTGTTTCAATGTTTGACAACACTTTTGGAGAAGAATATTCCTAATATCCAATCTAAACCTCCCTTGACACAACTTGAGACCATTTCCTCTTGTCCTGTTACTTGTTACCTGGGAGAAGTGACTGACCATTCCCTTGTGCAACCTCCCTTTAGGTAGTTGTAGAGAGTGAGAAGGTCCCTCCTGAGCTGCCTTTTCTCCAGGCTGAGTCCCCACCATTCCCTCAGCTGCTCCCTCCTCCAGATCCATTGCCCTTCAGTGCCAAAGCTCAGATCTTGGAAATGCCCTGTCCCACATCCATCCATGGCCAGCTTCCATGTGACTCTGGGGTGATTTTGTGCACCAAAGCCAAGGCACAAAATGAATATCAGCACCAGGCATGTCTGGCCTGGACTTGGGACACCCTGGCCTTCAAAACACCATTTACTACAGCACAAAGTGGTCAGAAACAAAAGGATGCAGCAAACCTGTGTGACAAGACTACTTCTTCAACCAAGAGTAGTGATGTTGTTTGAGGAGATGACTTCATGAAAGGACAGCAAATATGTTCTCTGCTTGCTAACAAGTTAGTGCAGGAGAGGAGCCCACCCTTCTCTTTCTTTTGTATGACAATACATGACACTAAAAAGTCATGACTGAGCTGGCAGCAGCCAACTGAGGGTGCTGTGAAAGGCTGACCATGACTGGGGAAAGCTGTCCAGATGCACACACAGTTTAACTGACATCAAATGGCAGCATACTCCACAGAAGGCAGAAAACTGCTAAAGCTGCTAGTAGAGAAAATAAATACAGGTTGTTAGTCTGAAGACTTTGAAAAAAGAAACAAAGTACTTATTGGGCTCAGTTATTGTGCTTTAACACTCTGCTTCTGCATTGTTTGTGGCTGATGGAAACAAAACACATCTTCATCTGCATGTTAATTACAGACTTAAAATTTCTCTGTGTAGAAAACTCTCCAGAGCCAAGAGCAGTTACAAAGGCCAACTGTGAAACAGTGGGAAAAGAAAAAAAAAAAGAGTCAACACCATTTATTATTCACATATTGCATTACAAGTGTCTCTTATCAAACTCAGAGCATAATTTATATTATTCATGTAGAAACTCAATTTCAACACCACATAGAAAGAAAAGCTAAATACGTGTGTGACAGGGTTTCAGTGACATCCTGATCAAACGTCGGGGCTGGGGCTGGCCAGGAGGTGCCAACCCAAGCCATGAGTGCAGCAGGGACACAGCCCGGCGCCCGCCTGCCCAGCACAGCCACTCTACTGGCGATTCTTTATTGCTGTAAAACACGACAGGGATGGTTCCACGGGTACCAGTTTGCAAAGGACTGGGAACACACGTCGGGAGGACTCGCTGCGCAGCCAGGCATGACAGAGCTGGGGTTGAGGAACAGTCTGAAGTGCATGTTTTCCAAACGCAGAGTGACACAGATCTCCTCTCCCTCTGACCACACATATCGTGTTCATCAATCTGAAAGATCAGTTTTCAGGCAGCAATGCCTCACTGGCCTGCTTCAAGAAAGATTGGATCAGACTAAACCTTTAGTATATGCCTGTCCAATCATTGCTTGCTTTCTGAGCACCTGCAGATGTCTTTCTCCAAGTCTGCTTTGTCCTTTCCGGTGTCTCTCTTAAAAACGCTCCTCAGCCTTCTCATTCTGAAGACAAGAAGGAAAGAGGAAGAGCTGATACAGTTTCATACTGCTTTCTGATATTTTTTCTTTACCTTAAATTTGCAACTTTAGAATTTTTTTTAACTTAAATTCAAGCTCCATGCACCCACCTCAGCTGGAGTTTGGCCTTTCTCTGTGTCATCTGGCAGGTCGACGCCGCGGGTCTCAGGCAGCAGGATGCAGAACAGTGACACTACCACGGGGATGCTCCCGAAGATGGCCATGGGGATGGCCCGGTGGTACTGGTCCAGGGGGATGATCAGCGGGGCCAGGATCCCCGCCACCCGTGCCATGGTCGAGCACAGCCCCACACCAGTCTGCCTGGGGACAGAGGGGCAGTGGGAGACATGGCCAGGGATCAACATCCCCTGGGACTGAGCATGGCCATGGGGACAATTGGGCTCTTGTGGCACCACCAGCCACGGCAGAGGGAAGCCCTGAGGTGTGGGGAGGCCTCACCTGACAATTGTGGGGAAGAGTTCTGCGGCGTAGACGTAGGAGGTGGAGAAGGTGGCCGTGGCTGTGAACTTGCCGATGATGGCCAGGACAGTGGTTGCCACGGGCTGGTCTGAGGGGAGGAGGAGAGACCACCACTGTGACCTCCATGGAGATGGTTCACTCAGGACCAAAACCCTCCCTGGTGAGATTTCTTGGGACAGCCCTTCCTAATGGACTTACCAAACTAATCTTGGCAAGCTGAAGACACCACCTAACCCACTGAAAATTGTTCCTAGCATTCCACTACCTGGAAAATACCCTCTGTAAATCTGTCAAAAAGGACCCAGATTTCTCCTGAGGTCTTGGGTATTTCCTAAATCTACAGTTGAGGTGAGCTACTGATCCAACACAGGTGCCTGGGGAGTGCTGGGTTGGAAGTATCACATCCCTGAGTTTGAAAGCATCATGCAGCCCCTCCCTTTCCTTCAGCCTTCTCACAGCAGCAGGGGTGAGGGTATGGCCTGCAGCAATGTGACACAATCAGATGTGGGGAGGTGGACATTTGCTTTTTCTGAACATCTAAAGAAGGGAGATGCAGTGGATTTTACAACCCCTCCTCTGCTACACCTTTCTGCCAGGAGGTAATGGAACTGGACATGTCTAGTGGGTGGTGGTGTCTGATGGATGGGCCAGGAGCTGGGGAAAGACCAGGCACTGCCCTGAAGGAGAAAAAATTCAAGCTGAGAGGGAGCCAGCAAGTTGGGAATGCAGCGCCCTGGGCTGTGGCACCCGAGGCAGCTCAGCCCCTGGGAGAGAGTGTAGGTCTGCAGCCAGCTGGGATGGGAGGATGGATCTGAACAAGGACAGGGATGGCTGGGGCTCTGCCTGGCTCTGTCATGGGTTGGGGAGAGGTTGTTCACCTTCAGGGATACCAGTGAGGATGAGACATATCAGGCCAGCCAGCATCAGGAGAATGCCCTGCACTTTCTTCCTCCCAAACCACTCCAGCAGGAAAATGCAGGAAACTCGAGCTGGAAACTCCACTGCTCCGAAGGCCAGCTGTGTCAGGTAGATGTCCAGACCAAAATCTGTCACACTAAGGCTCAGCCCGTAGTAGACAATGCTGTCTGCAAACCTGAAATTCAAATGAAGTGGAATAGAACATGCCACCAGATGCTTTTACAGGGGTTTATCATCAAAAATTAGGATGGTTAGACCACACATAGCTTATTTAAACTCCCAGCTATCTCTGTTTTGCTTTTAGGCACCACCTGTGACAGTTTTGTGGGATGCAGATAAAGCAGACTTGAGATAAAGTAGAGTGGATCCCCACATGATCAGCAACTTCCACAGTGAAACCAGAACTTCTAGGTAGGCACAAAGTTACTCCAAGGCACATGGATTGCCAAAAGCTGGAATTACTCAAGCTTTTCCAATAAAGTCCATTAAAAATATGAATAATCATCTTGTCCCCGTGCCCAGGCAAGGTAAATGTGGTCCAGTATGAGAGGACAGAATGACAACAGATAAACACATAAAAATACATGTGTGACTAACAAAATCACGTGAAGTGAATTTGCAGTTCTTGTAAACTATCAATGCCTTCTTTTCTCTTATCTAGAAGTTTGGAAAGAGAGGAGCAGGGAATGTCTTACCAGATGCAGGACATGATTAAAGTCACCTTCCGGAGGTGCTTCTTCCGAAAGAGATCCAGAAGATTTCCAGACTTGGTTTGTTTCTCAGGCTCCAACTTCAAAATGCAGAAAGCCAAAGAATCAAAGCAGGCAAAGGCAACCCATGTCCAGCTCCTTTTCCATCTGCAGTCTATGGAAAGCCTCAGCAGGACAGGCTGGGGACCCCCACTGCTCTGGGAGGGAGGGCAGCCCCACTGGGGCTCTGTGCTCTGGGTGCCCACACAGTGGGTTGGTGACTAAGAGATTCCTCAGGAGGAACATTCCCCCAGTGGAGGAGCTTTGGGTGGGCGAGGAGGTCAGTCCCCTTCAGGCATTTATGCATGGAAACCCACAGACTAAACACACACCATGTGCNGCTCCAAAGGCCACATTTGATCACCTGAAGCAGAGCAGCTGCTGCCCTCAGCAGTTCAGTGTCTCAGGGAGATGTGCTGAGCTGTGCAGAAGCTGCTCCAGCATCTGCACTGTGATGGGAAGGACCCATGTGGTCCTGAGCTGCTGCTGCCTCCTCACTTCCACCCCTCACATAGCTTTTACGTCTTCCAGAAGCTCTGCCCCACTCCTACTTACCAGATGTAGAAGAAAAGGACAAACATAGGCGCGGATCCTGCAATCTCCAGCAGCCTCCAGTTGCGAATCCCATAGCTCAGTCCAGCCACGAGCATCTGTCCGATGGCGAAAGCCGTGTGAGCGATGAGCACTGCCTTGGGCCGGTAGGAGACTCCAACCCATTCCGTAGCTGAGAAGAAGAACAAAAGTCCAGGGCCAGCCTTTCCAAAACAAGTCAGGCTCTCTTTTGGTGCTGTGTCTTGTGAAGCCACAACCTCTGCCTCAGGGTGAGGGCATCCCATTCTACTCACCCAGGGCCACGACAGTAATCATAATTCCTGACACTGCAGCCCCCACGACACACCTGATGGCCATGTACACATAGAAATGGGGCACAAAGGCAATTCCCAGACCAAACACACTCTGGAGGAGCATGCAGATCAGGAAGACTGGCCGGCGGCCTATCCTGTGGAAGAAGAGAGAAGGCACAGTGAGTATCTGGAGAAACCCCCTGGGAACAGAGAAGAGCCCAGTTGGAATATAAAATGGTGTGAGAACCAGAGGAGATTTGACAGCTCTGTGAACAAAGTTCCTCTGTACACTCCAAGAAAGAAAGTGCAGAAAAAGCAGCTCCTCCACTTTTGAGCCATCATGGTGCTTGTGAAGGCTGAGACACCATTCGGGGCTAGACTTGTGGTTCCTGAAGGACCACACACAAGGCTGTATCTGCCCCTCTTTTCAACCATCAGACATCTACAGACACATCAGGCGGCTGCAGATGCCCTTGCTCAGGCAAGGAGATTTAGTCTGTGGAGGGAATAGTTCATGACCAGTGCAAGGACAGGCTGGGCTGTCCCTGAGTGCTGGGCAATGACTCTGGGAAGGTGGCTGTGTTTCCTCACCTGTCACTTAGCATCCCAAAGAACATGGCTCCCAGGAGAAGCCCAGCCATGTAGATGGACTGGGAGACGTCATTCAGGACTGTCCTGTCACATACCAGGTCAAACTAGAAGAAGGAAACACAGATGCTGTTGCTTTTGGCAGACCCCAGCTGCATTCTGAGGGTGGGCAGCCTGTCTGATCCATGGTGGATCCAGGCACTGGGCACCCAAGCTCTCACTCCAGCCCCTGGGAGCAGAGAACCCACTCACAAGGACATGAGTGCACAGAGGGCACAAATCAGAGGTGTGACAGACATATGAGGTGCTCAGTGTGCCTCTTCACCCCGGTGCACATCTCCTGAGTGCTGGGATCTGCCCAGGCATTCCTGAGGGAGCCTCCTGGTTGGCAAATTTTGCTTAAATTGAGACTTTGGGATAAGAGTTTTAGCAGGTTGATTGCCTGGCTGCAAGGGCAGGGCAGGGTGGAAAGAGGAGGAGAGAAGGAGAGCTGTGTTTGCTCTGGTAAAGGAGGACCAGCATAGGAATGGGAAGGGATCCAGCAGCTGCTGAGAAGCCTTCAGAGAAACTGTCTTGGAAATGGACATGGTGCTCCAGGGACACCAAGGAACCTTTGCAAATGCCAGAGACTGGACTCTCTCCTCTCTTCCTCAGAGGAAGGTACTTGCAAGAGAGTGCTGGAGCTGGGAGGGATGAAAGGAGGGAGAGAGGGAGGGATAAAGGCAAGGTGAGAGAGGAACAGATGTCCAGAGAGAGAGAATCACAGAATCATTTAAGTTGGAAAAGATTTCCAGGATCATTGAGCCCAGCCTTTGACTGATCACTACCTCATCAGCTAGTAGGTGGGGAATAAAGCAGAACAGAGAAGTTGAGGATGCTGATAGACAAGGCCTTTGCTCAACTGCATGGCACATGGGATGTCTTGTTGCAGCCCTGAAGGTCTCTGGAGGCCCCAGAAATTTCAATGACAAACCCGTGGAAGGTAAATGTCTTTCACAGAGAAGGTGATGTGAGTAGAGCCAGGATGAAGACTAGGACAAACTATGGTGGGGACACCAAAAGGTCCTCCAGGCAAAATACATCATAGGTTCAAGGTTCTAGATACTGGAAAGGGTGAGCAGTACTTGTGCTGAACTCACACCCCCACTGTCATTGCCTGTGCTCTCCCTGGTCATCTACATCATGGTCTTCCTACAACAAACTCTGAAGCTGAGATCCTTGTGATTGAGGCAAAATCCTCCAGTGCCTGATGTAAATCTCATCCTCACTGCAGCATATCTGGCACTGGCTGACCAAACTACAGTACAGGACATACCCATCCCCTCCCTTTACATCCCTGTCCCATTAGAAGGTGATTACAGACCTCAGTCAGCAGGGATGGTGGCCCTGCTGAGGGGTACACCCAGCCATTGCTGCACTTCTGCGTGGTGTTCAGGCCGTACGCCACGATGGAGTCGAGGTCCCAGTCCACGGGGGAGTACATGGAGCACTGCTCATACTCCCCATCCGCACCCCGGGGCAGGGTGAGGTTCAGCTGCTCCTCCTGTGTCAGGTTGGGGCCGACATCACGGATCCAGCTGGTGTCGCAGTGATGGGGCACGTCCACAACCATGAACACTTGGCCAATCATTTGGAAAGGGTTTAGAAGGAGTGGGAGGGAGAGCACCAGTATCAGCAATTTCTGGTATAGCCCAAACTCCCCCAGAGCACTTATAACATCTCCGAACTCAGCCATGGTGACTACCTCTGTGGCCAGGCTGTGCTAGGGCATATGGCTTAAATAGGCAAATATTAATGTTTAAACTGTGTGAGCACTAAAACTGTAATCCAGTGTGATAAAACGAGCACTTGTACCTGCACACTCGTCCATTCTGATGATAGACTGCTGTCCCCCAGGGTGTACTTTGTCACCAGCCATTCCCTCCCTGTTCTTGGGGACAGAACAAAGGTGCCAGAGCATTGCCACTCTTGGAGATAGCATTGTGACACCTTGTCTTTTTCCAGCCTGGAATGTCTCACAAGGTCTCTTGAACACAACTGTGCTGCAGTGCAAGGTTTTTTGTCTGAGACGTGAAATTGTGACTCTACAAATGAGGGTTAATTTTCCTGATTATGATGAAGCGAAAGGAGTAAATTTGCTGGTCCCATTTCTGGATGTATAACCCATCATGGAGACCATAGGAAAGAGAAGCACAAAACCACTTCTCTGGACCAGGAAATATGGCTGGTCATCAAGGAGACTTGGTCTTGACAGCTGTATCCCAAGCTGTCAGTTTCAATTTGCCCTGTGTAGTAACCCGGGTTAGTCATAAAACTAGATCTAAACTACAGTGTCTTGGGGAGTATCCTAAAATAGGTTTGGCTTAGAGAGTACCCTTAGGGAAAAGAGCATGTTGTGCACACAGACACACAGAGCACACAGGATCTGGGAAACGACACCAGCTTGGCTTTGCCTGAGGTTCTGATGTCACTTGAAAAGCAGATTGACCTGATTTCTGCTGCATGTCTGAGTTGCTTCCTGGGAACAATCCCTGAGTGGTTTGTATCTTTATTCCTGAAAACTGGATAGCTGGATTGCCCTCAGTGTATGAAATTTGATGCTTACTTCGGAAAGTTCTCCTGGCTGATTTCCCCAGAGTGATAAGGACAGGTCAGTGACCTGCTCACTTCATGTCTTCTCTCAAGTTCTTTGTCATTCACCCTCTATGCAGATAGTATGTATGAGCCTGCAGCAAAGTTACTGAGGGGTCACACAAGCCTAGACCGGTGTTTCATGAGTGGGAGTGACATTGTTGTGCTTATGAAAGTGGGAAGAGGGCTAGAATACTGGATTTTAAAGCATCACCCCTAACCAGGAGAGCGAGAGTGAGGTCATACTGGTTAGTGCTATTAGGAAAGGAAGAGAGGAGTAAATGTTACTTACAGAGCTGTGTGAATTCACAGCAGTGATGTGTGTGTGCACCACCTGCTCACACCCCACTGGCTCTGGGTCCACACCCTTGAATGAGAGGGCTTGCTATTATTTGGAGACATCCTTTGAGCAGGAGCTTGAGCTACACAATCCCCAGAAGTTCCTTTTGCTCTAAATCCACTTCTGGCCTTTTTGTGGGATGACTTGACCAGGGAGATCTGCTCTGGCAGAGAAATTCTGACCCTGTCCTGCTGAACTGGGTGTAGGTGCCTTCTCCATCAGTGTGCAAAAAGCTTAAGTCTTCAAGCTTACACTGTTGTGTGCGGATCATGGTCTCCCCTCTCATTCCTCAGCCACCAGCATCTCCTGTGGCAATGAGGTCAGATTTTGTCTATAAAAATCCCTTAAGGGTGATCCAGACATTACTGCAGTCTTATGTGCTAATGCTGATGTGACTCCTTAAGGATGATCTTTCCAACATCACCAGACAGATGTTTCTGAACCACTGAGAAAGCCTCAGCCCCTTGTAAACTCTGTCACCTTCAGATGACCTTTCTAATAGAAAGACATTGTTCTTGTAAATATTTTCATCATCTGGGGCCAAGTGGGTCAATCCTACATGGCAGAGATCTCTCAGAGACACAGGCTGGGGCAACCCTGCAAACCTCTGTCTCCGGGGCCCCCCCTGATAAGGATTCTGTGCTTATTTCTCTCTGCCCAGCAGTTTTGCCCAGGTGGATTACTAAGGTTTGCAAAGCCTCTTGGAAATGGAGAAACTTCTATCAGAGGGCATGAGAAACCAGCAGGTGTCAGGGAAAACCTGGAGTGGACAGTTGGAAAACCTGTATATCCATGTCAAAGACTAGGGAAAGGGAGAGAGAGCATCCAATAACGTAGTTCAGAAAGAGAAAGCACTGCCTGGGGAGGAAGCCTGGTGCAGGCAGTAGGGCATTGATGCACTAATTCAGGGACTTGTCCTTTCCCTTAAATAGCTCTGAACATCAGGAGTGGCTGTGGATGGAGACTCATTTGGACACCCATATGTTGGGGTTGATTATAGCCAGAACAGATTCATACCCACCATTTATGGTGCTCCTGTGTTTTCCCCTCTTCTTCTTGGATCTGGCAGGGTTATGGGTGTCATCTGATAGTGACAACTTGGTCACTCTGAACATCTTTTGCACAGGTAGCAGTGCCACCCACTTCCCACTGCTCCACTGAAAGGTGCTTGATCTCTGCAAACCTTCTTGCCATCTCTAAGCACAGCTTGACCAGGTTTCAGGAAGGGCTGTGAGATGGCAGTGCCTCTCTCCCAAGCCTCTAGACCCATCCTAATGTGAGACCAAATTCAGCATCTGATGATTTATCTAATTTTCAAGGACATCCCTTGATTGAACAGTCTCCCTGCACAGAGCACTGACAGTGCTTTGCAGCAGATGCAGTCACTAAGCAGCTTTATTGCTCCAGCAGAACTGACAGAGCCAGGGTTATTTGAGCAGTGGTGAGGCAGGAAGGGTTTTTTAAGAATTATTTTTATTTTAAAAATTAATTAGTTTAACATCTTTATCTTTTTTTTTTCCAAACAGCTGATTAAAACATGTGCAGTGATATGCTCTACGACCCTTTCTGTACAGCACGTGTTCTTGCTTTGACCCTCTGAGGTTTCTCGTGAGCTTGTTTATCATTAGTATAATTGTTAACTCCTATAACATTTATGTTATGTAATATTTATGCAAGGGAGGATCAGAGTGCAATTGCACAGGGAGAGTGGATGTAGCAATGTCCCCACACCCCAAGACTTCAAGACACCCAGGTTCCTTTCATTTTCCTCCTCTGCTCTTCTGATCTTGTAAAGGCCATTTCACTTATCTTTGCTCATTATTGTACAATGAGGCTAATGGTGGTGACCTCTCACATGATGCAATTTGCAGTTTACTGAAGGAAAAATGCAGTGAGTGGGGTGAAATATCATCATAATTCAGTGTAGGCAAGTCATATGGCGAAAAGGTGTCCAATGTTTTGGGTTGGATTCATCTCTGGATGTCTCAGTGTAGCTGTCTATATGTAAAATAGACATCTAAGGCTGTTGTGAGTGGAGATGGATTGACACAGTTCCCAGAGTCCAGGGGGCTGATACCTTTCCAGCAATTCTCTGGTGTGGGGTGTGCTGAATCACTCCCCAGCTATATTTGCTAACTCTCCATTGACTCTGATGTGGGCTTAAGCATCTGCTTTACCTGGAATTACTACAGACACCTAAACCTAATTGGGAGACAATCTGTCACCTTGCCCCACTCAGCTTTGCCTTTGCCCATTGCATTTTACTTGAACACTTGTGGCCAAGGATTCAGTTCCTTCTTGAGACATTATCTCTCCTCATTTTAGTTTCTAGTTCTTATTGGTTGTTGTTCAGAGCTGTGTGCTGGTTGGACCTCTTTGGTTCTCTGTCTTTCCTCCTCCATGCAGAAATACCTTGAGGGACCTCGGCAGCAGAAGATCCCCTCTGCAGAAGACCCCTGGCTGCAGAGAACAAGGAGTGCTGGTTGATCTCTCGTTGGAGTTCTTACAGTGTTCTTTTTTGGGAACTCACCACTTACCCACTATGGCCAGGACAGAGAACTTAAATTTAGCTCCTCAAGCCATTTATAAATCAGTCTGTGCACAAGTGAGTTTGCCTGGTGCCAGAGGAGTGGGGCATTTCTAAACTGACTTCATGATTCTCTTTTGGTTTTGTTTTTTTTTTTTCTTCTTTTCAACTATATAAAGAAGTCCTTCTCTGAAAGGTCATCATTTAATGCATCCAAGTCTTCAGAAGATAGACTTTCATAGTCTTCCTCTACTCCTGGTGTTTTTCTGCTCCTGTTCATTTTTCCAGGAGCCTCCTGGCCTGGATCAAAGATGCCCTGATTAAAGGTTTCAGAAACATGGCTGGTGAACAAGTGTGTGAAGGGAAAATTGTCTGCCTGTGTAGAGAGATGCTTGTTTGTCAGGTCTTCAGCACTGAGACCCAGTCCAAACAATTCTTCTGCTGCCTTTGGTGCCTGGCACTGTGGATCCAACTGCTGCAGCATTGCACAGCTCTGAATCCCTTCCAGGTCTCGGATATTAATCTCATCCTGTCCATCAAGAAGCGAGAGACAGGAGGTGTCCCACAGCTCTAGTGGGGCATTTGTTTCTGCTGGGATTTCCTGGAATAATTCTGGAGTATTTGTGTCAAAGAAAGGTTGATTTTCTGCCTCTGAGTTTTGCAAGTCTGAATTTGGGGGTTTACTTGCTATGCTGGGAAAATCTTGTCCTCCAGAAAAGAACAAGCTACTGTCCTCCAGAAAATCCATGTTGCCAGGATGAAGCTCAGCCTCCTTGGATAACTTTTCTGAATTGCCTGGTGAAAAAATTATCCCATCTTCTCTCACTGTGCCCGGGACATCCAAACTCAACAGGTCCTGTGTTTCTAGTAGATGAACATCACAATGATTTCCTTCCCTGGTGAGCTTTTTGCTGTTGTCAGCTGCAGGCATAAGCTCTGGAGGAGGATGTAGAGGGTTTGTCCCACCTTCTGAGATTTCTGCAGCTTCTCTCTGATTTTCCTGTGCTGGCATGAGAGGGGGCCAACAGTGGTCCTGTTGCTGCCAAACCTGACTATTTAAAGGCAGCTGGTCATGCATGTCAGGTTCAGTTCTCTCATGTTTATCACCATGTGACATGCTTGTGCCAGGAGCTAAGAACAGGATATCAGTCTTGTTGCCCTCAGTGCAGTCTGAGAAGCCTCCAGAGCCCTCCTGGATATGTTTAGGGAAGAGCTCCGTCTTTCTTGGCTGTGGCAGCTGATCATTCTTGGGATCCTTTTGTTTTGCTTGGCTGGAGGAGCTGAGGAGGCCCTGGGGCTTCTCTGGCCTGTCATCAGTATTTGGTTGTTCTGAGGACGCTGCAGGTTTTCCCCGTGGACTCTGCTTCTTCTCTGAGGAGTGGCCAAACAGAGTGACAAGGGCTGACTGAGGCTTCAAGGGTTTCCTTTGGGTTGTCGTTTCTTTCTTGGGAGCATTACCTTTGTCTTCAGAGCCAAAAAGTGTAATGAAGGGATTTCTCCCAAACCTGGAACCTTTACCTGGTGTCCCTCTGCAGGCTTGACTGTTTCTGGTCTCTTTGCTCCGGGCACCAGTCTGTGACAGAGGCACTGTGCTTTCCTCTGGGAGTTTGAGATCCACCTTTTCCTCACCCACTGGATGGCCTCTGGATTTGTCCACAGGTATATTTGATTTGGAATATTCTGATTTCTTGGCTGGCTGCTCAGAAATGTTCAAGGTGTTTTCACTAAGAACTTCCCCAGAATCCTTTGACCTGGAGTTGATGACTTCATCGTGTGAGGGGCGAGAGGCACAAATTCCTTTTGAAGGTGTGTCTGTTGATTCTGGAAAATCCTTGCCAGGAGATTTAATGTCATGTCTCAAAATACGCTTGTGAGTGTTAGTTTTCAGTGGGTCACATGTGTCCTGAGCTTCTGTTTCTTGTAGATAGGACACACTGTGATCATCTGCCTTATCTGGCAAACCAGATGAAGAGTCTCTTCTCTTTTCTGCTTTGTGTTCCTGAGATGGATGCTCAGGACCAGACTCTTCCAGAGACTCTGACATACTTAATTCTTTCTCTTCTTTTGTGTTCTCAGATTCTTCCTCTCTACTCTCAATTCCAGGTGAATCCCTTAGGTTTAATGGCTGTGTACTTTCCCCCAAGGTTATCTGTTTTCCAGGGAACTCACTGGTGTTTGCTTCTGATTTCTCATTCAATGCACCAGAGAGGCAATGGGCTTCTCGAGCTTCATTTTCAGGGGGATCAACGCCCCCAGATACACATTTTAGTTCTATACTTGTAGTGTCTCTGATTTCAGGCTCTCCTGGCACATGGATGTGCTGTGTGCTGTTCAATCCCTCTCCAGGATGATGCTTGTCTCCTGCACTATCTGGGGTGGCCACGGTCAGTTTACCCTTGTTATTTGTCATGGCAGCTGTTGTGCCTCCTTCACTGGGTGTTCTCAGAGACCCACAGACCTTGTTTTCCTTTGCTGGGACCTCTGCAGCAGGGAGGGTGCGACTCCCTGTGCCCTCCAGGTCCATCCACTGGGTGGGTTTGGTGCTCTGATGGGTGGTGTGGGGCACAAGTGAGCTACAAGGCAGGGGTTTCACAGGCTCCAGGACTGGAGGGAAGGAGACAGAGGCAGGTCCTCTCTTCAGCTGGGCTTGGCCCTGCTGGATTGCAGCCACTCTCTGGGACACCTTGCCCTCTCCCTTCCCTTCAGAAACATCCCCATCCCCAGAGCTGCCTCTCTGTTTTCTGTTCTTGGGCCAGGAAAACACTTCCTCTCTTTCCTTGTCATGAGTGATGCCAGGTAAGAATCTCCCCTTCTCCGCTGCTGCCTCTACTGCTGATTTTCCCTCCTGTCCCCTGAGCAACATCCTGCCTGCCCTGCTGCCTACAACCTGCTGGGTTTGCAGGCTCAGCTCAGGCTTTTTCCAGGAATGTGCTCCATTTCCAGCTTTCCCATCTACAGCCAACAGGGCTGTTCCTGAAGGCGGCCAGACTGTTCTGAGCTTGTTCATGCTGTTCAGCCCTTGCCTGTGCTCAGCCAGCCACAAATCACGCTGTGCATTAGAGGATGTGGGTTTCTCTCTTATTTCTGTCTTTTTGGCCCTGTTACACCAGTCCTGGGGCTGTGGTGCTCGCTGAACCTCACGATCTCCTTGCTGGTGCTCCAGCTTTTCCATCTCACTTCTGCTTCCAGCTCCAGCCATCTGCTTGTAGTGGACTTGGCAGTAAAGCACCCCGTGGAGGGCAGCATAGTTTTGCAAGCTGGAAAACACACATTGGCATAGCTGTTAGTGCCTGTGTGGGAGGGAAGCTGCAGCACTGATGGACAGGTTTTCAGCAAAACTATTTTTCAGTGGGGAAGGGAGGGGAGTTTGGAGAATGAAGCCTTTCAAAAGGAGTGCTGGCTTTCTGAGAATGTGTTTGATTTTTCTTTCAAGAAGCAAAACGTGAAAAATTAAACATTTCCTTGCAATACCTCTGGGAGCTGTAGCCCAGGTTACTTGCAATCCCTTTTCTCATTTACAGGCCAGGGTTCATACCACCACTTCATCTCTCCCCCTGTATGCACAGCATGGACCTTGTGGATAAAACTGCACAAGGGCTCCCATGGTACAATAACAGCATGATGGAAGAAAGTGTCTGGAGAGCTGGGGGGCCAACAGGATGTCAAGCAGCCTCACAGGAGAGGGTTGTCTCAGTGACTGATAAGCTGAAAACAAGCCAGCAGTGTGGCCTTGTGACAGAGCAATCAACTTTCTCCTGGGCTGCACTACCAAGATCCTGCCAGTTGGTCAAAAGAATTGACCATTCCTCTACATTTGTCACTTGTAGGACCCCATGTGGGGTACTTTGTCCAGTTTGGGGCTCCACAGTGCTAGGAAGCCACGGGGGTACTGGAAGGAGTCCAACAAAGGGCCACCAAGGTGGTCATGGACTTGGAACTGTCACAGACTGAAATGGTTAATGCTTTAAATGTTGTTAAGATCACCAAAAGACTTTTGTCCACTGTAGCACACTGCAAGGAAACAGCTGCCAATCTACAGAAATCCACCCCTGCTGAATACGCTTCCTAATTTGGACTGGGAAAGGACTTTAAGATGAGATAAAATATGGGGGTGCTGTTGTCCAACTATCCCAGGTGCAGAAGGGCTTGCATACCTGAAGCTACAAACTGGATTTCCAGATAAGGAAAAAGGCTGGTAAGAGGCAAATCCTGAAAAGTGCTTGTTGTCATGCCAATGTCTTCCCTTATATGAGGACTCTGCAGTGGAAGTTCCTCTAGGGAGCATCAAAGACATTCACACCTAGCCAGTTATTCACCTGGGATGGTGGACCATAATGGGCCATGATTGATTCTGGCAAAATAAGCAGCTGTAACTCCTAGAAGGTGTTAAAGGCTCATGACAGGTCCTGTGATCCAGCATTACATCATCTATTGTAAAACTCCCTGACCCAGGGGAGGTAATAGGCTCCCCCACCCAAGCCTGAGTGTATATAACTCATGAAATCTTTGAATTTTGGGGACTTCCCCCACCCCTGACTGATCAAGACCATCACTTTGACAGGACTGTGACCAAGAGACATGGAAACTGCAACTACCAAGTTTCAGTGCTGGATCCAGCAGGTGGTGGCTATATATATCCTTCTACTTTTATCCTTTCTCTTTCTTTTTATACTTTGTCTTAGGTGTTATTTTTATGCTTTTATATTGCTATATTGCTATAGATAATAGCAACCAAAATGGCTACACCCCTGTTTTCCTTTGAAACAAAATTGATCTAAAATAAACCCTAGATATGTATATTTACAAACATGGACCATTCAGTGTTGCCTCACTCTAATCCATCCCAAGAACCTGGGCTACCCTCCCCTCCTGGGGTGGATCATAACAGGAATGTGTGTCATCTGAGGAGAGTTCGAGAGCTGGGTTAGCCAAGACTTACCAGAAAAAGGTTATGAGGGAGAAACTCGTTGCTGTGTGTGTCTGTTGTATGGCAGGTTATAGAGAAGATATGGCAGGAGTGCTCTTAGAGGTGAACAGTGACAGGATGAGAGGCAATGGGAACAAGTTGGAACATGGGAAATGGTGATGAGACATAAGAAAAAACATATTCACTGGTGGTAGAATCTTCCAAGGGGGACCCCAACTGAAAGACTGTGTGACCTCCATCCTTTGAGCCATTCACACTTCTCCTGGACATGTCCCTGAGCTACCTGCCCTCCTTGGACCTGCAGTGGAGGTTGGGTGGAGGCTTCCAGAGGTAATTTCCAACCTACCTGACTCAACAGGATGCTTAGACTCATGGTTTAGTGGTGGACCTGGCAGTGTTAAGTTAATAATTGGACTCGATCTTAGACGTCTTTTCCAGCCTTAACTCTATGACCCTAAGAACACACGAGGCATCAAAATGACTCCTGCAGCTAAATTCCATATCAATATTCCCAAAATATAAATATTCATAGTCGTTTCAGCTCACCCTTTCCCCACCAACCATGCAGGTTCCTGATCCACAGATGTCTCCAGTCTTGAGATGAGTAGTCTTCAGGCTCTGGTGATGGAGAGGCAGATTGTATGACAGAAACTGCCTGCCCTTTCTCATTTCCTCAATCATGTTCTGTTGGAATTACCCTTGGACAATTGTGATGGAAGCTACTTGGACATCCTTTGGAAATAAACGCACCTGGGTCCTACCACTCACCTCAGCTTCCTCCTGCAGAGCTGGCAGCAGAAACAAGAGCGGTGCACACAGAGCCTGTCAATGACAACCCGCTCCATGGAGTAGAGGGGCTTCAGGCAGGAGGCACACATTTCTTTCAACACAGGCTGAAGAAGGAGAAACTGAAGGTAAGTAACTGAATCATGACCACCTGGAAATGTATCTGCAAGCCAATTTACTGAATCTTCTGTTGTGTTGCTTTTTCTTGTCGATCTTTTGCAGATCTGTTGTGAGAGTTCAGCCTCGTCCCTGACTCAATTTATTTGTCATCTTGGGTAGGTCAGTGTTAATTTTTGGTCAGGACAGAAAGACAGAATACCCTTGGACCCCTGATGAGAAAAAAATATTCACTTGTTTGAAAGCAAAAGATTAATTTACTTGAACAATTTAAAAAACCCTGAGTGAAGTAAGAAATGTTGTTCAGAGCCTCTGACTCAAAAACTCTGGCTGTGCAGCTCCTGGAATCACTGATCTCATATGGCTGCTCACACAGACACATAATTCAAACACTAAAAAGGCAATAGATATCAGCATTAAAGTTTCCACAGGTCCACAAACCTGGCGGTTTACTCCAGCGTGTTTATTTTCTGAACTGTTTTTTATGCCATGACCTGATTCCTCCAACGTTTCCTTATGTGAAAAGCCCCGGGAATCTCCCTGGAAAGCATTGCCAGTGCCAGCTGTATCAGTGGAGAGAGAAAGGGAATAAAGAGTCTTGGGTATCAGCCCAACTGCAGAAAGAGGTCCAGGTAACTCTGCATGGCCGAGTGACCCAGAGGATGCAGGTAGCAGTGTGGATGTCTCTGTGCACTCCTGTGAGTTGATCTGCTAGTCAGGTGTGTCAAAAGGCCCAGAAGGAGCATAGCTGAGCCCAGCCTAACTCTGACAGGTCAGTGCTCTGAGTGCTGACACTCCCTCACATCGGGGCAGCTCTGCCTCTTTGTAGGGGGGTAATTTGCTGCACTTTTGCAGGTGCTCTCTGCTCCCTCTGACCTTTTTTTTTCCATATATTCTCACCCCTGTTTACAGTGTTTTCAGATCAGAGGAAAGTTTAAGTTCTGCTCTCATGTGGGGTGGGGTGATGGACAAATTTTAGCTTTGACCAGAGGAAACAGGCTGTTTAGAGGAGCTATAGAAGTCCCATCCTTGGATGTGTTCAAGGTCAGGTTGGATGGAACCCTGAGAAAACTGGTCTAGTGGAAGGTATCCCTGTCCATGGCTGACTAGATGGTCTTTAAGATCCCTTTCAACCCAAACCATTCTATGATTCTGTGATTCTATGAAACAAAAAAGGTTTTTCTGTATCTCAAGTGATGAGTTGACAAGGGAGCAACAACCCTGTCTTTTTTTTTTTAGAACAGACACCTGAGGGATTGATTGTTTTTTAATTACCTTTATTTTGGTTGAATATTCAAGTAAGGTTAAGTCACCTTTGTTTTCCTATGACAACCCTTTCAAGAAGAAATCAACATCTTCAGTTTCCTTCCTTCCCTCTAGAGGGAAGCATACAAACAAATCCCCTGTATTCCCTTTAGTCTGAAAAGATTCCAGCAAAACTCTGCTATTCCAGTCCTCAACAGAGAGCCCATAGGTCTGTAAGTGCAAACATACGTAATGGGTGTCTAAACTCCCAATATACTCAGTGGAGATCCAGTTAAGGGAATCTAGAGGGTGATACACCTACCTTAAAAGAGGCCCATGTAGTTGTACAAAATCAATCAGTTTGCAAGATCAGTTTCACCAGAGTGACTGCAGGATTGTGCTGATGCCAATGGGAGGGCAGTGCTGGTAAAGGCCAAGCAGAAATATGCCCTTGTGCAAACATAATATAGAGCCTTCAAGTGGAAAACGGTAGCAGAAACCAGATGGAAAGTGACGCTGTGTTAGTAGGTGTGTCCAAGAGAAATGGAAACTCTGCACCATTTGTCATTTCACAGGAGGAAATGAGCAGGTTCTTTGGCAGTGAGTGGTGATGGGCAGCTGCATTAACACCCATTATCTGTGATGCTGCAAAATGCCAATGCTGGTGATAATAAATCTCAGCCAATGGGTCAGCTTTGCTGTATGTGGCAGTGGTAGGTGCCACATTGGTGGTGGCGTGTAGGTACCCTGGCAGACACTTCCTCTGACAGTGACAAGCTCTCACACAGCAGGAGGGTCTGAGTCCTGGCTGAGAAGAGAGTAACTATCGACATGTCTGTGTTGTATAAGGAAAAAATGCTTTCCTTTAATCAAGACCAAGGGAGGGCACAAAGCCGTTTAGCAAACAAGCAAGTTCTCTCTCCTCTGATATGGGAATTAATGTATGTACTCCTGGAATGTGTTTCCAAAGTGGGATAATCTTTTATAGGCAATACAGGTCTCTTTCACCAGGGGATTTATTTTCAGTGCTCACTGTCTGATGCACAGAAAATACTCTTGCTCTTCAGAGGTATATTTGTCAGCTCCAGGAATAAGCCTTCCTAATGGTTTGGAAGATAGAGAGGTGATCAGCAGCAACTGAATGGCACTGTGGGCAAGGAAATTATCTTCTGGCTCCTGTGAAAAGCAGTTAAAGAGTGTTCCTGGAAGGCTCTTCCAGCACTCCACTGATTACTGCAGCACTGAAACTTGCAGATACCTTATGGTTTATCAGTTGTTGCCCTTTTTACCTTGGGTGAATTAAAACCTTTATATAACAGGAGTTGTCAGCCTGAAAATGCCTGTGTTATTGACAGGTGGAGAAGCTGGTGAAAAGTCTGGAGCACAGACCTTATGAGGAGTGACTGAGAGAGATGGGAATATTTAGCCTGGAAAAAAAGAGGCTTGGGGAGACCTTATTACTCTCTACAACTGCCTGAAGGGAGAACAATCTCTTCTCCCAGATAACAAGTGGTAAAACCAGAGGAAATGGCCTCAAGTTGCACCAGAGGAGGTTTAGGTTAGATATTAGGAACAATTTCTTCATCAAAAGGGTTACCAAGCACTGGAAGAGGCTGCCCAGGGCAGTGGTGGACTCATCATCTCTGGAGGGATTTAAAAGATGTGTAGATGTGGCATTTAGGGACATTTAGTGGTGGGCCTGGCAGTGCTGGGTTAATGGTTGGACTCAGTGATCTCAGGGGTCTTTCCCAACCCTAATGATTCTGTGATTCCATGGTGAGAACAAATCTTTCAGACCTAAGGCTGAGTATCCTCAGGGAGACCAGTGACTGACAGAGCTGGGAAGAGCACTACTTGCTGTGGGCACTTCAGATGTGGTGTAATTCATGTCCACTGCTGCAAGAGAACCAGATCTGTGCTTGAACTTGTCCTTTGAGCACTCAGGGAGGTACAATTTAGACAAGGCCAACTGTCCTCTCTCCACTGGTCCAGATAATTCCCCAGCCTGTTTGCTCTTGAAAATATCTACCCATCAATGTGTGAAAATGCAGTGAACCACTAGGGCAAAGAACAGTGAACAATGTCATGTCTTGTACCCAAAAATGACAGAAAAACTATGACAACTCCTTTGGGATTTGAAAGTTTGTATGTGCTCTGCTGGTTTATTATTGCAAGGTCTGAAGCACCGAGAATATGAGCTGATCCTTCAGCTTGTATTTGAGTTTCAAATCCTTGCATTTGTTTTTTCTCTCGAGCTCTTTCAGTGTTTCAAGGAGCTATGTATGGTGCTGAAATAATGCAGCATCTGTCTCCTCATCATATTTCAATTCCTGACTGACAGAAACCCCATGAAAAAAACATATCTTCAATGATCTGAGCCTCATAAATGGCTCTTTGAGACACTCAGGAGTCCTGTAAAATGAGAAACAAAAAAAATGATAGGTATTTTTAAGCAGTGGCAGTGCAGGATATTTGGGTTTATTTGAGTTCCTGTGGAGTCATTTTCATTGCCCAAGCAACCTGTTTGCAGCTTACTAAAACTGCTCCACAGTTGCCCTTCCATAGAAATGAAAGAAACGTGTGTGATGGGCATCCTGAAACAAGCTGAGACAGAAATAAACAAGGATAAGAAACAGTGTTGGAAAGATTTTGGAGAGGAACTCCAGATAACCAGCTCTCCTTTGCTTTTGCTATTGATCCTACTAAAAGGATTGGGAAGGTCTAAGCAGTTATTTTCTTCTGGTTGCCTGAATCCAGATCTGCTCAGTTTGTGCTGATCTCCTCTTCTAGCTCAACTTTCAGTGTGTACTTTGGTGGAACTGAAAATTATGTTCTTATTCTTCTTTTGGCATGTCTCACTTTCAAATGTATGGTGTTCAAGATGTAAATCAATGAGTTCTGGGTATATACCTGTTTATTGGGAAGAAAGCAGAACTCCTACAATGTCTACAACACCCTGAGCAAGGTATTGCGTGATGCAAGATGATATATTCTGTATAAAAACCTAGCTATGGACCAGAGATATGGGTCCTGCTCTTAATTCATTAGTCTGAGCTCTTTTTCTCAGAGGAAAAAGACAAACATTAGCCATAACAACTTAATGATGGAGTTTTTTTTTGGAATGGGGTTACTGTCCCATTCTCATAAAGATGAACTGATGTACTGAGAGAGGAGATGACTTGTTGTAGAACAACCAAAAGGTCTACAGTCAAACCCAGGGGTTGTCAGTCTAAGTCTGAGCCACTCTGTAGGGCACAATGCCCTGAGAAACCATCCAGTCCCTCTCTAGGCTCCTCACATCCCCCAACATCTGGAGCAAGCTCCTTGCTCACTTGGCTCACCCCTAAACTCAGTGTGATGGGAGTTGAGGCACAACAATGAGTAATGTCTGGTTCATCAGCTGCTTCTCCTCATGAGGCTTATGGAACCTTCTCCAACCTCTGCTGCCTTCTCTGATGGGGAAAATGGGTACAGACAAGGGTTGAGACCTTTCTTGGTGTACACATCCTGCCCAGTCTCCACACACCTGCACAGAGTCCTGGACTGGACTGTCCATATTGCCCCAAACTCAATTAGTTTTCTAGACAGGAATATGAACTTGCTGCAGGGCTGACAATCCACCCACACTGCAAAACAGATGTAGACCAAATCCCTGCAGTGATTTAGAGTGCTCTCAATATGTGATTCACCTGGTCCATTGAGAGGTGATTTCTAGGTACTTTGGAAGGAAACAGGCACTGAACAAAAGAAACGAGACCAAAGTATTTTTAGAGGTAATGTTTACCTTCAGAACGCAGCAATAGAAGTTAAAAAAAAAAAAAAAAGAAAAAGCCACAAAATATCTAAAATCTTGAGTTGAGAATGTACAAAACAAAGTCATAATAATAAGAAAAATTGCTTTACAAAGTCTCAAAGTGAATTTAAACAGTAAACATGTAGGAAAGCATGGAAAATCTAAAATGAGGGTTTTGTATATACTGAATAATAAATTACAATTCTAGAAAATAACGAAGGAAAGCAGTTACCATTCCGACTGAAGTAGAGATACTTTCATAGCATCTTTCTTTGGGGGAATGGCATTGATAATAACTGTAGGTTTTGGCTTGACTATTGCCAGTAGCATCAAACACTTTCCAGGAACTGAAAAATAAACTGATAAATACCTCCCCCCAAACCAATAGTGACAGCAATTCAAGACTTTTTTTTTTTCCTTTTCTTAATGGCTAAGAGAAAACTTATCAAACCCACCCATCAATATGAGCTTGTGGATATATGTACGTGTAGGCAGCCCTTCTTAGAAAAAGAAGGTACCATAAAGGTGTTTGTTTGCCAGTGACCAGATTGGTTGGTTCTTTAATTGATCCTACATATCCTTCCTTCTGCAGGAGTTCAGAGAAGCCCAATACAACACCACCAGCCCCACCCCCAAGCACTCGGGGGAAAATACCCTAAGGTGCCCATGGATGGATTTTTCCCTTGTGCTTCTAAGAGTGCCAGGACCCTGGGTTGTGGTGCAGCACCAAGTCTGTTGGGTTGGCCAGGGAAGGGCTGTTCTCTTCCAGTGTCAAGGCAGACTGCATTTGTCCTGTCTGTATGCAAACACCAAGACAATGACCCTGAGAAGTCCTTAGGGTGTAGGTGAATCCCTGTGTGTGTTGTGGATGAAATAGGAGAAATGTTTATCATGGCCCTTCTTTTCCTCCTCAAAGAGTCCTCTTTTACTCTCCAGAATCTCCTATTTCTTTGACTTGGAGTTGCCAAAGGTGACAAAGACCACTCCTGGCTCCTGAAAACTCCCATTGGTGTGGAAGTCTTCACCTGGGCTCTTCAAGTACCTCCGAAACATGGGTGAGGCAGACACCTCATACTGGGGATGAGCAACCACATCACACGTGGAAGATGTTTGGGTCTCAGATTGCTTGGTGACTGTGGTGGACGAAGTGATGATTTTGTTTCCAAACTGGTCCATTTCCTCGTACTGCTCCATGACAGTCCGGGTGGCTCCATAGAGCTTGGAGCCATCGGGCCCTGTCTGCAGCTCCAAGATGCTTTTCTGCCTCCGTGGGTTTTGTGGGCTGGAGACATTCAGGGAGGAGTATTCTGAAAAGCTTCCTTTCTTCCCGTAGTGGCAGCTGTCTTTGGAGGTGTCCAGGGAGCCCTTCTCTTTGTCACTGATTGGATGGTTGGCATTGCTAAAGGTGTGCTGTTTCACTGAGCTCAGCCCAGCTTTTGTTTGGATGGGGTCTGGTCTCTTCTCCAAGGGTTTCGTGTCATGTCCAGTAGACCCAGCTGATGGATGGTGAGTGGAGCCAAAGCTGTTCTGAGCAAAAGCACCTCTCTTTTCTGGAGAGTCAAGACAGTCTGGTGAAGGGACATCCTGGGGGGAATGTGGTGTCCTGGGTGATTCTGCTGGTTTCCTGGCAGCAGACTCGATGGAGATGTAGGAAGGTGAGGAGGGAGAGCTGACACGAGACTGAATGAGGCGGGGAACCCCCAGCTCTGCCTTGTTTGCCTCGGTCTTTTCTGCCACCTTTACCCCTTCCACAGATGCTGTTTCCCCTGTTTCCAGAGTGACTTCCTCCTGCCTGGCTTTGCTTGAGACAATACTGATTTTACGGATGTTGCTACTGCTCACAGAGCTTTGGGTGCTCCCCAGCGACTCCTTGAACAGCCCTGACAGCCCTGCAATGTCTGACTCAGACTTGAGACTAGAAACAGAATAAATAGCTTTCTTGATGGCCTCCTCGATGTCCAGGATGCGGGCAAGTGTCTGTTCCTTCAGGTGCATAATCTCAGCACTTGCTCGTTCCAGGTCCTCAAACGCCAGCTCCACTGAGGAGACACTGTCACTGTCCTCTTTTGCCAGTGCCTCACCCTTGTCCTGTTGCCTCGCCTGGTGGGCCTTCTGACGAACAACCCACTCAGGGACCTTCTCAAAGAAGCTCTTCAGAGCTTTCACATCCACTTTGCTTGTCTCCTCCTCAAACTCTTTCACTCGAGTCAAGATCTCTTGTAGCTGCTCCTGTCTCCTGAGGTTCTCAAAGATCTCCATAGCCTCCTTGACATTGCCTTTCATGATCTCCTCTTTGTGTACCGACAGCCTCTTCCGACGCTCATCTTCTGTTTCTTTCACTTTTTTTTCCCTCATAACAACCATTGGCTTCTGCTGGGCAGGTGTCTCTGCCTCCCCATCAGGACATTTCATCTGGCCACTATTTGCCTGCTGTTGCTCCTCGAAGGAGTTCACAGACTGCTGATGGAAGGACATTGACTGAGACATTTGCCTCCTCTCATGCACCTGCTGCACGACTCTTTGACTATCCCACGATCCGTAAGAATTAGATACACTTTCCCTTTCCACCTTGGATGAGGCATTTTGTGCAGTGTCACCTGTCTTTGGAGGAGTGGTGTGGCCCACAGGGAAGGTTCTTGGCTCAGTTTTTCCTGGCACGTTATTTGTCTGTGCTCTACCAGGAGAAGTTGGAGGTGATAGTGAAGAGCACCCGTTCTCATCTATGTGCTTCTGAGCCACCTCACCTGGGTGTCTCCTCGGAGCAGCTGCTTTCCCACTCATCATTCCCTCCTTGACTTCCAAACTAACCACTCCATTTTTTACTGGCTTTGGAGCCTTAGCACTATCTGGTTCCACCTTTCCTTGTCCTGCTTTGCTGGCCTTGTACCGTTCTTCTGCTATTTGAAGAGGGGTTTTGGCAGGGTATTTTGGCACCTTTCTCTCAAGGTTTGTACCCTGAACTGTGACAGTCTTCTTCACAGATGTCTCCAAATTGCAGCATTTTGCCTGAACCTCCTCATAGCCTGATTGTTCATGAACTTCCATGCAGTTTAATCCTAGCTCTGTGGGGAAAGGCTTTGGCTTGCTGATGTCCCTCAAGCCTGAAGGTTTTGGGGGCAGGGGTGGAGGGATGGATTTGGTTGATTTGTTACTTGTAAAGGTAGAAACTGCCTCAAGTGAGAGGTGCTCAGGTTTTGGGGGGGGAACAGGTTTTTTCCTGGGTGGAGCAGTAGCTTCCAGCTTTGGAGGAGTCCTGGGCTTCTCTGCAGGACTCTGATCACTGGGTTTGCAGGACAGGGAAGGGAGGGCAGGAAGAGGGGTCTGGAGTGGTGCAGAACATCCTTGGGCTTCATCTTTGCTGGTTGGTAATGGAAAGGCACCTTCTCTCGCTGCTTTAGTTGAGGGTGGGCAATGTTCTGCTTTCATCACAGCAACTGGGGGAGGAGGAGGAAAGTCATTATCAGCCTGCGACCCTGAAGCCACTACAGCAGTCTGGTTACTAGTGACTTGAGTCTCATTTTTCTTTTTACACACAGAATAGGACTGCCCTGCATTTCTGTATATCATAGCAGCTTTAAAGTCCCCTCTGGAGACATTAACGTTAGACTTTTCCAGCGACTGAAGTGTGGCCTTTAAATTACCTCGGACAACATCCTCCTTTTCTACCAGGCGCTGTTCTGTGGCGGCACTTTGCAGTGCTCTGATAGCTGTCTGTACATCCCCTCTGACAACAACATCTCTTTCTTCTTGCACTGATTGCTCTTTGTAATCAGACTCAACACAAGGGTTTATATAGGTTTTCACAGGTGTGGCAGTATAAAGGCCATCCTTAATGCTAAAATCTCTACTAGGCACAACTTGGCTTTCCTGGCTCAACAGTTGTCCTCCCTGTACTTCCTCAGAAGCACTGACCTTTTGGTGTGATGCTATGCTCTTCTGAGACACGCTTGTGTGGGTCTTGGATGCCTCCTGGACTCTGGTGGTGGTGGTCCTGGTGGCAGTGCTGCTGCTCTCCTGCTTGGTGGATGAAGAGTCCTGTTGGTGTACGGTTGATTGAAGGGTTGTTGTCCCCTCCGTGCTGACTGTCTGCTGCCTGCAGGATGTGTGGACCTCCTCCCTGTTTCTCTGGAACTTGCTCTGGACATGGTGTTGAATGTTTTTTGCTTCTGCTGTTGCCAGCCTCAGGCTTTGCATTGCAGCCTGGAGATCACTCCCAAGGGCTTTTTCTTCTGCCTGTGTCTGACTTGCTCCCCCAATCACCACAGTCTGCTGTTTCCCATCCACTTCTGCCCTCTGAACTGTCACTTGGGCTGGATATGTGCCTTGCACTGTAGTTTTGGGTTCCAGCAAATGGGCAGTGGTGGCTTCTTCTTTCTCTGCCTTCTTGCTGGCATCGGCCACCCTTTGGATTGACTTTGTAGTCACTTTAAGCCCTCCAGACAGAACTTCTTCCTTTCCCATCACTGTGGGCAGGGGCTTCCCAAGACATTGCACAGTTGTGCCAGTCACACCTGCTGCATGCACAGTGTCTCTCTCTACCACACCCTCTCTGCCCACGCTTTCACATGCAAATCCCTTTCTTGCTCCCTCCATAACCCCTGGCTCAACATCTGCAATGACTTTCCCAATTTGTTCTTTATTTGGTAAGATACTTATGCTAGCCCCCTGCACAACCCGTGGGGCACTCTCATCTGCCCCCTGCTCTGCTTGGGAGTTGATGAGGGATTGTATCTCTGACTCTTGCTGGAGATTCTTCAGATAGCTGAGATCTCCCTTCTCAATGCAGCTTGCAAAAAGTTGGACATTTCCCTTCTCATTGTCCTCCCGTTTGATGGTTGCTGCTGCTTTCTGCTCCTGAGAGGAAGCCAACAGGTTCCCAATTGTCGACTTCACATCCCCCTTGACGACTTTCTGCTGGACAGAATGGAACAGGAGGGAGTAGAGAGTCATCTCCACTGATCCTGACTTTGTCTCTTGTAAGACCATCCCCTTTTTGAGGGAAGCATCTTGACTGAGGAGGCCCTGTAGAGCCTTGGCTACATCTCCACTCAAGTCCTCTTTGCCTTTAACAGCTTCACTCTGGTCCAGCAGCTGCAATGGGCTTACTTTGATCTTGCCATCTCTGTCCTCCTCCACCAGCACACTCTGTGCTTCCACATTGGTCCTGTGCAGGAGCTGCAGCATAATCCTTTGCAAGTGGCCTCCCACAATCTCCTCCTTCAGGATCTCTGGAGCACCTGGGCTGCTGAGCTGGTACTTCACCATCTTCACACTCTCCATATCATTGGCTTCAATGAGGATCCCATCATGCTGGATCGCCTGGCAACTGCAGAGAGTCTCCAAAGTCTCCTTCATGGTTCTTTCTTTCAGTTCTATTTCTATGCTACCTTCAGAAGCGCTGAATTTATCCAAGGGTGTGCTCTCAAAGAGCCATGTTGTGCTTTTCACATCTGCTCGAGGTATCGCTTCTTGGGCCCCAGCATTGGCCGTCACCTCTGTGTCCTTCAGAGTGTCCATTGGCTGGGTTTCAAACAACCAGGTGCAGCGTTTCACATCCCCTTTCTGGCTGTCCTCTCTCTGCACTGTGCTCATGGATGAGCTTCTCTCTGCATCCCCGTACAGGGAGTCCACAGGCTGGTTCTCAAAAAGCCAGGTGGATGTTCTCACATCACCCCGCTGAACATCACTGACACTGACCATCCTCACGTACTTCTTCTGGCCCACTTGCTGGGACTCAAAGAGCTGCTTGTTGGACTGAACATCTCCCTTCTGCACATCGTCGACAGTTCTTGGCACAGATAACTTTCCTGCTGAGAAGGAGTCAAGAGGCTCTGTTTCAAATCTCCACCGGGCAGCCTGGACATCTCCTTTCTTGATGTCCTCTTGGGTGACAGCCCTAATCACAAACACCTCTTCTTCCTTCTTGATCTGATCCAGGGGTTTAGTTTCAAACAACCATCGGGCACCCTTCATATCACCTTTCATGATTTCTTCTTTCTTCACTGAGGTGACCTCATGGTATCCCCCCTCCTTGTCCTGGATAGCATATAAGGGTTGACTTTCAAAGAGCATTGTGCAGGACTGGACATTAGCTTTGCTCATGGTTTCTTTCTGGATCTTCTCGAGCTCTGTCTCATCCACTTTGTCATGGATTTGGTCAAGGGAATAGGTCTCAAATACGAATCTCTTTCCTCCAACATCTCCCCCCTTGATATCCTTTTCTGGAGGGATTTCCTGGATGCCCTCAGAGTTATCCTTCAGGGTATCCATGGGGTAGTTCTCAAAGAGCCATGTGAACTTGTGCACAGATCCAGCTTCAATTGTCCCAGCATCCTTCTGGGATTTTGGTTTGGTGGCTGTATCCAAGGGCTTAGCTTCAAAGAACTCCTTCACTCTGGACACTTCCCCAGACTGTATCTCCACACGACTGGAATATCTCATGGTTTTTTTCCTGTCAGCTTCACTGACAATGCTGCTGCCCAAGGGTTCAGTCTCAAATAGGTGCCGGACAGTTTTGACATCAACTCCCTGTAATTCCTCCTGACTGTATGCCTTGCTGACTTGCAAATACTGCTCCTCCTGGCCTTTCAGGGAGTCCAGGGGTTGAGTCTCAAACATCCACGTGTATGACTTCACATCAGCTTGGGGCACACTGCCTTCCTCCTCCTGCTTCTTTTCAACCTTCTCGTACAGGGTGTGCATGGGCTGGGTCTCAAAAAGCCACCGGCAGGTCTTCACATCCCCCCGCTGGGAGATCTCCCGCTTCACTGAGGGGTGCTCCTCACCTTCCATGGCTTTGTAATGAATGACATCCATAGGCTGAGTTTCAAAGAGCCACTTGGCTGTTCTGACATCACCAGCCACCACCTCTTGCTTTGTGATCCCCCTAATTATATCCACTTTCTTGATGCTTTCATCAAACTGGTCCAGGGGCCTGGTTTCAAACATCCACTTGTAGTTCTTGACATCACCACTGATGATCTGCTCTCTGCTTACAGATGTGACTTCATGGAAATTGCCAAAGCTATCCTTGATGGCATACAGAGGTGTTGTCTCAAACAGGATTTGGTTGGCTTTGACGTTGCCAGTTGGAATCTTCTCCTCTTCCTCTTTGGTGATGGGCTCAGCATCAGCCTGCTTAATGCTGTCTAAGGGGAGAGTCTCAAAAAGGGTCTTGAAAGACTTCACATCCCCTTTCACTACCTCTTCCATGCTGGGGGCTGGAATTTCTTCCTCAAATGCCTTGGAGATGTTGCCAAGGGGACAGGTCTCAAAGACATGTTTCCTTTGTTTCACATCTCCCTTCTCCTCTGCCGAAAGCTCTACTTTCTTTAAACGTCCCACCTCAAAATTGTCTTTCAGGGTTTCCATTGGCTGTGTCTCGAATAGCCAGAGAGTGGATTTCACATCACCTCCAATGACTTGTTCTTTGGCTACAACACTTTCTGAATCTTCTCCTTTCAGGGAGTCGAGAGTCTGGGTCTCAAAGAGCAGTCGCTGCTTAGTGACATCTGCCCCTGTGACAAAATCTGTTGAAGCCTTGAAGTCCTGTTCCTCAACTGTGATTTCTCTGATGGCATCCAGAGGCTGAGTTTCAAATATCCACCTTGCTCCACTGACATCTGGCCTTCCAATTTCTTCCAATGAAATCCCACGGATTATTTGCACTTTGGAAGTGTCCTTATTGATGGTATCCAGGGGCTGAGTCTCAAACAGCCAACGAGCAGTTCTAACTGCATTGCTCTGGATTTCTTCTCGGCAGACAGACTTGATTTCATGGATAGTCCCACTTTTGTCTCTGATGGCACAAAGTGGCTCTGTTTGGAAGAGTCTGACAGTCTTCTTAACATCACCTTTTAGCTCCTGGATTTCTGATTTGAGTTGTAGGATGCTCTTCTCCTCCACTGAGGAGCAGCGTCCTATAGCATCCAACGACTGTGCTTCAAAGAGCTGTGTGGCCCCTTTCACATCACCTCCCTGGACAGGCTCCTTGAGAACTGCCTCCTGCACTTCGGTTTCATCTGAATACAGTTTGTTTAATGCGTCTAGTGGTTGGGTTTCAAAGAGCCACCGGGCAGTACGAACATCCCCCCTGGCAAGGTCTGTTTCTGACACCTTGGCTGATGTTGAAAGGCTGTATCCATTTATTGACTGGTTTTCAAACCTCAGGGAAGTACTTTTCACATCCCCACCAGGAATGATCTCTTCTTCTGCCAGCTTCTTTGTGGCTTGGTGGTCCCCAATGGAGTCAAGTGCCCAGTTCTCAAAAATCCAGCGCATGGACTGAACCTCTCCTGGGAGCATTTTATCCAGGTTCACAGAGGCCTGTGCATTGGGATCCTCGGTATTAAGCATTTCTGCCAGGTCCTCAGTCACAGCTTCTTCCAAGTTCTTCCGGAGCTCAGGATGCATGTGTCTGTAGAGCCTCTTCAGCTCGTTCACTTGGCGCTGCTGGTAGAACTTGGAGAAGGCTTGTTTTGGAGGAGGCACAGGGAGGGTGTTGAGATCCTGACTCCCTGGAGCGATGGCCTGGACTGAGCCAACAGCGGGAGGAGGAGGCAAGTCGTCTTCCATTTTCTTGATGGCAACTTTAGATGATTTCTGAGCTTCTGACATCTTGGGGGAAACAGTTTTAAACGTCAGAATCATCTCTTACCCGCCAACCCCAAGGCCGTTAATAGTGAGAACGGCAAGGGGAAAAGCCAGCAAGGGAATTCCATGCACGTACTAAGCTCTGTACCTTTGGTTCAGTAGCACACAGCACTCCAAAAAACATCACACCACCGCACACGCTCCAGGCTTGGTGTTAGCTCTGGTTCCACTGCAACAGCTCAAAGCAAGGTCTCTAATCCAGGTGAGGTGGTTAGTCTACAGTTGCCAGGATTCAGTCCAGCTACAGCATAACAGAGGTGCCAGATTTGGACTGTGCCACCCATGGAGAGCAACCACAAGAATGACATAAAAAAGGCTGTCTTAAAGTAGTGAGCTAAAAGATAACTTCTCCCTCCTGCTCCCAGGTGTCCAGGGCAGTGTGAGGGCCTTTTGGAGAGCCTGGGAACACAGGATATGGGCTCAGGAGAAAGTCAAGGAGCTATTTGTGGAGAGGCCTCAAGAAGTAAATGGGGAGAGGGAACCAAAGTGTCAAACTGAGCTGATGAGTCTGGGTAGTGAGGTAGCACTGTGAGTTTCTGGTAGCACCATGTGCTGCCCACTGCCCAGGAGGGAGGGCTTGGGGAAGGATGTTCATCTGATTAGTGATTTCTTCTGTTGGATTCATGAATGCAACCCACATCACCATTTGCACAAGAATAGATGGACAGGTAAATGCAACTAGATACTTCAATAAAGCTCTTCTGACTTGCAGACTTGTACAGATATGAGACTAAGGTTTACAAACATCTGGAATCAGCAGGCCAAATTCTGTGCTCCCTTAGGAGGAAAAGCAAGGCTGAGGGATCAGAAGTTGGGGTACCACCCATAGCTGGATGCCAGGAAAGTTAGACCTGCTTATACTCTGTCAGCCTGAGCTCAGCTCATATTCACAGCAGCAGAGTGGACTGTGGTTGTCCAGCCTACCTCTGAGCCTCCTCTTCTGCATTTTTTCTCCTCAGTTTGGGAATCCTAAGCACAGAACACTGAACTGAATACCTGCAACCTGCTCTGCCTGGGCATTTATCCACAGGGAAGGTAGCTGAAGCCTTTAATCATTGTCTAATAGAGACTGTAATCCTGGTGGCTTTCCTTTCAGTAAACAGATCTGCTGACCCTTGGCATGCCTGTGCAGTTACGTCTGTAGAGTTATGCCTGGAATATTATTAGTTGTTGCTCAAAGCGATGGTGCGCGGTGTTATTTCACTCTGTTACACACAGATTGTTCTGGCTAAAAATAAGTTTTGAACATTAGTAAAAGAAACCCACACACAGAATACTGAAATCAGCATACTTTGCAGCAAGTGTAAAATGTGAATCTTTCACATGAGCCAACTTACTTTGAATGCACTTTTTAAAATACGGGTTTGTTTTCTTTTCTTTTTTTTTTTTCTCTTTTCTTTTTTGATCTGTGAAGAATGTCTGAACAGGGGGAAGGGTGGCTGAGCAGCTGATAACTATATTCAGTATGAAAGTGCTCCTTGCTGCCTTGTGTGGGTATTTAAATCACACTCACAGGCCACAAATATTTGGTTAGATAACGGTGCTTATCTTTAACATTTCCTACCTTGCTTTTTTTCTGCCTGTTGGGAGAGTGAATGGAGTTGTCCTTCACAGTACTCTGTAAAAGATATGAGGAGAAATGACATTTAACTGCAAAGAAAGACAAATTATCTCTCTCTATATATTTATGTGTATTAAGGTGTATACTAACTACAGAGACCTGAAAACCAGTATAGGCCAGGTTTTCTTTTTTGGTTCACTAGCAGTTCTGTAGAGATGAGAAAATCTTATTCCAGGCTGATCAAAAATATATGTTTCTTAAAGTGTCAGTCTACAAGCAAAACCCAAGAAACATTTTTTTAGAGTTAGGGGAAATCAAAACTAATACTGATGTCTCCAAAGTTTTATTTAGCCCATATTTTTGTTTATACTTAATTTTAAAACAAACAAACAAAAAAACCCTGATCCACTTTTGTAATTGCATTATGGATTGTGCAATTAATTGTTTTGGATTTTTTTTAAATTTTAAATTTCCTAGGCTTCTAACCAGTTATAATTTTTCATTTGCAGTCTTCTCTCATTTATTTTGAACTGGGACTGCTTCAGTTTGGACTCCTCCAGTACAGAGCCCTGATAAACACTTGAGAGACTACATCTCTGAACAGGGACCCCATGTGAGTGGGAGGGAGCATGAACATCCCTGCAGGAAAGGTCCAGTTATGAAACCCCATCCCACATTTCTCTTGGATCACCACTGAAACTGAGAAAATGGGAAAAAAAATGCCTCATAACCCTTATAACTTGAATTATCCTGTTTCCCATTGATCAGCCTGGAGTGGAGGATTAAATCCATGGATTCCAAACTAAGGGCTATAAACAGAGGAACGTGAAGAGGTTGTACTGTAAAGTTATGCCTGAGTGTGGCATATATGGACATATATATATATATATATATATGTGTGTGTGTGTGTTGGAATGGGAATAGCATGGAGATGTAGATGTTGCTCTGTACTAGATATTTCCATGGATGTGTGTAAATATGTATGTGCAAATAAAGTAAAAATCTTATGTATGAATAAACCATATGGGCTAGTGGATGTAGATGTGTGTGTACTTGGTATGTGTGTGCATGGGTGAATTTAACATATATATATAATATATGTATGTTTTTACACAGCTTACATATCACATACACACACATCAGCACCCCTGATAACATTTATCAATCACTGGATAAAACTGGCAAATTACAAGGAAAGATGGTCATTTTTGGAAAAAAACAAGCGCCGTGTTTCTGCAGATTTACGAAACCGGAGACGATCTCTGTCACCCTCTTACAACCACTTGCTCGGGCGGGACATTTTTGGGATGCCGCTGGTGATTTGTGCTGGGGGGGATGCTGGTGCTTACCGGCTGTGCGGGGCTGCCGGCGTCAGCAGCAGCTGTCTGGGGCAGATAGAGAGCCGACAGCTCCTTCACGGAGGGCGCAGAGGACCTCCCTCGTCCTTGGTGAAGTATGTGGGTAGCGTTGTCTGATGTGTCTAAAAATGACCGTGCCCGATCATCTGAAACAGGGACAGACGTGCCTGGTGAGCTGCGAGCCAAGGGCAGGGTTAGCCTGGAGGGTGAGCATAGCTTACCATGGGCTCTGCCCTCTGTGAACCAATGCCCCCGGCAGCCCCTGCCCTGGTCCCCAACAACTTAGCATTCTGCCCTTTTGGTTCAGCGAGAAAACACAGCCATTTCGACCTTTTTCACGGTTGAAATGGATTTTGAGCCTGGATGAGAGTAACAGTTTGGCAGTGACCTGATGCCACCATCCTGTTGGTGGGGCTCAGTGCCCACATCCGTTCCTGCAACCCTGGACAAGGCTGTCACCAAACACGAGTCAGAGGAGGAGCTACACATTTCAACTGAGCCAATTCCCACTTTTTTTGCTCTGTGGCCACACCATTCTCCTATGGATGTGCCTCAAGCAGTTATATCGATTTATCTTCACCTCTCCCCTGGGAACCTGTTTCAGGAAATGAAGAGTTGAAAAGGCTACAAGACTTGCCTCAGGTTGTAGCAGGGAGCCTTTGGCAGAGCCAGAGGACCAAAGCCTGCTCTTAATTTAGAGATCTGGTATTTTGAGCTTCACCAACTCCCACTGTGGGCCCCACTGGAGGCCTGCACGGCATTACTGAGATATTCAAGATATTCAGCATTCCTCCTGCTTTTGTTCAGATGTCTCCCATGGAGATGACCACAGCTGAGGTTGCTCTTATTGGGTTCATGAAGAAATGACCACTCTGGGAGGAGGTGATCTGCTAACCAGACCTCCTGGGGGCTACACAAAGGGATCAGATGATTGGAGCAGTCACACACTTTGGAATGATGCCCAGGCCATGGTGACTCTTTCCCACTTATTTTACTCCATCCATGTGCTTGGTCCTGAACCCCCTAAAGAGCAGGGACTTCCCCTCCCATTGAGGGTGAAAGCTGTGTCCATCCCCAGAGAGAGGTTCAGGACAAAATGAATGGATATAATGCTGATGGGTTCTGTCTTCACAGAAAGAGGCAACTCCAAATTCCAGCTAAGAACTTGCTTTTTGCTTTACCCTGCTGGGTGTGAGGATGGCCCCCTCCACCTCCCATCCCAGGCATACAAAGAGCTTTACTCCTATACAATGCATCTCAGTTCTCCAGGTTAGTTGAAGCTGTAATTTCTCTGTTACCACTGTAAAAAACACGAGAAGGTTCTCCTGTTCTCTGCAGGCTTGCAGTACTGCATTTGGATTTAGTGAGGTATTTGCAATGCTTTCTGTTTGAACAATGGGTTCTCTCTCCACAAATCCAGCTATTGCACAGCCAGGAAAGGGCTGAGGTACTTTTTAATATGTGCACATTAGAAGCACTGCAACCATTCCAGCATTCTTTGCCCTCAGATCTCAGTCCCCAAATCACAAGAATTAGTATATAGCAAACTTAATGACTCTTTTTCTTTGTGTTCTGCATTTTAAGTTCAGATTTTCCATTCTTTCCTCTAAAATACAGAAGGAAATTCTCTTTGGTTTTATTTAAATTGACAACAGCTAGCATTATACACTAGCACGATTCCAGGAGCTGGTGCATCAGATGAAATACCACTCCCTGTGGGCACAAACATGCACCCAAAAACCATGAAAATAAGAGCAGAGGGACCTCAGTGAGTTGTCAGACCCTGGCTAGTGTGTTGCTGAAGGTGACAAACACCGAGATGTCTGTTGTCCTTTGCAGATGTGCAGGCATTTTGATTTAGAACCAAGACTGGATACATAGGAAGCAGTGGGATGCAATGCAGATTTAGCTGTCCAGTTCTGCTGATGTTCACTAGGACACCAGAGGAGGAGATAAGAAGGCATTTCCATAATGTCCTTTTTTATTTTTTTGGCTAAGTTACCATGTAAATATGGCACCCCTCTCCCTGATTACTGCTGTTCAGAGCTTCAACACTGAGTCAAAAGGAATTATCTGTCTACAGTCAGTGGAGACACTCGTAAGGCTGGAGTACACCTGCTACATCTTGAGATTGGCTGTGAGGTTGCAATCATGCTCTGGTTCCTTCACTTTTCCCCACTTTATTCAAGACACACCAAACTTTGGCTAGGTCCTGTCCTTTTGAGAGGAACAACACCCTGGAAATCACACAATCCTAGAATGGTTTGGGTTGAAAGGAACCTTAAAAGGTCATCTAGTTCCAACCCCCCTACCACGGACAGCAACACCTGTTCAGCTTGGCCTTGGCCCCCAGAAATGGGGCATCCACAGCCTCTCTGGGAATTCTGTGCCAGTACCTCACTACCCTCATTGTAAAGAATTTCTTCCTAATATCTAATCTAAATCTCTCACCTTATAGTTTAAAACTGTTCCCCCTTGTCCTAGGGACATCAGGAGTGTCCTTGCAGCATTTGTTGAATTGTCTGCAGAAAGCTTTGAGGAGGGTTTTGAAAAATATTGTGTGGGAATCTCTTGCTTTCCTCCTAAATTTCTGAATTACCTACTGGAAGGGCAAAAAGGGGTCCAATCAGCCTGGCAAGCACATTTCTTCCTTGCACAGCAATGAGGTTTGGCTAAGCCTCCCAGTAAGACCAATGGGGACAGAGTGCACGTTGCTTGCTTCAAAGCAGAAAGGAAACCAAGCACAGATTTGCAGCCTTTCTGGCTGGGAAAATGATCACAAGCCCTTGGCTCTCTTGAACCTCTAGGAAATGGGAGAACTTCATGGCATGGCAAGGCAAGGACTTTGCCTGGGTTGACACAAGTCAACTATGCTTAACCACTCCGGTGCAAAGTGCTTAGCAAAAGCATCTCCATGCCCTAGAGCTGGGCTGGGGACGTTTAATGATCTCCTCCCACCCCAATCTGTGGGTATTACTGCTGAGATGATATAATTTATATTGCTCTATAGGCCTGTAGGTTGAGATATTGCACAAAGAGAAGCAATGTGCCCCTCCAGACAGGAACAAATAATGCAGCTGAAGGAGGATTTCCAGTCCATGCAGTGGAAAATAGCACAGCATCAGTGCTGCATAGTTCTCCATCCCTTAGCTCGAATGGATGAAAGGCTACAGGGCTTGTTTTAATGACAGATATAATTAGATACAAAGCTTTCATTGAAGCCATTCCCTTGTCGCTGCCTTTGTTTGCTTTTCTTTTTTTTTTTTTTTGGCAGTGCACAGGCTGTGCACAGCCCTCTGTTTGCTTATCACTGCTCACAAACCCGCCTGCCTCAGATAGGGGCTGCTCCAACCCCGCCGGGCGGGCGGCTGGCTCTGTGTTTCCATAAAGTCTGGTGGCTCCACACGTCTCTCTCTGCCTGACGAAACAGGCTGCTGCCACCCTCCAAATTGCTAATTATAGATAAGGGCCAAGGAACAACAGTTCATCCCGCTAACGAGGGAGCTGAGCTGTCTCGCGTGTGCGGGTATCGACATCCAAGCAGCACCCAGGACAAAGCCAGGGTTGAGAGCAAGGTGCGCTGGCACAGCATCCCCTGGGAGGGAGCGGGGAGCTGCCCAGCTGGGGATGCTGAAGCAAAGCTGCAGGTTGGTATGCAGCCCAGGCTTAGGGTGGTATTTGCTGTGCATGAGATAGAAATCCAGTCTGAACCCTATGCTGGGCTCCCTCCACATTCCTGCCTCGCTGAGCAAACTCCGCGGCTCGGCATCCGCTGAGCGATGCATCCCCCGCAGCGCTGATTGACCAGCGCTGACTGCAGCCCCAGGGACTTTAAACCAGATACTTCCAGCATTAAAGCATCCCCTGGGAGCTAAAATAGAAGGCAAGAGCTCCTGTAAACCCCCTCCTCCCGTCCCGCCCAGCGGCTGGCACCGCTGCTGCCCAAGTGAAGGATAGAGGGAATGCTCCTCCCCGCTGGCATTCGTCGGCAAAATGTCCTTCGTGCCAGTGTCTGGCGCCGGATGAATCTGCACATTTCGTGTGAGGGGTTGCAATGTTAGGACTGTCCATGGGGAGCAGCTGTCGGGTTTCTTGAGCTCTTCCCATGCCCGACCTATGTGCGGCTCAGGCTCGGTTTACAGACTCTCTGCCCCTTAAGTTGCACCTCAGGCAGGAGGGAGGGCTGTGGGACCTGGAAACTTGCAACAGGGGAAAAGAATTCCTTGTATTTGCTTGTACTCACTGATCTTGCTAGCGACAAGGGGGAAAAGGCAAGGCAACAGGGGAAAAAGACTCGTAAATATTCATCTAAATGTTCACTCACTTCCTCTTCAGTTATTGCCCATAAATCACTCAACTGCTCTGTCTCCTGCTGGAGATAATATTACATGTCTCTTGAACCATAATCATGTTACATCTGACAGCCAACCCTCAACAAGTGGAAAACAAATCACTAACAAAACCTCTCTCCCCTGGTCCTCCCCCGAGAAAACCCCATCTCACCAGTAACACAGCAGCTCCTTGTCACTCTGTTCTCTATTTAAATCACTTTATACCATAAAGAAACAACGCTACCCACCTGTTGGTGTCCACCACCTCTGCTGCTGGCACTCCTTCACAGCTCCCACCACCAACCCCACTGAGCTACCGAGCGCCTGAGTCACCTATTAAAAAAGGAAGCTGCAAGCTCAGCACCAGTCTCCCGGGTCGCCTGGCCAACCACATGTCATCGGCTTTGCTCCCAAAATCAGCCGCCCTGAGCAAACACAGCTGCTAAGCAAAGCCCTTTGTGTCGCCGTGTGCTGGGGTGAGCTGGGGGTTGTGTAACGGGGCCCGGGATCAGCTGGGGGCTCACACACTCACACAGGGCTTGCCCGAGTCAGGGGGAAAGGGATAGTCCAGTTGGGAGAGTTCTGCTCAAAGTCCCATCCCTCTCCATCACCTGAGAAAGGGAGCAGTGCCGTGAGAGCATCTCACCCTGAATCCGACATCCTTCATCACCTACTCTGTGGCTGCCTGACATTGCTCCCCTGCAGGACAATTTGGGTTTGCCATGCTGACTCCTGTACCTGGCATGTCCTGTGCCATGGAGCACAGATGTGTTACAATCTCACTCCTTGGTTATGCATTCAGTGCATCCCCGTCGTGCAGGACACAGAATCCAATACTCCAAGGCCAGTGGGAACAAAGGGATTCATGTCCTGGAGCTCTTTGGCACTGGGAAAATCAGGACAGGGAAACAGAGATTTCTTCACATTGTGAAAACAAACTTTCTTTTCCAGGGGGATGGAGGTGAACTGACATGGAAGTGCTGCTGGGTTTGTGGTGCTCTGGGCTGGCTGTTTCCTGGGAATTCAGGGCTGTTATTCCCCCTTGCCTGGGATTAGCCCTGGGCTATCCCAAATCAGATGGTCAGTACCAGCTCAGCCCCCTGACCCAGACTGTATGACTGGATGTGTGTCCCCATTCCCACCTGCTCGTTGGTGACACCTCAGCACTGACCTCTCCTGAAGCTGGAAGCTCATCCCTGCAGATGGGGACCCCATTTTGAAGTGCCTCTGCCCTTGGATGTGGGAGCTGCATGTGCAGAATCACATCTGTCCCATCCTCCACCCAGCTTTTCTCCCCGGAAAATCGGTTCCCTGACGAAAGTGGCTCCTAATTATCGGCACCACTCCAGGACTGGGCTGGGGGAATTTACATGGATGGGTAAGCACCCATAAAAGCTGGCTGGGAAACAAGTGCTGCTGCTTAATCCAGGAGCCTGGCAGCCCATTGGGGGTGCTCAGCCAGAGGGGAAAAGTTTAAATCCCTGCCCCTACCCCTGCACCGGTGGCCCTGGTCCATATGGAAGCTCTGCCAGAGGAGACGCATGATGAAGGGGGTGTGGGAAGTGGGGCAGGCTCCCTCATGCCCTAGTTTGGAGGCTGCCAAAAAGGTGAGCAGGAAAGGGTAGTCCCGGGAGGGTGGAGATTTGGGGAGAGGAGAGCATGTCTAGTTATTTCTCCATGGCCTCATGACCCACTCGTGAGGCGTTTAGAGCATGTTAAAATATGATGTGTTTTTCTCCTAAGGAAGGATAAAAAAATGGGATAAAGATGCAACAGGGAGCTTCAGTGGGGTTCTAGGCAGACTAGTAAAGACTGAGGGTGAGTCATGCTCTAAAACACCTGTTTACCCTCACGGGTGCTCCCTCCTGACGCTGGGATCACACTTTGTTCAGTTTGCAAACTGCAGTATTTTCTCTCATTTTCAGTCCTACAAAGGACCATGAGGATTTGAAATTCAAGCTTTTTTCTTTTTGCCACGGGTTGCCCCATTATGTGACAGAGTGGTAATTGTAAACACGTTCTTTTTACATAGAATTCATGTGGGGTTTTTTACGGTTTTGTTTCAAGTTACCTGTTTGTTATAACTATATGGGCTAGAAACCTACCTTTAAAAGTGAGAACTGAGATTTTCACAGGCTCACATACCAACTCAGATGTGACAATAGCACTGATTACAGCTAAATGAAATTCATACGATTTAACAACACTTTTTTTTTCTGATTCCAAACTTTCATGAGTGCACCTTGTCCTTTCAAGTACGTTTGCCCAGCATCATGTACAATAGAACCCTGATTTAGAGATGGGGGGCATCTCTGGTATAGAAAATAAATGTAATGACTAACACACATCAAAAAATATAAAACATTCTCTTTTGAAAGGGTTTAAGAAAGATTTTGCGCTGTCTGCAAGCCATATGTTGCATTCACTTGAGGAGCTTTGGTGCATAGATGAATTCTGGGGTGGTAAATGGGCTGAAAAGAAAAGTGCCAGAACCAGAGGAAGGTGCTAAACAAAGAAGTAAAATAAAATAATGTAACTAAAGACCAGCTGTGCTGAAGAGGAAATAAGACTTAAATTATAATTTCATGCTTTAGGAATTGCCTACTAAATTATAGCCTAATAATTAACATTTTGCACATGTATAAAATTACATTTGCAAATCTGAGGGGGTGAGAGGGGGTGAAGGAAGAACTACTGAGTAGTGCCTTGTTTCCTGCCCTTGAATTTCAAAAGCAGATTTCTTTACAATCTCCAGCACCTCCACACTGACAATTTGTTATCTTCTGTCACTTCTGCAAATGTTTTTGGCTCCTCGGTGTCAGCTGGACTTTGCAGGAGCAACAGCACGAACCCCAGGTAATTTAAAGAGCTTCTGAGAAGGGCTGGGAAAATTTAGCCTCAGGCAGAGCTGAGTATCTGCCCCAAGGCAGCTCAGGGCTATTTCTGGGCTTTGCAAAAATCCAGGAATGTGGAGGACTCTATTCCTGGCACCAAAAAAATGCCAAGAAGCTCTGTTGAGAGACAGCTGCGAGTGGCATGGCTGTTTGGGGACGTGGCCTTCCCGAGTGGGCCAACTGCTGTGGGGTTGTTTTTCCTTAGGGAGGGCTCCAGCATCCCTCCATCACCCCACTTGCTGGGTACCAAGTGTCTAGAGAAGGTGAGTGCAGACCTGACTGTCTGCTCGGCATTGCCTCATTCTCCATGTTCCTGTGCTGTTAATAAAGGGTTAATAAAGGCCGAGTGGATGTTTAATTACTCTCATCCTGGGCCCTGTGTCACTGGGCTCTCAGTGCCCAGCACTGCCCTCTGACACGGTGGGATCATCGTGTATCATGCCCTGCTCACACAGGCACCATTCTCGTACTCTCCAGTGGCTCTTTATCTGTTATTTACAGGGGTTTTTCTCACTGAAATGGTGATAAACACCCTTGCTTGACATCCAGTGAGAGCTGATTTTATTTCCCTGTTTCTCCAGTTCACCTATCCCATCATCAGGGCTACTTTTACCCCTAACCTCTCTGCCAGTATCTTCCCTCTGCTCTACCTCCTCCCACAGAGCAGCATCTCAACCCTCACAGACTGCAATTCAGGATGACCATTCATGACAGCAGCTTCCCTCCCTCTCAAATCCCCATCCCCAGGGAAAGCAACACCCAGCTTCCCACTGGGATAATCTCTGCATGGGGAGAGGGCTTCTTGACATGCCACAAATACCAGACCTTTTAAGGGAAGCCCTCTCTAACCAAGGAGATACCTTGGGAATGTCTGTGCAGGCATGAGCCCCGTGAGCATCACCGGCCTCACATCCCTCCTGGGATGCAGGGCCCAGCCAGGATCAGGGCTGTGATGTGCATCTTTAGTCATTTCTTTGCCATGCCATGGTGTTTACGTGGGGACATTGCAGGGATACCACACGCTCTGAGGAGCTGCAAGGCCCTGCCTTGGCTTTCTATTCTTATCCCGGTGTTTCCATGCCCCTGCCAGCCCTTTATCACTGGCAGCCAAGAAAACTTAATGCTGTTTTGGGAGAAACAGTCATACCCAAAACCAATTTAGCATTGTCCTTTAAAGAGAAAACCCCAACCCACTTGTAGCTATTGAGATTCCCTGGAATTTCCCTTTGTTTCTGAGTAAGACAAATTGCCAGTGAGAATATGGGAGAGGAGAGAAATGGTTGGCTTAAAAGAGTGAGATACCAGTAAGATACAGCATTTGATGCAGAGATTCCTGCTACTGTGTTCAGACCCAGACCTGGGACTTCTGCTGGTGCTGAAGAGGGATTTTCACTCTCCTAGTAACAGGGTTAGGGCATCCTTGCGTGGTTTCCCCCAAAAAGAAGCTTTTGTGTCCTGCAAAATGCTGCAACTATTCAAGGGCTGAAAAACAGCCTTTGTAGGATTTTCTTACAAATTTCCACACATGCTGGATCCCTTAATTGCCACAAGTGAGCCATCTACTACTTTGTCTGGACAAGAACATGTTTTCATATTTTGCCTCTTCTCACAAAGTGGTATCAGTACATGAGGCATAGGGAAAGGGAACTCCACTTCTCTTTCCCTAAATCCAAGTTTTCTAATAAAAATCTGAAGTTAGTTCAAATATTTTTAAGAAAAAATTGAGGTGAAAGCTGGAGTCTTGGAGGGAATTGGGGGAAGTCAAAGAATTTCTCTTATTCTCACAGCAATCAGCAGGATGTGCATGAGCACAAAAAAAATATGAGCAGGGAAAAAAATATCAGATCAGGTCAGACCCTTCCCACAGTGACTGAGGGACTGGACCTGCAGTCCTGGCTTTCCTGCTGACCACAACACAGCCCTTAGAGCCAAAAGGCTTTGGTGAATGGATAATCAGGTATGAGACATACACGTGCCCCCACGGGTAGATTTCTGCTTCATCTTACAGAGTGATGCAGGTTTTTGGAGTCACCTTCCATACCTGTGAGCACCAACAGGGAGTGGTATGGCCATATTAATGCTGCTGACCCAACAGGCTCCTGAAGCCCACTGTTTGTCTCAGGGTCACAAACGTGTTTCTCAACCCTCCCTGGAGATGGGGATTGAAGAAGGAGGGAAAGAAATCCTTCCTTAACTAATCCTTCCCTTCCTTCTCTTCCCCAGGAACGTAAGATGAAGCAAAGCTTGTTTCCTTCTGAACAGTCCACATTTTGCTGCCTGTTCACTACCAGTCCTCAATATGGTTTGGTCAGATGTCTCCTCCACCCTCAGCATCCCTCCAGCTCAAGAGAATCCCATAGAGATTCTTTCCCCTATTTGTTGTCACAGTGACCAGAGGCATGGTAAATACCAGTATATTTTGAGGGAGAGAGTAGATGCTGAGATCTGTCCCCATGAATTTAAGCCTCAAAGCTGTGAACTTCAATATTTCAGTACAGGGGAAAAACACACAGGTGCAATGCTCTGCTTCTGCCTAGAAGTGTCCTATATGATGGTGTTGAACCAGACCAAAGCCACCATCCATGGCACACATCTTCTGCAGCAGAGAGAAGGATTTACCAAGCCTTGGGCCAACAGAATAAAATCCATGGCTTTCTAGGAGATGCAACATCTCTTTTTTAGCATGAAGCACTAAGCATCGTCATTTGCCCTGCATTTTAGGGTCAGTCTGAGGTTTGTATTCATGCAACACTTCAACCCACTTTAGTCTACCCCAAAATTACTTACAGGGAGGTGTCTGTAGTCCCAACAGCTTTGTCACGCCGCAGACACTGGAAAATCTACGTGAAACTCTCGGCCAGGAAGCCCTTAGTGTATCCTATGAGGAGCCCTGCTCCACTCCCCACACCCTCAGTCCCCTTCACTGCCTCCCAGTGGTCCCTGGCAGCTGGTTTTATTGCTGAGTGCTGGGCTATGTTGAGAGGATGAACCACTTGGTCTATTTTTAGGGAAGAGTGAAATCGCTCTTCCATCAGGCTGAGTCAATCATGAGTTCTAGCGATCCTGCACAGAGGCTGGGAAAGTCTGGGGCCCTGGCTTATTTTCAGAATTTATTCATTCAAAATACCCGTGGTGTAACCTGGTACAGGATGGGGGATGCTTCCAGGCACTGGTGCAATGGGGAAGAGGCATTTCCCTGACTCACTGTCATGTCCTCAGGCTGTGATCCACACAGCCAGGCCCCTGTCACCTCTGGCCACAGCCAAAGTTTTAAGGGAAAAGCTGGGAGGGTGACAGGTATTAACTACATTGTCTGGGTCCCTATTTCCCCATCAGTTCTGATACTTTCGAACCAAGAAGGGAAAAATAATACTCTAGGAAAATGACTGAAAGAAGGATGACTGAACTACCTGCTTTATGGTAAACTGGGAATTGCCCCCATCCTTGCAGCCCCTCTGTAGCCATGTGGCGTCACAGATAGCTGCTCTGGGAAGTGTTTGGAAAGGGATAATAATAAAGCACTCAGCCCCAGAGGGCTGTTGGTGCCCTCAAATTTCAGCTTGTTAATGGGTACTATTTTTAGTGTATTAATGGTGGGTACAACTGTGTGTCAGAGCTGGGGACCCTGCCTGGCTGTGCTGAATAACAAATACAAACATAAGAAAGGGTTCTGGGGCTTATTTTAACAGACCCCCTTTGGCAGACAGGGTTAGCAATATGACTGGGGTACCCAGAAATATTGAATCAGGCCCAGCTGTTCTCTCTTTGTTTTACTTTTCTGGCACTTTCAGAGAGCCTGTGCTGGAGTACATCACCCTGTGGCGATGAAAGGTGTGGGTTGGCTCTGCCAGTACCAGAAGCCCCCATTATCTGAGATAAAACACTCACTCAAAAGTTCTTAGAATCACAAAACACAGGGTGAGAGCTGCAAGAGCCTCACTCTGCTCATACCCTCCCAGGCCATGCCCATGGTCCACAGCCTGGGGCAGCAGTGGCAGAGAGACATGCACAGCTGGGAGCAATGGTCCTGGGGCAAAAATCTTCCCTGATTTATCTGCCAGAGCAGAAGCTGCCTTAGCTTTCCTGTGCCCCAATGTACCATCAGAAACACAGGGTAAGGGTTCTTGTCCAAGGTCTCTCACCCTCTTTGCAATGTGTTTGCACAGTTTTTGCACAGGCATATCTCCATCTCAGCTGGGGTCATTGGTCACACAGAGATCTCAGCAGTGTTGTGATGAGCAGGTGAAGCACAGCCCCCACCCCCAGAGGGCTCCGTGCTCTTCACTCCAAGGGGCCAACTCACTGCTACTGATTTTTGAGTTTCACAGAATCACAGAATGGTTTGATTTGGAAGGGACCTTACAGATGATCTAGTTCCAACCCCTGCTATGGGCAGGGACACCTTCCACTAGATCAGGTCACTTGGAGCCCGATCCAACCTGGTCCTGAACACTTCCAGGGGTGGGACATACACAACTTCTCTGGGCAACCTATTCCAGTGGCTCACTACCCTCTCAGTAAAGAATTTCTTCCTAACTTCTAATCTAAATCTCTCCTCTTTTAGTTCAAAATCATACTCCTTTGCCCCATAACTATCCATGTAAAAAGTCACTCTCCCTCTTTTTTACAAGCCCTCTTTAAATACTGAGATGCTTGAGTTTTTTGGTGCACTCCTCCTGAATATCTTTGCTGGAGTTTTACAGGGGTGTTTTGAAGGGCTGCCTCTCTCTTTTCCCTGTTTGTCTGCAGGTATCAGTCTTTGAAGAGGATGCCACACATCAACCAGGCTGCAGTTCAACATGAGGTGTGGTTTCCTTGCCAACATCATGTGACATCACATATCACGTCACATCACATCACATCACATCACATCACATCACATCACATCACATCACATCGCATCACATCACATCACATCACATTGCATCATGACACATCCAGCTCTAGATGACCATCTGCTTTCACTGAGGCTCCTGGAAGGGCTTTGTTCCTCCTTACCATAGCCCAGTTTCTTTAAACATCCTGCAAGGCTACGCATCAACTTTCCCCTGCTGTCTGTGTTAAGCTTGGTGCCTCGGAAGATCATCAACCCTCCTTCTGAAGTGGTCTGTGTTTTTTACTGTTTCTTTCAATGAATGAAGATCAGAGAAAAGAGCTGTTAGGAGGGTGATAGACAGGTCCTTGGTTGGCAGCCAGGTGGTGAGGGCTGGGGTGGCAGGGGCAAACACAGTCAGCAAAAACACACCTGATCAGGTAGCATGAAGTGGGTGCCAGGGGTGCCAGCAAACAGTGACAGGCTGGGGACTGAGATATCTTATTTATTCCATATGGGTGGAGCAACATAAAGGCAGGAGGTGAAGGGCAGGGCATATCAGCTCAGTCAGCAGCTCACAGTGGGTATGTGTGTGTTGTGGTGTGCATATACCAAGCAGGAGCACAAGGGGTGCATGCATATATTTATGTGGAGCTCTCTCTTCATCTGCAACATATATATGTGGTCTGTCTGCATGCATGACTGGCTGTTCACACTCCTGCTGTGTCTCTCCATCTCTAGGTGAAGGACCCGCTCTGTTATGGGTTGAGACTTTCATATATGTCCCCATCAGTGTCCCTGCAAACCACTCCTGCGACCCTGAGAGATCTGAGTTACCTGACAGCTCTGCACAGCTCCCAGGGAAAGGGATTCTTTCCCTTGTCTGGAAGACAGCAACTAATTAGAAAGCAGGAAATGAGGAAAAAAAAATCGATGAGGCACTGGGATCATCTGAGAGGCACTGTGAGTATGATGGAGGAGATCAGCAGCCTGGGGGTGTGGAACAGAGGGCAGCCCTGAGCCCTCAGCTGAGATGAGATAGCTCTTGCTGGAAGCCCAGAGAGGAGGGCAGGAGGGTCTTAGCACAGGAAAGGCTCTTAGGGTTAGATTGAACAAGAGAAGAGACTAGGTCTTGCAGGAAAAGCCATCTAGGAGGGACTAGTCTGTCTGCTTTGACTGCTGGCAGAGCTCGGCCAGGCTGATCAGCAGAGTCTGATTGCTCCCCTGCCCTCCACAACTGCCTGGGAACCACTGTATGCTCCCACAGCACCTCCCCAAAAGATATCTGTGATCCCACCATCCCCAACCAGTTATCACAGAGGCTGGGAGAGGTGACAGGGGATGGATGGATGGCATCTGCTTCTGCCCTTTCTTTCTGTGGTGTGGGGTCCTCTAATCAGGGTTTCCCTCCTGGGTTGAGTTGCAGAGGCACAAAGCACTGAGAACACTGGCCACTTACACAAGTCCCAACATTCAACTCCCACTTTTCATGCCCATGAAAAACAACTGCTGAAAAGGAAATGAGCTTTTAAGGATTATTTTGACTGCAGGAGCCTCTGTCATTGCAAGTGCCACAGCTCCCTTGAACTGGGAGCCGTCTGTAGCATGAGCACAGCCTTTTATTTTAAATCAGCATTTTCCCCCGCCGCCTTTCAGATCTTTCCAGTTCACTAGCGATGCTCTCCCCATCCCGTCTGCTGAACAGCGTGATGCAGGCGGGAGAATGCTGGCTGCAAAGCCCCAGGTCATGGAGGGACGGAGGGAGGGAGGGTGGCAGGCTCCCCCCACGGCTGGGGCTGGGACACGGTGTCCGGAGCATCCTCACGGACACCAATTTTGGGATCGAAGCGAGACGGCTTTGCTGTCGCTAGATGGCACCGCACCCCCTTGCAGCAGAAAGCGTGGGTGCTACAGGGAGCAGAGGAAGGAGCATCCCCTGTCAAGCGAACCTTGAACCCAGCCTGGGTCTCCCTGCATGCAGGATGGGGGACCTCACTGCTCTCTGCCCTCTCCTTCGCCTCCTCTCCTTGCTTTGAAAATTCCCGGTGGGTAGAGGTCGAACTGAACACAGAATAGCAAGGAGGAGGAGGGGACTGCAGGCGTTTTGGAGGCTGCCTGGATGCTCTGTGATTTGCAGTCACGTCAGGCTCCTGTTTCATCTTTGCTCTGCACCGAGGTAACATCCCCGTGTGCCCTTCAGCTGAAAGCCCTGAATAACAGAGCTGTGTTAATGCACACAGGCACAAGCATATGTGTGTGTGTGAGCTGGGGGAATGGTGTGCCCACGTGTGTGTCCCTCTTCTCTCTTCCTTCACTGCAATTTCCTCTCTCTGACTGCCAAAATTCATCGTGAAGTTGTTAATTTTTAAATCCAGAGTACTCGGGAGACTCTACCTGCAGTAAATTAGCTGGTGCTTTCTCCTTTTTAATATTAAAGGACTCAAGTTTTCAACCATTTCCCTTTGTGAATAACGTTGCCTTGATTTGCCATCTTCCTTCCTAGGAAGAATTTTGTTCTGCCGTGTAAGTATTTCAGTGCTCAGTTTAATCTCATTACTGCAGACTACAGCCACTTGGACCTCTTAATTATTGACTGGGTGACATCTTTTGTGGCAACTTTCTCTGGATTATGTGATACTATCAGCATGACCAAGGACACAGCCCAGCTGGTTTAACTGCCCGAGAATGGGCTTTTCTGTGGGGTGTGGCGGCCTGCTCCTGTGAGCAATGCTCAGGTCTCCAGCAGCATCTCAGAGGAGACTGTGCCATGCCTGGAAAGAGATGCAGCAACTGCTACTTTGACCTTCTACATAGTTCCTTCAGATCTGAACTGGTGCATGGATATGCTGATAAACCCAGTACCAGTCAGCAGAGCTTTCTTGAACACTGCCAAGCTGTTGTCCTCTGTATCATAACATCCCAGACCCTGAGAACTGTGCTCTGCTTTTAGTTTACATTATTGTGTGGCATCAAAACACTCAACACTGGTTTCCCCATCCCACTTCAGTGTACCTGCTGGGTGTCTCCTCCTCAGCCCTGGGGAAGGGCTGAAAACGGTGAGGAAGCTCCCACAGAAGGCTTGCCCTGATCACTGCTGGGGATTATGGGACACTGACGTCCCTCTCGCTCCATGGGAATGATGTAACACAGCACAGGTATAGCCTGGGACGTGATCTGGGGACAGTGAGTTCCTGGACTTTTTTAGGAAGCATTACAACTCCCTTCTCTGAGCAAATCCAGCACCTTCATCAGCAGTAGCTGTCATATTCTCGTCTCCATGGATGGAATTGCCTCCCCAGAAAGACCTCACACAAAGCCCTCCCAAAGAAGCACAACAACATGAAGCCACTGCTATTACAAGGCCTTTGAGTCAGGGGCTGGGGAGGGGGAATGGTGTAAGGCTCTAAGATAGGTCATGATTCATCCTTCACCAGCCAGAGGAAAAGATATTCCTCGCTCTGTAAAAGGCACACTTCAGATAATACTGTGACAGTGTTTAGCTAGATAGTGTGGTGACATCATGTGCTTTGACATTAAAACAAAATTCCCAGCAATGCTGTGGAAACCTCAGCTCCATCACTTATGTCTTGTGTAAGAGATGTCTTTTCCCATGTAGCTGGGTAATTAAATACAGTGTCTCAAATCCAGTCATTGTGTGATTTTTGTCCCCTTGTGTGAAAGACAAGAAAGGAATGGAAAGGAACGAGAACAAATCCTAAATAGATTGTATAAAGGATTCCTGGATTCCTGATACATGCCCGAGGAAGGCAGGGTGTTCCAGTGGTCTCTAAACAAGTCATTATGGTATTTTTGGAGAACTGTTTTTTCTGTCCCAAATTGAACAGTAGCATTTGGCAAAATTCAACCCTTTCCCATGCAAAGCTTGGACCTGTCAGTCTTCACAGATGCCTCTTGCCTTGAAATATCCCTGACCTGGTTTAGTCCTGATGATATCATAGCATTAGGGTTCCCTTACATGCCCTATCTTAAGCCAAGGATGACTGTGTCTGATACACCACCACTGCCAAATTCAAAGAGGAGCCCAGCCAAAACTCCTTAGTTAGGTACAAAGGAACTTCTCCTTCTTCCTATCCTCAAAGCTGAGGTGCAGGGACATATTACTCATCCCAAACTAAACATGGACGTACTTCTGCCTTGGTGTTTAATAGCAGCTATTTTTAAGTGCCTGGATAACAGCATGGGGAGAGCCAGCATGGCTTTGTGGACTCATCGCTGGCCCAGATCCCAGCTGTGCAGGGATTTGCCAGCTCTGTGCAGTGGGACTGATCAGGTCTCAAAGGCTGCAGTCTCAGGGTCATCTGCTCTTTGTGCTCCCTATCCTTGGCCACATTCCTGCATGGCCAGCCCTGGCAGAACACACCTGATCCCCAGCCAGCATCAGTTCCTGCTATGAGGTTATGTGGGAAATATAACTAGGTGTAAGGACCAAGTAGACCCTTCCCAGCTGCAACTACAGAGCTGGCAGTAGAGTAGCAGTGATGGCTGGCAACCAAAATAAATCCAACTCACAGCTTCTGCCCTTGGCTGTACCTGGCACCGAGGAGATGATCGTGGGTCTGTTGCAGGACAGCTTCCCTTCCTGTGTGGGAATGACAGCAAGGAAACAGGTAAATTCCCACAAACTGAGGAAAGGAACTGCACAAAGACCCAATGTGGGGAAGGCGACGGCACCAGAGGCTTTCCAGAGGTAAAGGTGCGTTCCCGTAAACCTGACCCAGTCTTGGCTTTGCTCTGTTCTCTCTCAGTACTGTGCTTCACAGCTTTTTGCTCCCTATTTGCCCCATTTCTAAAGCTAACTGGCAGTTTCTCTACCTGTCTTTGGTTTTGAGGCCACCTCTCAGAGTCAATATTATCCATCCACTTCCTTTACCAGCTCCCACAGTGATTTTTGTGTCTCAAACCCAGTAGGGATTGGAGTTGCCCTTTGCTGTACTCACAGTGAAGGATCAGTCCCTCATGTGGAGTGATCATCACTGATGATGTCATACAGCAATGGGATGAACATAACCCACTCAGATGGGATCTCATTAATAATTAAAATTCCAGATTATATCCATTTTGTGTTCATATTATCTCTCATGTTTCCTTGATACAGGTCTCTCTCCAACCCAGGCTGCCCATTCAACTCCTCCCCTCTAGGAAGAGTATCATTACAAGGAATAAATTGTTGAACAGATGATCTGTGCTACTGATACCATTAAATCACCCAGAGCTGGATGGCACTAGACAAAAACTTCCACAAGGAAGCCTATTCCCCAAGCCTAGGGATCAAGGGATAGAGCCCCACCATGAAGCTCAAACACTTAAAAGGATGACACCCAAAGGAAATATATTTCCAGGAGCTTTTGAAGAAGAACACATACCTTTGCAGAAGATTCCTTCCATTTGGCGGTGGCAGGACTCCACTCTGCCTTCCTCTGGATCCTCTGAAGAGATGAAAGGAAGAGTGGGTCTTTAGGGGGTTTGGTCTCCATGCTCAGGGGCTGGATGGTTGTGATGGTGCTGGCATCAGCCTCCCTCTTCTTCAAAATGCCCTTGGGAGGTGGTGCCTTCAGTGGAGCACAATGTAAACTCTTACAGCGTGAAGTGACTTTAGGAGTGTCAGAGCTGGTCAGGAGTCCTTTGAGATTCCTTGTTGGGGCACCGATGTTAGGGATGGGAGGACCTTCCATAGACTTGTTTAAGCACATACTGCTGGGATGACTTGGAGTTAAGGCATAATTTTTCCCCACTGGAATGGCATTAGTCTGTGATGGATATCTTCTCTCCATGAGCTAGAAAAAAATCACCATTGGAATAGGTTCTCATATCACTTCAATAATAATTATGCAAGATTTTTATTTCCCACTCTTGTACTTCAAGAATCACACCTACCGACCTAACTTTTTGGAATGAAAGAGTATCCCATCACTTTCTGCTTTATGTTCTCTGAGTAAATGTCAGGGACACAGTCTAAACTCTAACCCTTTTTTGAAGTGTGGAAGAAGTTTCTATCTTGCCTGTTATCTTCCTCATTTGTCCATGATCATGCAAGGAAGTCTTGGAGTAGAAAAATATGATGAATTTCTGTCTTCCCTCTTGGATCATTGTTTTTATTCACATCTTCATCCTCTTACTCTATGAAATGGTGTTTTCAGCCAGAAAAGCCCCTCTCTATCTATCATTTCATAAGAAACCTCAAGTTCCTTTTAGAAACATGGATTGAAAATAAACAAATTCAGATTCTGCTTTACTTTTTTTTAATGAGGTGAAATTCAGCTTTCTCTTGTGAGTGTGAATCAACCCTATCTTCAGTAGAACATTTGAATAGAGTCCAGAATATCTGTCTTCCAGTGAGTTATTTTATCATTTTATCATTTTTATTCCAGGGTGTGAGAGGCTCCTTATCACAAAGCAGAATCCAACATGCAAACACAGAGCTGACAACTTCACCTTATGCCAATGAGATTGTAAGCAAAATAGGATAAAAGGGACACTGGTAGGTGGGAGGTGCACCTTGGCCACGATGTGAGAACAGTAGCAACAGCTCTTGATTAGGGGGAAATTCCATGTAAGATTCTGAAATAGACATCTAAATGTAGCTGTGAACAAAATCTGCTTGTGTACTTGATGTCTAGGTCCCATTATAGTTAAAAGCACCAAGAAAGTGATTTCTGCACCCTGGACTAGAATGGCACCAACACCTCCCTTCTTTGGTAGATGTCATTTGAAACACACATGTCAAACTCCAAAAATCTCCAGCTGGTGGTGCAGGAGAGCAGAGATACCTCAGTGTCACCCTTGCCAGCCCAGTGGGCGCCTTAATGGCTTTGTGCACCTTTACCTCAGGCTGGATCCTTCCCTCACTTTCTAACCGGTACTAAATCCTCTGCCGAGTCCTACACCACTTGATGGTCTCTACCTGTGCAAGGTACTCACTCCACAGCAACCTGAATGTTATACATGAATTTTCCATCCCATCCTGTAGCATGTTATACGTGCCAGTTCATCTGTACATACTAAAAGGCAATGGGATCCAAGCTGGTTTGGGATGTCCTCAGAACAGCAGGGCATATTGCAAAAAAAATGCTAGTTTTTTGTTAGACTCTAATTGCAAGACCTGGAACATTTTGTTGTCAGGAAAACCTGTCCCACCTGTTCTGAGCCTTAGCCTCTCACCTTGGGATGTTCTTGCTTAGTCATGTTTCCTTCACAGTCCAGGATGCTCTGATACCTGCAGGGAAGACAGGACATGGCACCTTAACCCTTTTTAACCTGGATGCATTTTTTCATATTGTGGATGGGCTCATTCTGCCTTCCCCTACCCTCTGGAAAATATCAAACCCAACAGACTCCAAAGCCAGTCTGGAAGAGGGAGAGAGATGTGATAAATCCCCTAAAGGGGACTGGTTTTAGGTCAGTGCAGTACTGCTAGATCCATGTGAGCCCTCTCCTCCCAAGCTCCATGGAGATGTGTCCCTGGAGCACCTTGTGTCCCCACTGGAGGAGGATGTGCTGCGGGGTTATATTGCCTGAAAGAGGTGTATTATTGCCCTGTGCTGGTATATGGCTTGGACCTGAAGTCAGGCTGTCCAGAAGGTCAATTTATTAATCTTTAGCCTAATATAAAGTAATTTACCAAATCAGTACCTGACCTGATAAAACACTAATGATGAATGAGACCTTTGCAGGAGAAACCACCTTCCTTCTCTTCCTTGCTGTGGAGAGTGCACTCCCAGCTTTCTCCAGACTCTGTCAGATAGAAGGCTATTTACAGTGAAAACTAACCAAGTTTGGGATATTTGGAACTAAACTGTCCCACAGGGATGTTCAAGAGACAGACTTGACAGCTGCTCTGTCACTCTTATGTTGAGGGAGAGGTACTTCGGGTTCTGTTCCTAATCTTATTTGTCTCACGCTTGGCAGCATTGTGGTCTGAACTCAGTCATGGGTTGTAGCCAGAAGAGAAATTAGCCCTTAAGGGGTTTGGGCTGAAATGTGACACTCCCTGGAGCACTTTAGTTGGAGACAGTTGAGAGAAACCAGGAGGGGATCAGATACCCATACCCCTCTTGCCTCCTCATCAGCTTATCTCTCCAGCATTTGGTCCTTTCCCTTGTGGCACCTTACAGACCATCCAGATTAAAAGCTTAAATTGTCCACCTGGGAATGCTCCAGTCGTTGGGGTCGAGGGTGAATTCCTCTGTGCCATTGTATTCAGTGAAGTTTGTTGAGTTGTCTGGCTTTTAAATCAGGACTTGTCTTCCAAGACATTGGAAATATACAACAGCTAGGAGTGCTTCTTGCAGAAAATACCCACCTCTCACTTAAGACCTGACAATTTGGGATGCTGTGCTTGGGAAAGACCTTATCTGAGTGAGATTTGTTTGTTACGGAGATGGGAGAGGGACAGTCCACCCTGGAGCCCCTCAGACCTGAGGGGAACTGCAACCACAGACTAACCACCCACCTGGCAACCAGTTCAGAGACAGACACAGCTTTCCTCAGAAGAACTGGTCTGTGCACTGGATTGTTCCTTGGGGAATGGCACAGAGAAGGAAAGGACTGAGCTGGCCTCAGCTTCTCAGCTTTTTCCATGTTTTCTGTCTGCTGGCACTGAAACAAGAGAGCAAAGGTTATGGTGCTGGATGTGAAGATTCAGGGAAAAGAAGCCAACAATCAGTGTGTCCATCTCATTTCACGGGACCAGTGCACCAGCAAAGAGCTGTGGAACAAATGCTGTCTTCACTGATACATCTGCAAACTTCATCACATAATTCACTTCTGAAATAATAAAATGGGGTTAAAGAAGACATTAATCAAATGCAGGGAATGTTTTTTATCTACTCAGTCTATCACTTATCTTGTTCTCTTAGATCATCAGGTTCATCTCTGTGACCTTGAGAGGGAAAGGAGGTGAAGAACAATTAGCTTTAAATAATTAAAAAATTATTAGTTGGAATTTTGTATATTCATCATTAGTTAATGTTTTCCTATGTTTCCAATGTTGCATAGACCTGAACCAGCTCTGGATTCAGTCAGTTACGGAAGATTTAAGCACTCCTTGGCCTCTTCTGCCAAAATTGTTCTTGTTTTCCAGACTTCAGAAATGTGCAGCAGAAGTCTCAGGCATTGTATTTGCAGTGCCTGAGCTGACACTTGGAAGTACATTAGGTCATCTGGGGTTCATTTTCTGAATTTAGACAGAGCTCTGGGGACCTACAAGTTATATGTAATTGCCTTTTAATTACTGACACAGACATTTGAACTGTGGGATTATTAAATACTTGTATTTACGTTTTGAAAGTATTTGTTTTAAAAGCCACGTAGCTTGTAAAATATGTTTCATCAGCAATTTCTGTGGAGCTGGCCTGAATATTAGTCAGTGTCCAGAGTCACTTGTGTTTGGATGTCCACTTCCAGGTGCACTCAAGAGGGGCAGATTTGGGCTGGGGGATAAGGGTATCATTCAGCAGTTTGGCAATCTCTGCCTCCCTTCTCATGCCTTTAAGCAAGTCTAGAGGGAGTGAGATACATTTCTTATTCGCTGCTTTAAAAATTTCCTTTTTTTAAATATTTTTTTTAATTTTATTTTTATTTTCCAGGTAATTTCCCACAATGTTAGAGAGGAGACAGATCTGTAGGATCACAGGCTCCCACCTCCCACCGTTCGGGGATTGTTTCCCATTTTTGCAGTGGTGTCGAACATTAAACAATTCCAGGTTAAGAGCCCTCGAGGGATTTACTCAGTGGCAAAATGAGCCTGTTAAGAGGGAAGTGTTCCCTGTCCGTCCTTCTTCTTAAATACAGCACAGGCAGTCGATGGAAACACGCTCCTCAGCCCACCCTGAACAGTTCCCACACCCAGCTCAGCATCCCCCAGTTGCTAAGGGTTTACAGGATTTTTCTGATATTAATTCATTCCATCTTCCGTGATCTGGGAGGGGTTTTGTGTAAAATCACTTACATGCTACAGCGCTTCCCTCCGCCCGAGAGCTGCCATGTGATAGCCTCCTTGGGGCTCTCCAGCACCACGCTTCTGACTCCTTCCTCTCCCCCTGCTTTGCAAGACAGGAGGCAAAGTCCCTTGGCAAAGCTGCAATTAAATATTAAAAGCTGATGTGCAAGTGGGGATGGTGTGAGTTGGAGAGCTGGCACTGAAGAGTGGAGGAGATGAAGCCTCCTCCCTCCTCCTCTCAGCCTGTCATCAAGGGTCTCATTCTTCCTCATAAAAGCACTGGATGAGTTCAAATCCTGGCTGGGGTACCCACAGCCATCTAGACCCAAAGCTGGATTCTGATTTAGGTGGAAATCTGCTGCAATCCCAGTCCCACCTTGTCTCAGGAGGAGCAGGAACGAGCTCCTCTGCATGAGGATTTTTAAACTGATGCTTCTGGCACAGGTCATGTATCCATCCTCCAAGCCAGAGAGTGTTTTCAGCTCAACTCATAGTCCCCTGGGCTTGTGGCTTCTCTGTGGAGGTTCTCATGGGCTGCAGGAGAAGGCATCTCTCTGGAGTGTTAACAGTTCCAGGGAATACACTGCTCCTCCTGGCAAAAATGAAAGGCAGGCCAGGGTCCAGATGAAATGAACTGAAAATAATTCACTATTGTGGAAAACAGAGGGCAGGACTGTCTGAGGAGATTTGATTTAGCCAATGTCTAAGTGTTATTAAAGTCAGAGTTTGGCAAAAGTGATCTATCACCCTCTCACAAAATAACATGGCCCCCAAAAATCTGCTTTTCACCTAACGATAGTTGGGTTACTGTGAAGTTCTCTCTGGGATTTATTCTGCCCAAGCTGGAAAGTTGACCAAGCAGCAAAGTCAGTACAAAAATAAGAGCAGATCACTGTGTTGGTTTATAATGAACAGGAAAAGCTACATTTGACATCAGAAGCTGGCAGATGATTTACTAAGAAATGCTTAAGCTAAGCAAGAAACCTTTGAGATGAGAAGCCAGTGAGCCAGGGCAAAGCAGAGATCCAGATAAACAAACTGTGTCTGTGCCATTGCTGTATGAAATAATAGGTTGCACTTCTCCACGTGTTGTGATTCAGCTCCTACTGGAACAACCCTCTTTATTGAGCTTTTTTTTCAGCATCTGAAACAACTGAAATTCACTAATGATTTTAATTCTCTGTCCTGTGGATAGATCCAGCAAGTCTGGTTTCACATGGTGGGCTCTTCTCATGCTATTAGTTGCATTCCTTGCAGCAGTGCCTAAGAACCCAGAGCTCAGCCCCAGCTGAGATATGCTCAGATTGTGCCATGCCAGAACCCTTCTTCTGCTCCTGCAGTCTCCCTGACCTGATGGTTATTCTCCACTGAGCCAGATTCAGTTCTTGGAGGACTGTGCAGGATGTCCTGCATGGTGATGGGATAATACCTGTAGAGTATAGTAACTGCTGGACTATAAACACAGAAACCTGTTGGAGGCTAGAAGGATTTTAACTGCATGGGCAAAACATCTCTGAAGCTGGGATGCATCCTTGATAGTTATTTATTTTAGAGGAGGAGGATTTGGCTGACAGAATGAAACAATAAACACCACAGTCCATCCAATAGTGAGTAATAGAAGCTGCTAAAAGCCCCGTGAATTATTTCGGGGACTACTGCTATCCATCTCCGCTCTTCATAAAAGGGCTGCATGAAGCAATTCTCTGCATAGCTCTAAGGCACACAGGCTAGATAAAGTGTGTTTTGAAACTGTTTTTGCCAGGATTACAGAGCCTTAGGCTGATTCCTCAGCTACTGCCTCTGCTGGGGGCCTTGCTCAGCTCCAGTGATTTCGCTCTTCCCTATTAGCAGTGCACAGGGTTTGCTCTGTTAGCAAGAATCTGTGGGAAGATGGGAAGGAATTCTTTATGCCAAATATTTCCTGTGAGCTGAGAAGAGGTGAGACCCACTCTGGAAGGAGAGAAATGGGTTAGAGCTACGCACACCTGCACACTGCTGGCCCTCTTAGTCCCCGCTGTCCATGACAAAACCCCTGATGTTTTAATTCCTGCTTCTTCTCTCATTGCATTATTTTTATGCTGCTTTAAGTATTTTCACTGATTTACATAGAAAGGTGCCTGAATCACAATAATTTGCCTCCAGGTACCAAAGCAATGCAGTGGAGGACTAGTCAGAGGATGGAGCAACTGGATGTACCAGTTCCCAGAATATCTTTTCCCCCCCAGGCAAAGAAGGGAAATCATTACTCTTGAAGACTCTTGGGGAAGAGATCTCTTGTGGAAACTGGAAGCTTTGATGGGACATGATATTTGAGCCTCAGCAGTTCCCCCAGTTGGAGGAGATGGGGTAGAGGTGCTGTGAGGATCATTCAGTGCCTCTGTGGTACCCAGATGCTCCTTTCCAGTCACCAGCCCATGCACCCCTTGCCCTGTTCGGGACACAGATTGTCTTTTGTCTGCTCTGCTTCTGTTCTCCAAGGGAAGCAGACAGCTCAGCACTTACTGTGCCCCTGGAAGGGCCTTTTCAGATGTCCTTAACTCTAAATAAAATGTGATGGCCTCATATGCCAAGATAGGAAGAACAGTCAGCCTCAAATACTTCCTGTGTTTCCTGCAGAAAGGTGGGAACAACCACATTGCTTATGTAGACCCCCATCCTGATGACACCTCTGTGGGGTCTCATCTTGGGAGACAAGGTAGCTGAGAGGTTTTAAGAAGCCAGGCTTCCCCCCTTCAGTAACAAACAGCCAAATTACCCTCTTCTTCCCTTAAATAATGATGATTTCCCTGCAGAAGATGGGAAGGGAGGTAGAAAGCCCTCCAGATGCTTCCACAGGTAGCACATTATGCCACTGCCATGCTTCTCCATAGGGTCCCAACTTCACTTGTTAGAGCCATCCATTCTCCCTTGCTCTGTGGTTTCCATGCAGGACTTTTCCAGGGAAGGGGCTGGAGTTTTATTCCAGGCACTACAAGGTTTTATTGCCTGGCCAGGACGCCTCCTGACCACCACACTAGGAACAAGAAGGTCTGCTGTTTGGTTTGTTAGGTTTTGTTGTCAGACAACCTGTGGGGGCACCGAGGGTACTCAGTCCTGGGGCAGAGCATCCAGGAGCATCCAGGCTGGAAATTGTGGCTCGGTGTCTCATTCCCTGTTGGAATGCTGAGCTCTCCAGTATGGACATGGTCGGGGGTGGGAAAACATTGCCTGCATGTTATCTGAGCCAGACACAGGGAATACTGGCAGGGGACAGAGGCAGCTAGCAGGGAACTTTGAACTGGGAGCTACTAATGGTTAACACAGGCAATCATTTCTAGCTGTGTCAAGTGGACTGACCTAAACCCACATGAGATTTGTGCTGACCAGACACGGACAGCGGTTTACATAATCACTTCTATTTTTTTAATTTTTTTTCCTAATTGTATAATGATGTTTTGATAGCTGTATTTCCACTATGAATGTGTGTATTTCTCTTTCTTTGCTGCACACAGGTTTGTGCCCTGCTTGTCAGACGAGTGTGAGCAGGGATGGTGGGATGAGAGAGAGCTTGGAGGAAGTAACATTTTGGGTATGAATAGAGATCTGCTGTTTGTTATAAACAGGTTGATGCATAAACACTTTTCTGAAAAACTCTGGTTGTGATGTGTGTCTTCTCCAGATTTGATCCCCAGTCAGGGAATTCACAGCAAGCTAGCTACAAGCAGTGAAGGAAACAACCAGATTTTGCACTCTCTCCAGCACATTCTCCACATTTTTTGGGGGTGAGGAGAGCCATTTGCCTGTGTGGCCTCAGGGTCGGGTATGTGACTGCATAGCAGGGTTTTTAATCCTGTGTAGCTCCTGGAGACTGATGATCCCAGAGCCAATTCCTTTCCTTTGGTCTGCTTGGTAGGGCTCTGCATGAGCAGTTTACTAGGGATGGGTGCATAAGGGGAGGAAAAATCCCTGCAAAGCCTCTGGTATTGTTTGCTCTCTGCTCTCCGTCTTTTCCTTGTGGAGAGTATCTGGATCCTCACAGTCATTTCCATAATTATTGGTTTCATGTTACGTAACCAAAAAAAAATTATCTATCAAATGCACATGTGGAACTAATGGGGCTTATTTGAAAAGACCTGTCTTTGCATTTGCAGCTGGCACATCTCTTGGTCCATTTTAATGAGCTTCCACAGCATTGGCATGGGCTGGGGAAGGAGCCCACGTGTGTGCTCACCCCAGGGCTGCTCGTGCCCCCTGGGACCACAGGGCTCCGGTGTCACCCCAGTTCCACCCCAGCGTGTGGAAACACAAATGCATGATCTGCAGGAGCAAGCATGGGAAAACTGCTGCAAGAGCCCTCATTCTCTTTGAATATTCCCTGATTGCCAAGTCCTTTTTTTTGTTTTGATTCAGAGTGGAAAGCTTGGTGGACTGGGTTTTTTTTTTGGGGGGGGGACCTCTTCAGTGGCTGGATTTTGTGATGGCTGGAAATATCACATTTGGCAATTTTCACTTCAAGAAGTTGGATGGCCTCTGGCTTCCTTAGGGAAAGAAGTAAATACAAATTTTGAAGTGTTTTGGGCTCCATGTTCTCAGGTTCAGGTAGAGGCTGAGTTGCAGAGATGGCAAGGATGAGAACCAAGGATGTAGGGTTCAGGATATGGGGACATCTGAGACCAACTCTAGCTCCTGCTTGGCTCAGCAAATGAAATGCAGCAGAACTTGGACTTCAGTGGAGTCAGTTTGTGGTTCTCAGGACACCAACATTACTACAGACTCACCCACTGTCAAGTTCACCCACTACCACAGAGTGTGTGAAGATAAAGTTCACTCTGGGCTGTAAGAAAATGAAACACTGGCTCCTCTCAATCCTCACATCCTCCTCTGGTGCATCTTCATCACAGAAGTGTGAGGTCCCCCTGTTAAAACCTGATCCATCTCCCCAAAACTCTGCTGTTGAAAATCTCTTTGCCCTGTTCCCAGGTGGATTCTGTGCCCATCCCCATGGCTGTCTAAATCTGTGGGAATCATGAGTTAAATCCACCCCTCCTGAATCCAGTGATGTGACTGGTTTCACCATGGGGCCCCAGTGTCAATGCTTGGGAAGGGAACACTGGATTTCCTCTGCAGATCAGGATGTGCTGCTACAACCATGCCTCTGGATCAGCATCCCAGACTTTCCTTAGTTGGTCTCAAAGTCAAATGATCATCCCCCTGATTTCTTCCATACATTTCCATAAGTACAAGTCACACTCCTTAACTCTTCATTTGTTTATCACAGAAGGGAAACTGCCCATTTATGTGGCAGTGAAAAATGAATGCTGGAATGGGAGAAATGGTGGGAAGGAGGGAAGCAAGGAAGGAAGGAAGAAAAGAAAGAACTATAGCTACCTTTAATTTTAAACACAATAAGCTGAGTGCTGTGCTCATTCCATGCACTGTTTTTCTCTCAAGGAAAGACCTTGCCTTTTCAATCTTTAGAGTATAAACCGTCATATTCTGACCGTATAGGGCTGCACTATCGCTTCAGGCTGATCATGCTTTTATTTCACAGGGTTTTCTCTGTGAAAAGGAGTGATTGCCTGAGATGGTTTTATGAAAGTGTTTGGAGGTGGATGTTTCTTCACCCTCTTTCCACCCATCAAAATGAGAAACCACAGATTGTTCAGGCTTCAGTTTCTCATTGAAAAGTATCTATTCTATTTCCCCCCTGGGAAGCTCTGAAAATTAAAACCAGCAAAAATACATTTCTTGTGAGGAGGAAATATTTCCTGGCTGCCTCCAAGACACTGTGGGGCTCTCTGTATGTGTGTGCCTGCAAACTACACAGTGTGCATTTGCTATGCTGTTGTGCTCTGTGGGCATACGTGGGGCTGGCTGCAGTCATAGTATTGGACAAAAGCCATAATATTGGGCAAAAGCCATAATATAAGGCTTTCTCCCCTTTTCTTTAAGAACCTGAAGTGCACACAATGCACTGGTGTTAAAGGGGAAAGGCAAGAGCAACATCTCAGCACCTCTGCCCTCCCTGGTCATGTGGTCTTGTGCAGAGTTTGCAGTGTGTTTTGGGGTTGTTTGAATGGTGTGCAAAGGTGTGATGACCATTGGTGTGTCTTTTTCTTCTCTGTACCTGCACTAGAGGCTCTACCTGAAAATGTAGGCTCAGAGGAAAGGGACCTCTGCAGAGCAGCTCTGGGGAATCTGGCTGAACAGCTGCTGCCTGCCAGCCCTGACCACGAGCCTCGCAGCAAAGATGTGGGGAATCTGTTAGGATCCGTCTTGGGAATGTATATCTAGGTGAGGGGGAGATGCCTCCCATGTCAGGCTCAGCAGGGTGGGGTGAGGGGCCAAGGAGCAGCTCAAGCCCTGCATCACTGCAGCAAACCCGGCTGGCAAAATGTGTGTTGCTCCATCGCTCTCAGCTGGGGTCTGGCCCTGGGCGTATCCGGAGCATAAGGGCTGCATCAGGATCCAGGGATGCTGGGAGGTGGTGGGGCAGCTCCCCAGGGCCCAGCCCAGACAGCCCTGCTCCATCCTCAGCCTCTCTCCAGCTGGCTGGGGCGCTTGGCAGCTGTCATCGCCTCCTCTTGGGCTGAGTTCCCTCCTGGTGCGTGATTAGGAGCAGGGAAAGGGGTTTGGGCCAGGGGATTGGGAATGGGGCAGAATTGTATTAGTCTTGCTTGTGTCAGGACTCCAAAATGCTTGTGTTAGCCTAAAATCCGTCTATTTTATCCCCCACCAAGCCTGGTTTGACCTTCAGGATCAGATATCAGAGGGAACTGTGGGTTGAAAGGCACAGATATATGCTGCTGGGCTATTTTGCAGTGGGCTGCAGGGGCTTGCAGGCTATGGATGAACTGCCTGGGTACCAGTTTTATTACAGTTTAATGCCTGCAAGTCCTCACTGAGGAGCTGCATTCCCGAATACCATGTAATTATCTTGGAGGTCTTCACGTGCCAACTTGATGCGACTGTTAAGAAATAGATCTGGTTTCATATCTGCATGCATCTTTAGAAAGATGCAAATAGGGAGGAAACATTTGCATACCAAAGTAGGCTCCAAGTGAGATTTATTCAGTATTATTATTATTGTTATTATTAACAGCAGCTTGCTTCTTCTAGTCTCTGAAAGGCAGAAAAGGTAAAAATAAGAGATCGCTTCCAGCTCTTTGTTTCTTGTTAAGAGAAAGATTCATGCAGCCTGAAACCTCCCAGCCCGTGGTGCCACCATTTACTCAAAATACAGAACGTGCTCTCCAGCCATGAGAAATGGTGCGTTAAGGGATTTGGAGGCTGGCTGTGCTCATCCTGCATCTGTCAAACACACGGAGCTCCGGGGACACCCCCACCAGGAGAGAGGTCGTCAGTCTGCAGCAACGTGGGGACATATGGAGGAGTGTGTCGGCAGGCGTGTACAGCATGTGCCCTCAGGAGCTTATCGTGCCTCTGACAAGACAAAACCCTGTGGGAGCTGCGGGCTGTCGATGGAGAGGAGGCAGCGAGCACGGAGCACACCCCGTGGTGGGGGAGGTTGATTTGGCGATGCTGCTGCCTGCTCAACCAAATACATCTGCTCTCTGAACAGAAAACTCAGGGTTACCTCTGGACAGACGCTGTGAATAAATCCTCAACTGCACAGGCTCAAAGCCCTGCTAACATCCCCTCCCCTCTCCTTTCTTGTGACCTCTTTGCATTTCTGAGCTTCATTTCTTTGTTTACAACCCCGTTCTGTCTTGTCTTCACGTCTTCAGAAGCAAACACTCTAAGCACAGTGGTTGTCATGCAGTTTGCATGTGTTTTCCATAATCAATATTTTTGCTCTAAATATGGGTTGTTGCGATCACTTTACCTGGAATGACCGAGGTTGACAGCTCCCCTGACTTCAGAGAGTCTGTTCTAAAATGGCCAAGGGTACCCCCAAAGTGAGTTTGGAAAGTTTGTCCACCCAAAAAGGCAGAACACTGAAAGTGCCAGGTTTGGGGGGGCTATCAAATTATTGCTTCCAAATAGATATTTTACTGCTGGAATTATCCCAAACCACCTGCCCTGAGTTTGTTTCTGCCTGTGCATGGAGACCTCCATCCACCACCTGCTCTCTCTGGTGCATCTCACCCACAGCTGGGTGAACAAAGGGGGGCAGAGCCTGAGACATGGCTCTTCTTTTGATACCAAGGGTCCTGCTTGCAAAGGTGTGTGTGTCCAGGACCAAGGCACCTTGTTCAGAGCCTGTCTCCATGGATAGAGGCCATCAGTGGCACACAATTCCGTGCTGTCCTACTTGAAGGAGCATTGTGCCAAGAAGTGAGGGGAAAGCACTAAAGCATCTTCATTTGTTCAGGGCATAAAAGCTTTCTTGGAAGATTTTCTAAGCCACTATCTCAACCACATTCCATTCCGGAAAGTACTCAGAAGGCAAAAATATGCTTAAAAATATAACCCCAGTTTATTTCAACTTTCTGTGCAGCTTATTCTTTCAGATCCTCTCACTGCTGTCTTCCATTTGGCATTTTCCTCCCCACAGCTCTCTGCCTGCGTGTGATGGGCTCTGCTGGGTTTCCCAGCCGTGTGATATAACGTGTGATATCTCTGCACGATCTTTTCCGCTGTGTTTACAAGAGACTGAGCTTCTCCCAGGAACACGGTGTCCCACTGGGAAAACTCCCTGTTCCCCGTGTTCTGCACTTGAGGTAGCGATTGTGCTTCCGACTTCTGCAAGAACGGTCTGAAGAACAGCGTGTACCCACCTATTTTTGGATAACGAAACCCACACGGTCTCCTCCGAGGACACAAGAGGGCGCTTCCACCTTACTTTTGGGGAGCGTTTCTTTTGCAGGGTTTTCTTTCCTCTTCACCCCCATCAGCTGGGGAAGGTTGGGTGAAGGTCCTTAAAGCAGGGAGCTTGTCTCGGTATGTCTTTGCAAGGCACTCAGCTAAAGAGGGATTCATCCTTGCAGGACTTCCAGAGCCTCCCACAGAGTAAATTAAATCACATTTATGTGTATAAAGTAGGGGATGTTCCACTTCAAGATATGTTAGATTTTCAAAGGATATCTCAGACCTGGGCTCTGAGACAGGTCATTGGTTCTGATCATTCACTCTGAGAAACACAGACATGTCAACGTAGCATTGCTGGGATCCTCTCTGACTGTAATAGAATAGATGCATTCAGGCGAAATTTGGTTTAAAAACAGGAGATGGGAGCCTTTGAAGGCAAAGAGAATGGATTTTGTACTTACTGCCCCAGTGCATGCAGCAGCAGGGGGAGTACAGTGAGCACATCACACACCTGGTGTTCCCAGCACCAAGGAGGAGGCAGAACATGTAAGAAAGTTGCCAGAGGTTGAGGAACCAACCTGTCTGTGGCAATCTAATAACAGGTGATTTCCTCCCCATTGTCCTTTTCCTGAGTAGGTTGTTACCCGACGATTGCTGCATCCCAGCCATGTTCTGGAGATGGAGAACACAGAACCCCTGACCTCCAGGCTGACCTGCAGTGCACAGACACATCATGGCACTGTCAGTAAAACGTGCTTTTTATTCATTGTTACATCTAAATGCTCCATATCTGCTGTCTGGATGTCCAAGCTGTACAGCAGTGATCTTTTGGTATCTCACTCCTGGGACCTGGATGTAGCTCCTGTGTTGGAGCCTGCCTTCCTTCCTCCATCCCCCCTCAAGGGATGCTCTAAGGCTGTCTACAGACAGGCTTGTCCCAGAAGAACACGGAGTTAAGGGACACGCATGCAATGGGACCATCTCTCCTTGCAGCTGTGAGAGCAGGGAGTGCTGCAGCTACACCTAATTATCTGCTCACAAACAGAGTCCAATTATCCAGTGCCAAACTTTTCCTGTGCATCCTTGTCCTATCACCTCTGTTTCAACACAGGGGTAGCAGTTTTCCCTCTACGCCTTGGGGCAGGGATGTTTTTGCTACAGACCAGGCAGAAAGTGACAACATGTTTATTAGGAAGAGCAGGGCTGACTAGGAGAAGGCACAGAGCATGCTGACAGCCACATCTCCTCATACAGCCTTCAGAAGAAAATCAAAGCACTGGGGTATTTTTCAGCACAACAGTAGGGCTTAGGATTTCCTAGGGCTGCATAGGCTCCAGGATGTAGAGATGGTGGGCTTTTTTTTTGAGAGCACTGAGTGATTTTGGATGGGTTAATGCCTGGTATTATTATTTTTTAAAAAA
>WBMV01008251.1:0-43145 GCA_013396655.1 Campylorhamphus procurvoides | reverse complement strand
GTCTCCCCTCAGTCTCCTCCTTTGGCCTCACTGCTTTAACACTTCTCTGGACTGGACTTGTTTTGACTTTTCTCTGACAATTTCTCCCTCTAGCTGGATTGGGCGGCATTTGGTGTGATGACCCTGCCCTCCATCGGGATCCCGCTGCTGCTGTGGTACTCAAGCAAGAGAAAGTACGACACCCCCAAGACCAAAAAGAACTGAGTGGAGAAAAATGCCACCAGCACTCCAGAGCTCAGNGTGTGAAGGAGTGCACTCTGGTGACATCACCGGCCTGTTTTGATAGAGGGTGTCAGAGCTGCTGCTCTGTCCCAGAGGTAGACCTAGGGAGGTCCCTGTCGATGCTGTTCTTTGGCCCACCAGCCTGCCCAGGACCATGGAGACTAAAGCAATGTGAGAGGAGAGCTGGGAGAAGGATCTTAAATTCTTCAAGAATGAGAAGAACAGATCCCCAAACTGTCCCTTCCTGCACTGGGATTCTCTGTTTAACTCACCGTATCCCAGACAGGCTCCAGCCTTCTGGTGCCCTGCATCAGGACATAGCCTGACCTCCGTGGTGCAAAGCAGTAACAAGCCTGCTGACGTTTCCAGCAGTGTAGAAAGCCTCGAGAGCTTCCCTGTGCCCATGTGTTTCAGGCAGCTACTTCTGGTGGCAGAAGGGCCTCCGGCCACCCCTCTGTACACGTTCCCCCTCGCACACACACAGATGAACAGCCCGTGGGCACCTCGCCAGGGCCCCTTCACTGGCTCCATGCACGGCTGCAAAGCCTTTCAGCGCACCTCCGCACTCCCAGCCTTTGCCAACAGCTGTCCCCGCACCCCGCACGGCACCTCTGACCCTCAGTGTCCCTGCGGGTGACACTGAACGACCGGCCGGGACACAAAATGGCTGCCGGCGGTGGACGGGGGGGCACCCCCCCTGCCCTGAGGGGGCACCGGAGCGCCGGATAGGGGCGGGGTCACGGTACGGCGAGACCGGAGCTGTGGGACGGGCGACACCGCCTCAGGAACGGCCGCTTTTCCGGGACCACCGTCCAGGAATGGGGGTGGGCGGTGAGGACGCTTCGTCGGAAGAAGCTCTGGTGCGTCGCGCCGCGCCTGCGCACTCGCGCGCGCCAACGCCCCACCGGCTGGAGCTACTTATTAGACGGAAGTTGGTGGGCGTTCCGGCGTGTGGCGTCAGCGCCTCTGATTGGTCGCCATGCCCACGCTCGCGCCCGATTGGCTTCGGGGCTGGGCGGCGGGGCGCGGTGTCGCGGCCCCGTGAGGCGGCAGTTCCGAGGATCCAGAAGGTTCCGCCGCGCTCGAGCCTCCGCGATGATGGGACCGCGCCCCGTCCTGGTCCTCAGTGAGTGCCGCCGGCCCGGCCCGGCCTCCCGGGGGTACCAGGGTGGAGGATGAGGGGAGGACCGGGCCGGGCCCCCGCCTTGCATTACCGCTCCTCTCTCCCGCCGCCATGTTGGGTCCCCTCATGGCCGGGCTCTCCCTCACAGGCCCCGGCCCGGTCGGGGCCCGCTCTCCTCCCGGGCATTCGCTGGGCACCGCTGCCGCCCCCGGTGCGCCCCGAGCTCCATCGCGCAGCGCCCGACCTGCAGCTGCAGCCTGGCCCCGCTGCGCGCCCTGCGCGGGAGGTCTCAGGCCTCCGCTGTGTCAGACCTTTCCCGGCAACTGTCCGGTTCTCACTCCCGGTTCTCCTCGAGCCCTTTCAGCACGTTTCTTTGTACTGTGCCGTTTGAGCCTCCTGCGAACCCCAGTTCTGAGGCCCCCAGCACTGGAAATTTACGGAGCTATTCGAGCGAGTCTCGAGGAGACCACGGAGATGCTCCGAGGGCTGGAACCTTTCTGTTCTGAAGACAGGCTGGGAGAGCTGGGGGTGTTAACCTGGAGAGGAGAAGGCTCTGGGGAGATCATAAAGCCTCTTCCAGTGCCTGAGGGAGCTAGAAGAAAAATGGAGGACTTCAGTCAAAGGCCTGGAATGCAAGATAAGGGGGAATGGCTTTACCCTGACAGAAGGCAGGGGCAGGTTGAATATTGGGAAGAAATTCTTCCCTATGAGGGAAGTGAGTCACTGACACAGGTTTCCCAGAGAAGCTGTGGCTGCCTCATCCCTGGAAGTGTCCACGGGGGAATTGTTGGCCAGGGCTTGGAGCATACTTGTCTAGTGGAAGGTGTCCCTGCCTGGGGAAGGGGTGTGGAACTAGATTGTTTTTAAGTCCCTTCCAACCCAAACCACATTATGCTTCTGTGATTTTCTCACCATCCTCTAGCACGAGGATTTCCTTCTGCTTGGGTGTCTCATTCCCATCTCTTTGTGTGCTCTGTCCCAGTAGGCAGGCAGGCTGTTGTAGCCCAGGGCCCCTGGGTTGCCTTATACTTGGTGCTGCTTTTACAGTTGTTTCCTTTCGTTTTGTCTTATACCTCTCCATGTGGATGCATTTGCTCCTGAGTAAATCTGTGCATACCTGGGCCAGGCTAGCAGAAAACAAGCCTAACGATGCTCTAGGGCAGAGCCTGCTGAAAGCTGGTCCCCAGCTGTGGTTGTGAGCCTGTGGTACCCCAGTGGCTGATCACCCTCATGTGCCAAAGGCAACGCTGATGGATTAACTTCATATTCACTCGGTTCTGGCTACTGTGCATGAGCCTCTGTAACTTTTTTTGACTGAACACTACTGTGCAACATCTCCTTGGCTTTGTGGGATTTGGCAGATCCTAGTGAGTCCCTGCATTTAATTTTCTGGGGCAATAGGTTTCTGTTTCAGGATGCTAACAAGGAGTCCAGTTATAATAGGGAGTGTTTTTCACTGACAGTCTTCTACCTGTGTTTCTCATCATGACTGCAGCATTTCTGTTGTAAACTCTGAATTTAGAACTGCTCACATGTCAAGAGTGTATGACTGAAAGATGTGGCAGCATCCCTGCTGCATTGTACTTGATTCAATTCACTTTTTTCTGCATTCTTTAGGTCAGAATACAAAACGTGAATCTGGAAGAAAAGTCCAGACAGGAAATATCACTGCTGCGAAGGTACCAAATTCTCATATCAGACTGTTTTGACTTTTTTTCTGTGTGTGTGTTTATTTATTTCCGAGGGAAAGCTGGATCTGAAGCATATTTTCTCTAGTCTTCCAGAGTAGAAGAAACAACATAGAAAGTAATTTTCTATGTTAACAGAAGGTATTTTTATACTTCTGTATCAAAATTCTCTATAGAAAATGAAATGTCTGCACTGTTTATGTAATGGGTGCCGGATAACTGCACATGGAAGGGTTTAACCCACCAAACTCCCTTTCTCTGCGAAGTCTGATAGTCTCTCAGTTTTGACATCAGATTGAGATAATAATATAATGTAGTGCCACTACCGTGATAATCCCTGTGTTCTCATTTCCAGATGGTTCTTAACATTGGCTGCATCTCAGCCATGGCAGAGTTGTTTCACAGGGACTGCTGGTTTCAGACCCACTATGGGGTTTTTTTAGGCTTTTTGATGCCTACCTGTGTTACTTCGTTTCTTTGGTTTCTCCTAGACTATTGCTGACATTATTCGAACATGTTTAGGCCCAAGAGCTATGATGAAGGTAAGAACTTGTGCTGCAACACCTGTGATGCAACTGACTAGAAACATCCCACATGGGACAGAGCAGCACAATTGTTGGTTCTCTTGTGGTTGCAGATGCTTTTGGACCCCATGGGTGGGATCGTGATGACCAATGATGGAAATGCTATTCTTAGAGAAGTAAGTTTCTCTTAAAGGATTGTCTTGCTTAACATGTGAGTCGGAATGTTCTGGAGTCTTGGGTGTCAGTAGAACTGTGTGATCTCATCTGTCCTGAGAGCCAGTAAGCACTAACCAGCTCCACCAAGAAAGGTGCTCACTGGGGAGGAATGAAACATTTCCAGCGAATGCTCTTGCTTGGCAGAAATGTAGGTTTGATCCTAGGGAGGGAGGTTTTTGTGGAGTTCTTATAAGACTGATGTAGATTGTCTGGTAATTGTAGATATAATCAGTTGCATCAAGACCTTCTGAGTAGATAGTGACGTTCACAAGGCCACATAATGAGACCAAGAAATTATTATTGTCTCTCTGGTGCAAATGCTGTTAAAAGGACATCCAAAAAACTGTAGTGCCTGTTAAACTGTGAGAGACACAACATTGTCAAATATAAGGGCTTGGTTTTGGTCTCAGGAAGAAAAAGCTGTGCTGTGGTTGGGCAGGATTCTTGAAACTGTACTAAAGGTGTGGTATTTGTTCCATTGAGCAACTCAAGATGTTCCTGCTTTAGTATTCTGGAACAAATCCATGCCCCTTGCTCCTGCACAGATTCAAGTCCAGCATCCAGCTGCAAAATCAATGATAGAGATCAGCCGCACGCAGGATGAAGAAGTCGGGGATGGGACCACATCTGTCATTATCCTTGGTATGGAGACTGACTCAGATACACTTCGCATAAAGGTTGAAGTTTGCCCCTTTTGCTCATCAGAGCCCATAATAAGACAGATCTTCATGATTTACCAACCTTTAAATTGCTTTTTCTTTTTCACTGTGCAAGAGCATGCTAGGTTCATGAAACCCTTAGGTGACCAACTCCATGCTTTGGGAAGTTGTTTTTTCCCTGGCGTAAGCACCATTAAGTGTAAAGAAAGGTATAGGTGATGTTAGAGCTCCCTACATGGATAGAAGATACATTTTGTCTGGCATGCTGCTCTTCTGTCTTGATTGGTGATTATCCTGCTAAATTATCGGGGGAATTTTGATCTACTTTTAATTTTTTTTCAGCTGGAGAGATGCTGTCTGTTGCTGAACACTTTCTTGAACAGCAAATGCACCCCACTGTGATCATCTGGGCTTATCGTAAGGCTCTTGATGACATGATCAGTATTCTAAAGAAAATTGGGTAAGTATGGGCTGGTGGGAGCTGGAGAGGAGGGATATGGGCTTTCTGCTCCAGGCTGCTCCCTCAGGCAGTTCTGTTAGTAGAATAAAGCTTAACATAATTGGAGAGAGATTCAAACAGACAAACAGCTTGTTGCTTGGAGTAATGCTCAGTTTACTCTTTCATTTTACTTTGTTTCAGCACTCCAGTGGATGTGAACAACAGAGAGATCATGCTTAAAATAATAAAGAGTGCGATAAACACCAAGGCAATAAACCGCTGGTCTGACTTGGCCTGTAGCATTGCTCTTGATGCCGTTAAGACTGTGGAATTTGAAGAAAATGGCAGAAAGGAAATTGATATTAAAAAATATGCAAAAGTAGAAAAGGTGAGTGTGTCCTGAACTGTTTCTTATCCCTGTGCCTTTTTCTGAACTAGCTGTTACTAGGGTGCAGTGGGAAGAATTTTGTATTACTTCTCTGCAGTGTGCCACAGACATAACCACCCTCAAAGATATTTCAGTCAGTGCTGTTGGCCTCACTGATTTACAGTGCGAACAGGGGCTGTTATTTCAACCCTTTTAGAATATTTGTCAGAAAGATCTTTTCAATCGCATGTGAAAAATGGAAAACAAAGCGTTTTGCCAGACAATAGGCTGTGAAAAGCTTCGTAAGCTCTTCCATAGTTTCCCACTTAAAAATCTAGGTGTGCACTTAACATTAAACTTGTGGCTTGGATGCACTGTGGTTACTTGGGAGTGGATTTCCCTTTTCTGTACATGGAACAGACTGTTTCAGGAGAAACCTTCAGATACATGGGTTTTTGTAGACTAAACCAACTCACCTCATTTTCCCCTTTCGTTGTGTCTGTCAGATTCCAGGTGGTTTTAGTGAAGACTCTTGTGTTTTGCGTGGAATCATGGTGAATAAAGATGTAACCCATCCCAGAATGCGTCGCCTTATTAAGAATCCACGCATTGTCCTTCTGGATTGTTCACTGGAGTATAAGAAAGGAGAGAGCCAGGTAACATGAGTCCTGTTGGCGACATCCACAACGCTTGATTTAGGACGTGTAAAGCGAACAAATGCAGATAGCTTGGTAAAAACACTAATGGCAGAAGGCTTTCTATATTGTGCCTCTTGAAGGTCTTTTGCATGTGTGGGCTGATTCTGCCATGGAGTTCAGAAAAATAGGAGTGAGACTACAGCACTTTTACTCATTGAAGCCGCTGCAGCAATTTGTGTATCTAAGTGCCGGTAAAGAGCCAAAGAAATATTTCTGAGCTTGAACTAATGCCAACACTCATCTGACACAGTGTCACAGTTTATTTGATCAGTGGTTTTCATCCCTAACTCTTTCTCTGGTGGTACTGGAGGAGTTGAGCTGCTTGACCTGAGAGATGTGTGTCTAATGTGGTGAAGGGTTGGGACAAACACAGTGAGCTGTTTACATGTCTTTTGTGCAGACTGACATTGAAATTACGCGGGAGGAAGACTTTGCCCGCATCCTGCAGATGGAAGAAGAGTACATTCAGCAAATGTGCGAGGATCTGATAAGAGTCAAGCCAGATCTGGTCATCACGGAAAAAGGAGTTTCTGGTAATAGCACACATGATCCTTGTTTGTGTTGAATTCTTTCCAGTGAAGTTCATGGTGTTAAATGCACGGTTCAAAAACTTTAAAAAAAAAAAAATCCAAACAGCAAACTAATTCCCTCCCCACCCTCCAAACCTGGTGTGGGACCTGGTTTTAGTTTTTATTTTAGCTTTCTAGAAAATAGTTGTACTCTGTGGGCATTGAAGTTGGTCCTTGATGTTGCTTTATGAACTTGGGACTCTTAAAATAATATTTTGCTTTTCCAGCATTTGGGAAAGATATCAAAATAAAGTAAGGCTGAGTCTTAATCCCTTGGGAGCTGTGCTGCCATTTTGCCTTGCAACCTGTTTTGAAAAGCTATGTTTAGGGTTTTTTCCGTAACCCTTTTTGCTTTAAAGACTGGAACTAGAATAGCCGGATTTATAACTGATAAACACATAAAATCTGTCATGATACTGCTGGTTCATCACTAAATTTGCACAAATCTCATTTCAGACCTGGCCCAGCACTACCTGATGAGAGCCAACATCACTGCCATCCGCAGGGTGCGGAAGACTGACAACAACCGGATTGCCAGGTAAGTGTTGGCTCCTCGCTGGAGCCCGTTTCGGTTGTGTATGGCCTGGAGGTGTTCTAATCTTGCTCCTTCTCCCCAGTTCTGATTTGTGATTGTCTAATGTGATGGTTTGGTGTGCTAGGGCCTGTGGAGCTCGCATTGTCAGTCGCACAGATGAGCTCCGGGAGGAGGATGTGGGAACTGGCGCCAGGCTCTTTGAAGTGAAAAAAATAGGAGATGAGTATTTTGCCTTCATCACTGATTGCAAAGACCCCAAGGCTTGCACTATCATCCTGCGAGGAGCCAGCAAGGAAATCTTAGCGGTAAGTGTAAATAAGGTAAGCATGGGCTGTTTCAGCTCCTGTGCCAGCCACGTTCATGGTGTCAGTAAGTCATGGCCAGCAGACCGTGGTCTGGGCTTTCAGCTGGTGCGGTGCTCCATTTAATAATGAGAGGTGTAGTGGAGCAGGGGGAGCGGCTGAGGGAGCAGGGGGAGCTCAGTGGGGACCTCTGAGTCTCTCAAGTACTACCTGAAAGGATGTTGTAGCCAGGTGGGGGGTCAGGCTCTTCACCCTCGTAACAAGAGGAAAGGGCTTCAGGTTGCACTAGGGGATGTTTAGATTGGATATTAGGGAAAATTTCTTCATGGAAAGTATGGTCAGGCACCGGTACAGGATGCCCAGGGCACTGGTGGAGTCCCCATGCCTAGCAAGATTTAACAGATGTGTGGATGTGGCACCTGGGGACGTGGGTTAGTGGTGGTCTTGGCAGTGCTGAGGGAATGGTTGGGCTTGATCTTAGAGGGCTTTTCTAACCTCAGCCATTCTGTGATTCTGTGCCTGTTGCAGGAAGTGGAGCGCAACTTGCAGGATGCCATGCAGGTGTGCCGCAACGTCCTCATGGACCCACAGTTGGTGCCAGGTGGGGGAGCCACCGAGATGGCTGTTTCCCATGCACTGACGGAAAGGTCCAAGGGCATGACAGGCGTGGAGCAGTGGCCGTACCGTGCAGTGGCCCAGGCTCTTGAAGTCATTCCCCGGACATTGATCCAGAACTGTGGCGCTAGTACCATCCGTGTTCTGACCTCACTCAGGGTAAGGCGTGAGGCGGGGGGCACCAGGAGAGAGTCAGCCCCTTCCTTCTCTGCCCAGGCCCTTGGACCAGTCACCGTTCACAGCAGTGCCCATATCAGGCTGTCAGTAACGTTTTTGTATTAACTCCAAAACTGAGAATATTCTAATGGCCTGTTACTATTTCCTGAACCCATGGTCAGTTTGAGTTTCTAGGGGGAAATTTGCTGTCTCATCCCAGTGGTGGTGACCTGTCTTTCTGCTTCCAGGCCAAGCACACTCAGGAAGGCAGCCAGACATGGGGGGTGAATGGGGAGACTGGAGCCCTGATTGACATGAAGGAGCTAGGGATCTGGGAGCCCTTGGCTGTCAAACTGCAGACCTACAAGACTGCAGTGGAGGTAAGGAAAGATGGGAACTCCAGAGCCGCTGTGGCATTTTCCTTGGGAGAGTAGGACATCCTTCCCTGTGCACTGGGGTGTTTGGGTGGGTGTCACACCCAGCATGGGGCATGCAGGTGCCTGAGCTCACTGCTATTGGAGGTGAGCTGATGAAGGATGTGGTAGCCCAGACTCAGGCTTTCGCAGGGCTTGGTTTTTGATCCTGCGGATCCTGTGGCTAAAATTCATCATATTGAATCTCACCTTTTCCTGCAAATGGTGCAGAGTGCTCCATCTCACAAGGACAGACTGCTGCCAGTGCCAGACAGAGCTGAGCCTGAGCAATCCCAAGCCAGCAACACACTGGAATTGTTGTTACCCTGGGAGCTTCAGCCTTTTGGCTGGCTGGGGCTGGGCCTGCTCTGTGGCAGCTGCCCCCTCATTACAGATTCTGCCATTCTTTTGATGGTGCTGGATCAAAGGCTGTTTGTCAGAGGGACACTGTGTCTCTCCTCTGTCAGTCAATGAGAAAAAATGGGTATCCTTGTTTCTGTGGTGGGGGAAAGCAGCCCCCTGCTGCTCCCACATGCCTGTGAGGCATAGTATCCCTTCTCATGCACTGAAAGAACATAGGCTGATGGTTGCATGGCATGGAAGCTGGGCAGGTTGGGGTTAGTCTTTTGTGCTGAGCTCCTGACGAGCCCGGGGTGTGGGGTCTCTCTGCAGACTGCAGTTCTCCTCCTCCGTATTGATGACATCGTTTCGGGGCACAAGAAGAAGGGTGATGACCAAAGCAAGCAGCCTGCAGCGCCAGAGGCAGCCCAGGAGTGAGGGGTTGAGTCTCCACAGGGGGGAACCAGCTGCCTTGACCTTGACACAGGAATGATCTCAATGCAACAACCCAGTCCCGAGGTGGAGCTGGGGAAAGTTTGTTTGAAGTCTGGGAAGGAGACGTGGGGAAAGGGCAGTGGCTGTTGGTGTCTGCACTGGGAGACGCTGCTCCTGTGGTGAGGGTTCCAGACCAAAACTTCTGTTTGCTGCAAAATAAACACGTTGTTTCAGGCTCTTTGAATGTTTAATGCCCATGGCAGGTGTTGGGAGGGTGTGATGATGGAAAAGCCCATTCTGCCCTGGGACTAGACACTGCCAGAGGCTGTGGCAGAGTCATGTAGGGTGACCTAGAGGGGCCAGGCCCCCCTGCCACAGCTGCTGCCACCAGCTTCTCTCTGCCTCCAAAATCCCTCCAAAGGTCAGGCCTCCTGCAGATTGTGGTGGGTGAACCCGCGTGGTTCCAGGTAGAGTGATGACCCTGAACTCCTATGGGCCCAGGGGCTGCCTGGATGGGCAGGAGCAGCCTGGGCTCAACGTGCTGGTGTGCAGCCAGATCAGGGCAGGACTGCTGGGAAGTAAAGGGCCTGTGGTACAGGCAGCAGGACAGGCTGGGCAAGTGGGTCCATGCCAAACCCAGGTGGTTCAGTGAGGCCAAGGGCAGGTACTGCAACTGCAAGCAGAAACACAGGCCTGGGGAGAAGCACTTGGGGGTTTGGGTAGATGAGAAGCTCAACATGACCCAGCCATGTGCACGGGGAACCCAGAAAGCCGATGCTGTGCCTGACTCATCTCAAGCAGCACGTGATGGGGTGGATTCTGCTGAGACCCTCCCCCCACCCAGTGTTGCCTCCAGCCCTGAGTCCCTAGCACATGAAGGATGTGCAGCTGCTGAAGCAAGTCCAGAGAATGAGATACTGGGAAAAAATCTCTCCCTTTGAGTGTGATGAGGCGCTGACACAGGTTGCACACAGGTTGCTGTGGATGCTCCATACTGGAAGTCTTTAAGGCCAGGTGGGACAAGGCTTGGAGCAACCTGGTGTGAGAAACAGAGCCTCAACCAAATGAATTTATTTTTTATAAAAAGGTTTATTATATGGTAAGAGCAATACAGGCCTGGACATGAGGGGGGAGTCTTCCTTCCACCAACTCATGCAACATGTACAATGTGTGTCTGGCTGTTATCTAGCCACTTTTATATATATTCACTACATGGTATACATATGAATTTTTACATATTTCTCTTTATATGGCTACAGTTAAGTCATTATTTTTACAACTGGTTAATTACTACATTACAATTTAGTATCTTGATAACTTCCCACCATAATTCAGGTATTCCTTGATAAAGGAGTGACAGGGGAGTCTGGGGGGTCATGTACAATTTAGTGTCTTGATAAAGGAGTGACAGGGGAGTTTTAGTATTTAGTGTTTTGACAGATTCCTTATCATAATTTAGGTATCCCTTGGTAAAGGTTCAGGGAAACTGATGACCTTACAACAGTTGATTTTATTGTTTTATGAGGGTGCAATAAAACCATTTGTTTCCCTACTGGCACGAATGATATACATACTTATTACACTGGTATAGAGGAAGGGATTTGTTCCTAGATAGAGTTTAAGGTCTCTTCCAACCCAAAGCAGTCTTATACTGTGATTCCTTTGATCGCTCCAATTCCGCAACAGTCCATGGAAGCAGGAAATCCCTACTGTGAGCTTGGCTGGAGCAATTCACACCTCCCTGCACAGCTCAGGCAACACGACTTTGTGAGCACAGAGGTAAAAGCAAGGCAGCTTCTATCATGCTGTTCCTTTTATTTTATTACAAAAACCTCAGTACCTCAACACACCTCAACCCTGCACAGAGCAACCAGAAACAGCAGCAACAGTGCACTTGTAGCAGGATGCTCTGCCCTTGCAACTTGAACAATTTGCAAGGTTATTAGTGGTGGACTGAGAGGGGGGTGTGTCGTGCTGGTTTTGGTGTTGAATTATGTTAAAACCAGCCTAACAACTTACCACAGTTAACATCCTGATAGATTTTGCACATACAGTATTCTTACCTAAAAACACTAAGCTGTCTCAGCTGGGTGGCAGACTTATGACTGACAGTCAATCACTGCACTATAAAAGTCGCTCCTCTACAATTCCTTAAACCATTGATGTCTGAGACTAAAACAACTGCGCCCAGGCTCCTCTCTGAGGAGGAGTTTAAAAAGCAAGGGAGTCCTTTATGCACTTCATGACACAGTGGGAGGGCTTCTTTAATAAACTTTGAAGCTCCCACTCTAGTCACAGTTGCTCTGTCAACAAAACTCAAAGCTTCCCAGAGAACAGCATCGACAGGGACCTCCCTAGGTCTACCTCTGGGACAGAGCAGCAGCTCTGACACCCTCTATCAAAACAGGTCTGTGGTGTCGCCAGAGTGCACTCCTTCCCACAGGACCTGGAGCAGCCAGAAGGGGCCCTGGAACAGGACACTCTGGAGAGACTGGAGCGAGGCAAATGGGAGCTGGGAGGCAGCACAGGGGTCAGAGCCCCACAAACACACCCCACTGGGCACTTACACACTCACATTGGGATTTCTTGAGGTATTTTTCTATTACCTTGTTTCTTTTAAAACACAGAAGACACCTAATCACTGCCACTGCAGCAATCAAGTCCTTTTGCTGAGAGGGCTGAAGCACAGCCCAGGCACAGTGCCTTGTGTGGGATGGTGCACTCCCAACACAGTTGCAGATCTGGAAGGGTCATGACTGGCCTTGCCTGAGCTCTGGAGTGCTGGTGGCATTTTTCTCCACTCAGTTCTTTTTGGTCTTGGGGGTGTCGTACTTTCTCTTGCTTGAGTACCACAGCAGCAGGAGTATGAGAAGTAGAAAAACCGGTTTTATTACAAGCAAATAAACTGAACGAGGGTTACTAACCTAAAGCTTATTTTTGTTTTTGATTGTTACTAACCTATAGGCGTTTCACAGAAGTTGTAAGGCATCCAGTCCAGCTTTGGAATGTATGCCAGGGATTAAGTGTTTGGGAAAAGGGCATATTAAGTAAGAGTATCAGTGATGCAACTTCAGCACACATGGTTCACCATGCGGCCAGATGGAGGCTGACATATTGCCTGAAACTCCGCCCCTGGCATGGGGGGGCACAGAAGAGCCAATCCAAGAAGAAACACCCCCTCATGTTGTAAAATGGGGTTGGACCTTAAGAAGGTTTAAAAGCGGGGTTTTTGAATCGGAAGGTGTGCTCCTGGGGATACTGTGTGACCGGGACACCCAACACGTGTTGTAACCAAATTATTCTTTTTGTTATGTTCCTTTTGTTCCACAGACTTTTGTTTTTTTCCTAAATTTAATAAAAGCAATTTTTCTAACAGGGGGATCCTGATGGAGGGCAGAGTCATCACACCAAATGCTGCCCAATCCAACTAGAGGGAGAAATTGTCAGAGAAAAGTCAAAACAAGTCCAGCCTAGAGGAGGAGACCTATGTGAAGCAGCCGAGATGCTACAAATGACTGCTAGTCCCCAGTGACATTTGTGAGAATGGGCTGTGACATTGGGGGATAGTGGGAGGCACGGGAGGTTGTCACCCTGCCCATGGAGGATGTTCACAAATGGGGGAGTCCCATGTAGGGTGTCACAGAGCACCCAAATCTCCTCATTCTCAACACCGGTACCTCTAGGGGCTCCACTGCTCCACTTCTAGTACTCCCAGTGCCCATTTCCCCTCCCAGTGCCAAGAGGGGGCACAGGACCCCTTTCCCTGCTTTGGGGCCCAAAATGAAGATTTTGCTTAAACTGGGAGAAACGATGTTTATTTGTTGAGCTCTGTTGTAGTACAGGAATGGGATTCTCCAGTTTGGTCCTTCCGCTCAAAATCAGGTGCTGCTGCCCTTCCCCCTCCCACTGGAAGCACAAAAGGAAAAGACTCCAGGGGGAGAGAAGAACAATTTTCTGGAAACAGCAACGAGATAAGAAAGCCAACAGGAACAGCCACAGATTAAGAACAAAAGGGATAAGGATAGAAGTGATTCCCAGACAAAGTCCTCCCAAAAAACCAAATCTTGGATGGCTCCCTCACCATGTTTTCTCCACAAGGAGTCCTATCTCCTGGGAACAGCCAGAGAGTCCCTTTCCCTGTCCCTGTCAATGACAATGGGAGGTTGGAGAGAGGAACCCCCATGTCCTGGCCATGTCCCTTCCAAGCTCCTGCCAAAATTAAGCATGTTCTGGCCACAACCAACACATTCTCAACCCCTTTTTTTGCACCATCTCCATCATGCCCAGATCCTACACCTTCCCTCTGCAGACAGATCCATCTGCAGAAAAACAGACAGAAGCAGAGGGTTCATTGCCAGAGTCAATGGCCATTCCTCCAAGGGCTCTGGGGAGCTCATCCAGTCCAGGACTGGAGTTTTTCTCCATTTTGAATCACAGAATCAGAGAATCCAGTAGGTTGGAAGAGACCTCTGAGATCATCCTGTGGCTGTGTTGCCATCAGTGGGTAATAATCAGAAGGCTGAATAATCTCAGGGAGTCTTCTGGTAACATCCCTCATGCAGGTCCTAGGGAGGCAGCGGACTTCCCTGTGGGATGGGTCTGGTTGGCACACAGGACCCTCAGTTCCCCTCGAAAGGGACTCACCTACTACCACTATCCTTATTTTTCTTAGTACCCGAGGGTGTGATCTGTCTGCAGAGTTGGGAGGGGGATTCTTTACACCCCTGAGCAGGGACTCATTTCCATTACCCGTCATCTACTTCGTCTCCATCTTCTGCCTGATGGCAAGAGAGGGAGGGGTTTCTCTGACTCCTGCTGAGCTTCTCTCAGGGTTGGAAAGGTGTAATTCCACCAATTCATTTCCCTTTCATTCTCCCTAATACTCCTNGTGCTCCTGGGGATACTGTGTGACCGGGACACCCAACACGTGTTGTAACCAAATTATTCTTTTTGTTATGTTCCTTTTGTTCCACAGACTTTTGTTTTTTTCCTAAATTTAATAAAAGCAATTTTTCTAACAGGGGGATCCTGATGGAGGGCAGAGTCATCACACCAAATGCTGCCCAATCCAACTAGAGGGAGAAATTGTCAGAGAAAAGTCAAAACAAGTCCAGCCTAGAGGAGGAGACCTATGTGAAGCAGCCGAGATGCTACAAATGACTGCTAGTCCCCAGTGACATTTGTGAGAATGGGCTGTGACATTGGGGGATAGTGGGAGGCACGGGAGGTTGTCACCCTGCCCATGGAGGATGTTCACAAATGGGGGAGTCCCATGTAGGGTGTCACAGAGCACCCAAATCTCCTCATTCTCAACACCGGTACCTCTAGGGGCTCCACTGCTCCACTTCTAGTACTCCCAGTGCCCATTTCCCCTCCCAGTGCCAAGAGGGGGCACAGGACCCCTTTCCCTGCTTTGGGGCCCAAAATGAAGATTTTGCTTAAACTGGGAGAAACGATGTTTATTTGTTGAGCTCTGTTGTAGTACAGGAATGGGATTCTCCAGTTTGGTCCTTCCGCTCAAAATCAGGTGCTGCTGCCCTTCCCCCTCCCACTGGAAGCACAAAAGGAAAAGACTCCAGGGGGAGAGAAGAACAATTTTCTGGAAACAGCAACGAGATAAGAAAGCCAACAGGAACAGCCACAGATTAAGAACAAAAGGGATAAGGATAGAAGTGATTCCCAGACAAAGTCCTCCCAAAAAACCAAATCTTGGATGGCTCCCTCACCATGTTTTCTCCACAAGGAGTCCTATCTCCTGGGAACAGCCAGAGAGTCCCTTTCCCTGTCCCTGTCAATGACAATGGGAGGTTGGAGAGAGGAACCCCCATGTCCTGGCCATGTCCCTTCCAAGCTCCTGCCAAAATTAAGCATGTTCTGGCCACAACCAACACATTCTCAACCCCTTTTTTTGCACCATCTCCATCATGCCCAGATCCTACACCTTCCCTCTGCAGACAGATCCATCTGCAGAAAAACAGACAGAAGCAGAGGGTTCATTGCCAGAGTCAATGGCCATTCCTCCAAGGGCTCTGGGGAGCTCATCCAGTCCAGGACTGGAGTTTTTCTCCATTTTGAATCACAGAATCAGAGAATCCAGTAGGTTGGAAGAGACCTCTGAGATCATCCTGTGGCTGTGTTGCCATCAGTGGGTAATAATCAGAAGGCTGAATAATCTCAGGGAGTCTTCTGGTAACATCCCTCATGCAGGTCCTAGGGAGGCAGCGGACTTCCCTGTGGGATGGGTCTGGTTGGCACACAGGACCCTCAGTTCCCCTCGAAAGGGACTCACCTACTACCACTATCCTTATTTTTCTTAGTACCCGAGGGTGTGATCTGTCTGCAGAGTTGGGAGGGGGATTCTTTACACCCCTGAGCAGGGACTCATTTCCATTACCCGTCATCTACTTCGTCTCCATCTTCTGCCTGATGGCAAGAGAGGGAGGGGTTTCTCTGACTCCTGCTGAGCTTCTCTCAGGGTTGGAAAGGTGTAATTCCACCAATTCATTTCCCTTTCATTCTCCCTAATACTCCTTAGCTTTTCCACCTCTTCCTCAAGCTCTTCCACCAGATAAAGCAGATCATTCACCTGTTCACACCAAACACAGGTGTCTTTTCACTGTACTGCAGTACAAAACCCATGCTCAGACACTCCCTGAAGCTAGTGGCCTGGAGAGCTGTGTCCTTCTTGGGGGCTTCTGACATGGTCACCACACTCCTGCTGGCAGCAGCAGCAATGGCTTTTGACCATTTATAAACCATTGCTGGATCTAGTTGAGTTGGAGGAAAAAAGAAAACAACAAAAAACCCACCACGACATCCACAACTATCACACAGCCCACCACCAGGAGCTGGGAGGGTGGCTGTGCCCTTTTTCTTGCCCTGCCTGCATGAACTGCTGTGCCACAGCCTCTCTGCTGTGCCACCTCCACTCTCCTGTGCCATGCTCTCTCTGCTGTGCCATGCCCCTGTTTGCCCTCCCTGCGTCACTCCTGCTCCCCAGAGCTGTTTAAATCTTCCCCAAGTGGTCCTGGCAAGGCCCCTTGCTTGCCTGATTGGCTACTGAGATATGCTGAGCCCAGGCCTGTGGGTGGGATGAGGGGATGCCGTGAGTGGTTGGGACCCCTGTCCCCACACTCTGTGAAGCAGACATGGGGCAGGAATGGGGCTCCGAGTCTGCTGGGGAGGTGGTGTGGGGGTGTACGTGTTTGGGTATTGGAGTGTGGGGTGCTCGACGTGCACTGTCACTTTCGGGGACACAGGGTGATCCCCAGCCTGCTGGGGAGGAGTTGAGGGAGTTTTGGGGTATCAGGGTGTGGGGGTGTGAGTGTATTGGGGTGTTGGGGTACTGAGTTATCAGTGTGTCAGGGTGTCAGTGTGGGGGTGCTCGCCTTGCACTGTCGCTTTCACCAGCACAGACTCTTCTCCCTCTGCTGGCCCGGAGCCCATCCAGCCCCCACAGTGGAAGCAATTACCATAGTGCAGCTGCAGGAGGGACAGGGATAAGACCCCTGAGGGGCTGTGCCACCCCCGGCACAGGAGCCTCCCATGCCAGGACCCTGAATGTGCCCCCCAGGACAAACATCCCCTCTTGTGACACGTGCTGATGACAGTGGAGGGTCTTATGTCTCCTTGGATGGCACCAGAGGCCATCAGAGAGCTATCAGGGCTGTGAAAGACTCAAGAATCCCTGGAGTTCCCTGGGACCACCCTGGGGTGTCCCCCCATGCCATGAACACCCCGAAGGGTTGCAGCGGTCCCTGGGTGACCCCAAAATCCAAGGCCACCATTGAAGCAGCTGCCAACCATGTGCTCACCCAGCCAATCCCTGTCCCTGGGAACCCCACTCCCCTGGGACTCTCATCCCTGAGACCTCCATTCTCTGCACCATCCCATTCTCTGGGACACCAGTCCTTGCTTTCCCACATCCCCAGAGTTCCCCACTCCTGGGTCACCCAAATTCTATGTACACCCACAGTGTGTCCCCACCCTGACACCACAAAATTCCAGCTGCATGTTGGTGCCAGATGTGACCTTGCTTCCTTCCCCTGTGTCTGAAGAGCTCCATCCTGGGGACAAGTGGTCCCAGCAATGTGAGAGCTAGCTTGGATGGCGAGGGACACTGAGTTGGCCTGGAATGCGGTGCTGATCCTGTGAGGTGAGTGTCCTGGACACAGGCCTGATGCCATCAGATGGCACCTGGTGAGGCAGAGACTGGTGGCAGCAACTGTCCAGTGCGGAGGGGCCACATGGGGGCTCTGGGGTCTCCTGAGTTCCCCAACGCCAGGAGAGCCAGCCATAGGGGTGCACTCCAGGTATGACTGGTGTTGTGGGATGTCCCTGAGGACAGGAATAGGGGGACAGGGATGTGGGACCTTAGTGGCCTTGCAGAAGATCATAGAACCAAAGGGACCCTGGGAGAGTCAGCAACCTTGTGGAATCATCAGGGCCACTGTGGCATTGCAGGGCCCCTCTGAGGCACTACAGGGCCTTATGGATCCAAAGGAACCCTGGGACACTGCGGAACCTCATAGAACCTGTATAGGGTGTGTCTGAGCTGGAGTTCATTTCTCCATTACAGCCATCACAGTGCTGGGCTTTGCTTTGTTGAGCTGGAAAGATGTTGATAACATTCCAGTGTTTTGGGCACTGCTGGGCAGGGCTGATACAGCATCAGCTCTGTGTGCCAACATTGCTTCACCAATGGAGGGCAAGACTGGGAGAAGACACAACCAGTCCAGCTGACTCAAACTAACCAGAGGGATATTCCAGACCATATGACTTCATCTCAGGTATAAAAGGTGTGAAAAGGAGGAAGAGAGGGGGCATTCACTGTTTATAGTATTTGCCTGCTGAGCAACCTCTCTACCTGCTGAAGGTCTGCTTCCTGGGAAGTGCGAGACATCACTGCTGAGAGCAAAGACAGAATAAACCCACTTCTGTTTTTCTTTACTTGTCTGCACCCAAACTTTCACTTTTCCTTTAGAAAACTGCCTTATTCCAACTTACAAGTTGTTTTCTGTCTGATTTTCTCTGCTCTGTCCAGCTGGGAAGGGTAGAGATATAGTAGCTTGGTGGGCACCTGGTGTCCAGCCAATGATAACCCAGCCCTGTCCCCAAAGAGGAGGTGCTCTGTCCATTCTTGGAATCCTGCACAGGAACCTGTGTCAATCTGTGTTCCTCACTGGCTGATTCCCTGGGAAATACACTCCATCATGATGGTAATTTCTCCTCTCCCCTGACACTCCCTTCTCCTGTCCCCACCCTCTTCCCCCAATCAACATGTGGAGCCACTGCTTGACATTCCCACAGTTTTCTCTCTCCTATGGAACCAAACATTGTCTAAAGGAGGTTTTGATGTGGGTGCAGGTTTGATCCAGAAAGAAGGAGGGTCCAGGTCAGGTTGTTGAACAGATTGTTGATGTCTTTGGAGTGTTTTTGGGGTTCTCTCAGAGTCTTGGGGATAGTGACAGGAATAATCCATCGGTGGTTTTCCGGACTGGCTCCCTCTGAACTGCCCCTGCAGTGGGAGGAGTTCCCAACTCAACCACTGCTGTGAAAACCTGCAAAGGCAGAACTTTTGACTGGTGTTGAATTGTTTTTTTTGCTTCTTGCAGGGCTCAGCTAACCACAAATAGGACTCCTTCCCCCACAGGGAATGTTTTTTCAGCAGCTTTAAAGCTGCAAGAACCAAACTCAAAAGGGCAGGTGGACCCACAGTCACAGTCTGGTCCCCAGCAGTGACAAAAGAGGGTTGAACTGATGACCCCTTGGATGGCACCAGAGCCCCTGGTCCAATACCAGGAGTGTGGGATAGATCCTTGAGGCCCCTGGAATCCTCTGGGGCCACGAGCACACTGGAAGTCCTCTGATGGACCCTGGATCCCCCAAATTCCAAGGGCACAATCTAAGGACCTGTGCTTCACACACATACCTAGCCTATTCTCCATCCCTGGCACTCTCATGCCTGAGACCCCTTTCCCGGGATCCTATTCTCCAGGACCTCCATGCCTGGGACCCTCATCCCATGACCCCAATTCCCTGTGGCCCAGTTTTCTCAATGAATTCCATCCCTGGGCCCCCCATTTTCCAGGCCCCCCATCCTTGGCTCCCCACATCCCCTGAGCCCCATACTGGGACCTCCATGTCCCACAACATCCCACTGTGTCCCTGCCATATCCCCACCATGTGCCAAGTGCTTGTGTCCCCTCCACCTCCCTCCTAACCCCTCTCCTGCATCTCCCTGGGTTTCTCATGCCTCTCCCCAGTCCCACCCGTGTCCCCCCTACAGGGGTCCCTCTTGGGGGTGTTTTTGTTGGCTCAGCCCTCTGGTGAGCAGGTGGCTCTGGGTGACCTCCTGGTGCTGAGCTGCATGGTGGCCACGGGGAGAGGTCCCCTGTCCTTCTACTGGCACTAAGGGGGCTTGGCCACACCACTGGGCACTGGCCCCAGCCTGGAGATTCACACTGGGGATGAGGACAGGGGCCACTACCAGCGCCGGGCCATCCCAACCTCGCTCCATCCTCATTCCATCTGCATCCTAACCATGTCATGCCTTCACACCATAATGGGTGACAACCCCATACACGCTGGGTCACAGTCCTGGATGAGTGAGACCCTCTGATTCTGTGTGACAATGGCATCCCCCATCCCATAAAATTCCTACCCCCAAATCCACCGATGCTGAGTGCCAGCCCCTCTCTCTGGCCTCAGGCCTGTCTCTACCTCTACAGTGCCCGTGGCCAATACCACCATCACCCCTGGACCCCCATTACTGCAGGTGTGGGCTGATGATGCCATGACCCTGTGTGCAGGTGGGCTCAGCACCTCTGACCTTCACCTGGCTGTAGAATGGGAGGGAGGTGGCACGGAGTCCCCTCCTGGGACTTGGAGATGTTGAGCTGGGACATTCCATCACCTACCAGTGTGTGGCATTCAACCAACTGGACGGGCACTGCATGTTCGGGGCCCTCACCCTGGCAATAATTCTGACAGTGACACCAAAAGGGGAGAGGTGGGGTCACCCAGGATCACTGGGGGTGCAGGATGCCCAGAGTGGCAGGTAATTGCATTTTGTCCCACTCTGTCTCCAGCAGTGGCCATAGTGGTCAGCGGGTCCCTCTTCATCCTGGTCCTACTCCTAGGTGTCACTGAAAGCTGGAACCAGTGGCACCATGTGGGTGAGTGACAATTAGGGATCATGAGTGTCTTGGGGCTGAGGCAATTCCTTCAGTTGGGGGGCAGTGGGATGGCACCCACAGACTGGTGGCTGAGTCCCTGTTGACCTTGTCTCAGGGCTCTGAGGAGTGTAGGGGTATTTTGGAGTGTCTTGAAGGAGATCCTTGGGCACCCTGGAAACACTTTAGTATTAACAGGGCAGTTCCCAAATCTGCCAGGGAGTTTGAGGACCTCTTGGGGCATTGTGAAGAGATGGTGGAGGGTCTTCAAGGATCCTTGGGGAGTTTGGTCACAATCTCTGCTGGCTTGGGCTTCTGGGGTCTCAGGGGTCTTGGGAATCGCAGGGTTTTGGGGGAACTGGTATGATGTAGAGCTTGTGTGTGGCTTTCAGGGTACTCAGGAGTTCTGGTGGCAACTGGGTTTCCAGTGAGCTTCAGTGGTTCTGTCAGGCATCCCAGGGGTGTCAGGTGTCCCAGGGTCACCTGCCACTTTTCCTTGCAGCCACCAGGAACATCCAGTGCATGTGAGTGGCAGAATTGGCCCCCCTTTCCCATCTCCCTAGAAACCCCCCTGAACACCTGCCAGACACCACCTTTTTCCCACAGGGCCCCCAGATCCTTTGGCCCCATCTGAGGAATGGTCCACACTGATGTAATGGTCACTGTGTGGGTGACAGTTAAGATCAGTGATGGTTGAACAGGGGCACTTCACCCACTCATGTCAGCCCCCACCCGGGTCCCCTCAACTGCTATTTCTGGCAGAGAACCCCGGGACATCTCCAGCATCACGTTCCCCCAGGACCCCCAGGTGACCTACGTGAAGTTGCCAGGACCCCACATGAGACTGCAGGAACTCAACGACATCTGTGAGACAATGGTGTGACACTGGGGGGAACTGGGGGTACTAGTAAGACAGGGTGGCACTTGGAGATACAGTGGGGAGCTGGGGATCCCCTCCTGAGGGCACCCACCTATGTGTGTCCTTCACAGCAGCTGTCCTCTTTGGGAGGATGTTCACCAGGGGGGAGGTCCTGCATGGGACTGCACAGGGCACCCAGTTCTCCCAGTTTCCAATGCCCCAGAGCTCCCAGTAACCGAGGGGATTCCCCATCCCCTTTTCACTGCTCCCAGTTCCCCCAACATTTTCCCCATTCCCGTCCACTGCGGTGCTCCCAGTACCCCCAGGGACTCCCGATCCACCCCCAGTGCTCCCAATTCCCCCTTCCAGTACCCACAGGGGCTCCACAGCTCTTCCATTTCTGCACACCCATTACAACCACTCTCTCCCCGTTTCCCCTCCCAGTGCTTCCAGTATACACAGTGGAAGGGTGTAAGTCAAAACTTGAGAAAGCAAGCACTAATGGGATCCCTCAATTTGCCTAACGAAGTATAGGCTACAATAGACTACACCTGCAATATTTCTACTGCAATGCAGCAGCACAAGGAACAGACAAGAGGAGCTTGAAATGTTGGCCCGGTCCCAGAGATTTGACACCCCTGGCAAAAGTGAACCCTGGTGGGATGACCGCTGGCACTGCAGGGACCTGTTGGACGATGGCAGTCTCTGCAGGAGGGATAGGGAAGGCAGAAGAGGTGGAGGGGTGGTACCTGTGTGTAATAGGAGGGTCAGAATGACTGGAGCTCACAGTAGGCAATAGCACCGTTGGGAGCCTCTGTGTGAGAATCCAGGGGCAAACAAATAAAGCTGATGTCACTGTGGGAGTCTGGTATATACCTCCCAGCCAGGATGATAACACTGGACATTTATTCTTTAAGGAACTAAGGGACACTTCCTAGTCAACGGCCCTTGTCCTTATGAGGGACTTCACCTTGCCAGAAATTAACTGCGAGTATCACACCGCTGATACAATCCAGGTCAGAATCTCCTAAAACACCTGGAGGATAACTGAGCTTTCCCAGGAGCTGACTGGGAAAAATGCCCTTCTCGATCTGCTTCTAGTCAACAGGGTGTATCTTCTGACCTGAAAATAGACTCTATAAAAGAGATCCTATAAAAGAGACCCTACCTCACACAATGGATCCTATCCCTTCCCCATAGTCACGTGAGCTTTTAAACCTTGCAAAATTTGACCCCAATTAATTAAGGATTTTGTGCTAATTTTGTTATTTTAGCTAGTTTTGTACCCAACTGTGTTGAGCTTATTTTTTGTTAAAATATATTACAGTCATTTTTATTTAATCATGCAGAGGTTTAGATAAAGAAATCCTTGAAGAAGATTAGTTCTTGCAGCTGTAAGAAATAACTGAAATGACCTATCTGTCCTAGCGGTTGAAATCAGGAAATATTGTCTAGTTTAAAAAAGAAACATATAGCCAAAAGATACCTGTAGCTCATTAGAACTATGAAGTAAACGCCAGGAAACAAAAGTGAACGACACAGGTGCAAGGGTATATCATGAAGAAAAGTCAGTCAAAGGACATGTAATGAAGACGTCGCAAAGACCCCCAAGGTAAATGGCAATCCCTCTTCCCGAATTATTTCTGGGACAAAGGACACTAGGGGGCAGTCTTGCTCCAAGAAAGCGCAGTCAGGTGACACTCGCGACAAAAACTTCGTTATGTCCAGTGTGTGAAATTTGGGGAGGGAGTTTCAAATGTTACACTGCATTTAGTCCCCGAGACATTGTGTCTTGGAGGATGTGTCTTTGGCGAGATTACTCCCAATGTTCCCAAAGCTTTAAATAAATGTGAATATTTGGGCCCATGATATAAGGTATAAATAAGGTCCTAATACTGAATGAAGATAAGTTACGAAGACTAAGGGAACTAACACTGAAAGTGTAAGGAAAATAACACTGAAAGCATTACTAGAAATAATAGCAAGAACTTTTGCTGAAGTTCCAAGGACAGACTGCATAGTTGAGGCCATAAATGGCTACAAGAAAAAATAAGATGCTACAAGAAACGAAAGGTTCTTCCAGTGCCTGCCAGGGAAACTGGCCTAAGCAAGTTTTGGACCAGAGGTGAAAAGGACAAAGGGAGGAAGACATACAGCCTTCATCCCCACGACCACCCCAGAAGACCACCAGGGAGCAACACAGAGGCGCAAGAAGGAGGAGTGAAGGGAGGGGACATGGAAATAACTTCCAAAAAATTATTATAAAAAATGTACCTTTTCTAAGGAATAGTGTAAATATGTGTAAGGGGGTTATGAATATGTAATACGTGCAACGCATAAAACCGCTGCTCAAGGTTTTGCGGGTGTGCACGTCTTTGGTGGAACTATCCCCCGTGCACCCAGCGCCGAATGAACGTAACTCTCTGTAACCACTCGGTTGTGGAGGTATTATTCCGCAAGTAAACTGGATTTGGAGTCTATGGTTCGAGTGTATTTTTCTACAGCTTTGGAAACACTAGCTGGCCATTTCAAGTTTGGACTCCCAATATTTTAGGTTTCACCAGTATGGTCTTGGAGGCAGCAGCTGTCAGGACAAGGTTAGTATTTCAGATTCAGGAGGATTGCCATGCACAAAATAAAAGACGTTAAACACAGTTGAGGTAGCAAAACAAATTTATTTGTAAACAGAGCAAACATATTCTGTTACTTTTGGTGGAAAATAATACATGCTGACCCTTGACTCTTAATAAGCCACTGAGCAGGAGAAGGAGATGAAGCTGGTACTTGGCTGGAGGCAGACATTGTAAGTTAAGGGCACCCCCTGGATCAAAATGATACGCATCAGTTCCTCCTCAGCCCCCAGCCCAGGTCTGCACCTTATATCTCCTCTCTCTGTTGTGGCATTTTGCCGGCTGCAGCATCAGCTTGCTCATGGCTGTCTCAAGAGCTGAGGCTGCAATAGCTCAAGGTGCTGGCTCCAGGCTAACAAAAAGCCTTATTCTTTATTGTTCCATTGTCAAAAAATGGTTTCTTTCTCCAAGCTGAATTTTCCACAGTGAAACACCTATGCAGTGTTTTCTCATACCACATCAATGAGCACAACCACAGACCAAATATGACGGGGCCCTACAGGGCTCTGGTCCCTAACACAGTTGGGACTCTGTGGATCCAGAGGTATCTGCATCGCACTTGGAGTTCAGACTCTCTTGTTCTGGTTTTGTCTCTATGGACTCAGAGGTATCATCTATCTCTTCTAGATTGGGACTCTCTGACGGTTCAGTTTGTACGGTTACAATTTATTCCCTACAGTTTTGAAAGGGATCAGCTCTCAGTTCCTTTTTCAGACTACCTGCCTCTCTGTGGTCTTTGAGGTATCCGCTCTTGGTTCTGAATTAGGACTTGATGGTTTGGTGTTTTCTGTGTGCTCCTGAAGGTATCAGCTCTGACAATCAGGTACAGACACTATGATTTCAGTCTACTCTCTGTGGTCTTGGAGTATTGGATCTCAGTTATGGGCTGGGATGATACAGTTCTGATGTAGTCTCTGCACTCTTGAAGGTAACGGCTGAGAGTTTTGGGTTCCAACTCTAGGGTTCCTGTTGAGTTGCTACAGTCTGCAGTCTCAGCAATCAACACTGGATTAAGAATTTGCAGGTCTGTTTTTATCTCAGTGTTGCAGGAGTTATTGGCTATCAGTTCTGGGTTTGGACCCTAAAGTCTTGGAGCTCTCGACTATTGTTACTGCTTTGAGTACACAGTTCTGGTTCAGTCTCATTGCTTTAGGAAATACTGACTTTCAGTTCCAAGTTCAGACTACAAGAATTTGGTTTTGCTTCTGCAGACTCGGGGGAAGTGGCTGACGGTTCCATGTGCATACACTAAAGTCCAACTTATTCTCTATGGTCTCAGTGGTATCTATTGGATGTCAGTTCTGGCTTGGGAAAAAACCCCACATTCAATACCGAAATCTTGACCAGCGCTAAGCTCACATGCCTTTATTCAACACAGAAAAGTACTGGGGAAAATCCTCCCTAGGTGCCTCAGATGAAATTAAAAAAGCAAAACGCTTATATTTTCAAAAATCGTTGCTTAATCATGTTGAATCCCACCAAATCTGTGCACTCCATTATAGAGGTCTGTTGTAATCATTTTACGGTACTTACTGCCATTTCCTGACTTTTTCTTACAATTACAGTGCCTTTAATGATTTCAAATGCACATTTTTTGTTCCCTGTCTTAAATCAATCCTTTGTACATTTTTATCTTTTTGCATCGGATGATTTCTTGTACAGCCTTGAATGTTGGATACTATTTTCAGTTTGAAGATATATTCTACCTATTTTTAAAATTATTTTTATTTTCCAGTCCCTCTTTACTTGCAAAAACTCTATCTTTTATCTAAAAGCTCGAACGTTCCCAGCAAGTTAAGCAAAATGCAATGTTATATTCGTTGCTTGTTACACTAGAAGTACACATAATTTAGCCTAAAAATAATTCTATTAACTGTTTTCTATTTAATGGCTAGTATGCTAAAATCTTAAAATTAAAAGAGTAATCCTACTGATGCCTAACTCTTTGGTGTGTATTTTCGTAGAGTTTTAGAGATTTAGAAGTATGGATTTCCTTGCTCACTTATTAAGTGGTGTTAGAAGTTACTCAAGTGAGTCACACATTCTCAGGCTTTCTGAAGGTAGTGATGATTTTCACAGACACCTCCTAGAAAACTTGAAGTCAAAACAAAAGAAGAGCCCAGAAACTCTTGGAGGTGGTCCAGAGGACATAGCTTAGGACAGTGATGGGTGTACCACTGAGATAACTGGTTACAGATATCTAGTATGTTAGTTGGTAGGAAGAGTACAAAAAATGCAACATTCTGTGGGGTGGGGTTCTTTGGGGATTTTGCGACTTAGAGATCCTTGTGGAAACAACAAGCCTTTTGGAGGACCAGCAGAGGCCCAAAGCCTCCGAACTCCCAATAAAGGTATTGTCAATCTTTCTCAATTAATGTTTTCTCTGAGTGGCAGTCTTCCAGGATTTTAGAAATCACTCCTCTTTTTCATACAAATAAATCAAGGCTCTGTTTGACATGTACACGATTTAGCAGCATTTCACTATAAAAAATTTAACTGCTCCTTTCAATGCCCCCTTTTCTTATGTTTGCAAATTCTGTCACTATTAAAATTAGTTTAATATCTCTGACAAAACTAACTGCAGCATTGTCCCCTTTGAATCATCAGTCAAGCAAAAAGACAAACAACAATATCTACTACCATGACAAAAAAATTTCTTAACTGTTTTAGGCATAGCAACAAAGAGGACACTTTATCTCATATCTCTTGTAAGCCCATGTTGAATTTTACTTGATATAAACTTTGTTTGCTTCCACATTCCATTAAGTTTTATTGATAGGCTACTGCTAGTTTTTATGTACATACAACAGCTGGAATTGATAACATTACATACACCTCCTTGTGAAGCTAATAGTAAATCTAGTGCCCTTCTATTTTTGAACAACTACTTTTTATAAGTTAGTTATCTCTGCTTGCAGTGATGGTAAAACATATATGATTTCATTCTCAATGATTTCCACAGCAGCTAATGTAGTCACCACGGTCTTTTTTAACTTGCTCACACCTAGCCAAGGAAGGTGTGTACAAACAAACTTTGTTGTGTGAACAACAAAGCTGCAAATGAAAGCCCTTTCCTTCAGCCAGGTGACAAATTTTCTGCCAGGAACTGTGACATTTCTTCCATGGTGGAGGCATATGCAGCACGATGAGCAGATTCATGACACCAACATCTGTCGCTGACACAAAGGTGGGAAGAGTATCATTTTTCAGTGGTTAGCCCTAACCCCTACCCAAACACTAATCCCAAACACCTAACCCCATTCCCCACAGATCCCACCATCTCACACACTCCACCCATGGCTATCCTAGCCCCACCCCTAGGCTTTATAGCTGCTACCACCCAAAGTGGTCACTCCCCCCAGCTGGGTGTAAACTTAATTGCCAGTATCTCCCTTTACTTTGACAACCCTGTAGACCCCATTACCACTATCCTTAATTGCCCTTTACCCCTTACTGCCCGCAACCCAGCTTTCTTACATGCCTGACTTCTTGGTCCCTTACCCATTGCTACCTGTTGAAACAAGGATAAACACTTAAGGATAGTTACCTGGATCTGCAAAAACTCTTCAGCATCTGTTTTGGTTGAGTTTATTAGGTTGTGTGTTGTGTTCAAACCACTAGACTTAGAAAACTATATACAAACAACCCAGTGCTGTTAATCATGACAATGTAGACATTTGAATACAGCAAAATGGCCTTAAGCCAGTATTTTCTGTAACCTTCAGCGACTAGATCATGAACAATGAAGGCTGAAGAGGTCAAGGTGAAGAAGAGGAGTTAAAGACCCCTAGAGTGAGGCCGAAGACCGGAAATGACCACCTGCCAAAAGATGATTTTATAAGGCTCCGCACCGATTCTGCCTAGTCTCCATCTAGTCATTAATATGCATATTCATATATTGTAATCTTATTACTATGCTAAACTCTAGGATGTAATCATGTAGTGAAATGTATAAAATGCCTCATTTTGCACTGTTTTTTGAATTAGTTTGTCCAGCGTGAGCTGGCCAGCTTTCCAGCGCTTCTCGGATAAATACCTTTGCTGCTAAAAGAAAAAACTGTCTTACCATTTCCTTTCAGACCAAAGGTTTTCAGCATAAGTACCCCTACCCTTAATTGCCTGCTGCCTTATTTACTGCCAGCCCTAATTATCACTACCCTTGCTTAGGATTACCCATAATTATCTCTATTCTTAACTTCTTCTACCACTCACTGCTGATATCATTTACCCCCTTCAGCATTCTGTACTCCCAGCCCCAATTACCTGGTGTCCTTCTGGTCTTCTACCTTCCTTTTACCACAACTAAGTCCTCCTTACCTCATGGTCTAATTGCCTCTGCTCCTACGGGGCCTGCATCTGTAGCTCCAACCTCTGTTGTAGTCTCCGCCTCTAATTTTCTCTAGCTGGGGGTCATTAGGATTGAAGGTGTGTATGGTGGAAAAATATTTTCTGTTAACTTTTGCAGAAGTTCATTCCTTGCAGTAACTGTGATCTCATTTGTGATAATTAAATGGTGTCATCAATTAGGATAATCTTGCAATTCTAATGTCATACCATATGGGTGTGTTACTCTGGTTATAATTGGACGTGAACTCCTTTTCCTATTGCTGCCAGAGTGAACAGGACCTTTATGATAATTAGGTGTTGGGATTAATGAGGGGGTGTGGCCTAATTGCTCCAGCTGCTTAAATACCTGCTATTTATGTGCCACAAAATTCCTTTTTGTGATTGTTATTATTTTAGTTACTGTTTTTATTCACTCTTCCTCTCCCACCTCCTCCACTTCACCCTCCTCCTCGTGTTCCTCTCTCTTCTCCCCTTCCTTCCCCTCTTCCTCCCCTCCCCCTCCTCTTCCTCATCCACCTCATCTTCCTCATATAACCCAGACTGAGGAAAAAAGAAAGGCGAAATTGACCCAAAAACGAGCCCCAAAACCCCCAAAATTAACAAACAAAAGACTCAAGTTATACTGTACCCATGTTCAGCAAAAAGCAGTCCTGCAGGAGTAGCATATCAAGCAGGTAGGAGAAATCATCCCAATCGCATATCTGTGAGAGAAGTGGCAAAATATAATGACAAGTTGTTTTCATATTTTTCAGAGGTTTTGATAGTTCTAAATCAGGCCTATTCCCTTCCAAAACTAAAGCATGTTAAAAGTCGTTTCTGTACTACCCGCTCCTCAGCAGTATGATTTGGTTTAATCGTCTGCCTTAACGAAGAGGGAAGTTGGCACCATTCTGACTTTCATAACACTGTGCTGGGTTTCATGGCTCTTTTTGACAACTCGAAATATCACAGGTGAATTTCACTTTGCGGGCAGTAAATGCAAAGCTTTTCCTGCTTAAGTGAGGATCTTTCTGTGCCTAGAGTTGGAGACCACAACGCCATTTCAGTGATTATATCCATGCGTGTGACATTTCAAAAATGTGCTTTCATACTCAAACTCTATATTGTAAATCCTTTTATCTTTTCACAAGTTAATATTTTAGTGATTTTCTATTGGTTATGAAATATAGACAAGAAATTTTTGAGATATACTCCAGCATGGAATAGGAAAATGTGAAATAAACCCTGTAAATCCTTATGAAACACAGAATGTGCTACTAAACAGCATGTTCATCTGTGATTTGTTTTTTACTCTCTGTTTATTGTCCCTGTGCATTTGCAGTTAGAGTCTTCTGTTAGTAACTACTTTAGTAATCTGGAATTCTAATGGTACCTTAATATATCTTACCTGTGTTGCTGTTGTTTGTGATGCAAGATAATCAAGATAGTCCTTTTCCTAAGTTTTTCAGACATTGTGCTGCCTTATAGTAAGAGGAATGTGTCAAAGAAAAAGGGAATAAATGGGCTTAAGAGCATATTTTATTGTGTTTGGTTGCGGAGTATCTGTTAAATTTTTATAATTCCTAAGATTTTAATTTATTCATTAGACATTGGTAAAGAATTATTTCTTACAATTAATTCAAATATTTATTCATAAAAAAAGAAAGTATAACAAAAATCTAGTTATTACACTGGGGCAGTGTGCCCAAAGTAAAGTATAATTTTGGATTCTGTTGTGATGACATGGCTCCATCCGTGCTTTGTTTTTGGCTGCTGCAGGGTAAGTATACTAAAGTGCAGCACCATTCTTTAAATCACATTCCAGGTGATTCTGACCTGTGTCACTCTCAGTATATACTACAGATGCCTGGGAGAGAGGAGCATGGATTTGTTTCTGTAAAATCCTCCCCATCCACTTGGCAAAAGCCAGGAATCATGCAGGGTTTGTTCTGACTCTGCAAAGATGATTTCCTGAGCAGAGTAGGTCTCATTGTATTAGAACTCTCACAGTAGGAAAGCAGGTACTAGTGATCATCATTCGAACTTGTATCTTTTTTCACACCAATAGTGTCAAGGTTTTAACTTTTGATGAACAGTGTTTCAAGATAAGGTACCAATAGAGAACTAACACTGATATAGTTAATAGAAATAATTTTAAGGACTTTTGCTGCATGCACAAAGATAGACTGCATTTTTGAGGCCATGAATAGCTACAAATATCGAAACAGGGGCTAGGGTTAGGGTTACTATCAGTACCTGGCTTTGAGGCTTCTAAAATAGAATGGACACCTAAGCTAAGATAAATCAGGAAATATGTCAAGAAAAGAAGATAATTATAAAAATTTGCTAATTAGAGAGATTCAATTTGCCAGCAAATCTGGTTTTATTTACTTTTTGAGTGAAATTGAAAGGACACAGCAAGAAAGACCCATGATCTTCATCCCCAAGACCCCTGAAGACCCCTGCCCAGGAAAAATGGAAATAAATGCCCAAACTCAGATGTGAGGAGCGCAGGGCAGAGAAAATGGAAATTACTTCTCAGAAATGATTTGAATAAGCCTGTATTTTCAAAAAAAAGTAATGCATACATATAAGGAAATAATGAATATGCATGTGGTAACTGTATTTAAAAAAGACTGTGAGCTGAGACAGGTGTGCATGTCTTTGGCGGACTAATCGCCCATCCACCTAGCATGCTGAATAAACGTAGCTTCTCTATATCTACATATCTGGGGTCTTTTTCCTCAAGTCAGTTTGATGTTAAATATGTTTTAAAAATGCATACATAGATCTATATAGTCACACTATAGCTTTCTTTTATATCTTGAATGAATACCAACATGAAGGTGTTGTGCAAGACAAAAATAACAGTCTGTGTTAGACAGTTTGCAATACCGCATGGGTATGTTGCAAATACTTGTTATATTAACTGTAGGAGGTTTTAAGAGTAATTCATTTCTTCAGATCCAAAAAAGGAAAAAACCATATCCTTATAATATTTGTTTGTTATGACAGTTCTGTACATGTGGCGGCATCAGCCTTTGGGGAGCTACTTTATGCACTGTATCATCAGTGTCATTCTGCTCAGCTGTCTTTCTTGTGTTCTAAGGGATATCTGGAAGGACAGTGTAGGACTTTTCACAGTAGGGGCTATAAATTTTCAGAGTATCTTTATACGAGTTTTAAGCTACTTTTTCACCTCAGAAGCACTAAAGATGATAAAACCTTACATTTGCTCCTGCCATTTTTGTTGCTATAGTGATCTACATTGGATAAAATTGTCCCTCTCTGGAAAGGGAACCCCAAAGTTGTGGGAGTGCCTGATTAAAAAGACTAATACAAGATGTGGGAAGGAAATGGGTGAAATGTGAAAGACAGTAGAAAGAATAATGTTTGGTATAAGGAATATATTTAAATGTGTATTAATTTTTTCTTTCTTCCTCTATAATTGAAAAAATTTGTGTTCCATGCAATTAGTTTCTTGGTATCTATTTTTGGCTGAAAAAAGTCTGATTTTTCAGTTGTCATTATGTGCTGCTTGGTCTGTTTTTCATTGAAAGTGTAATGCAAGTATTTTTCACGATTTTCAGAGCTGACTGAATATATGGAATTCTGTGATTTTATCTAAATGTCGATCTCTTATTAGCACCTGTTCTGACATTAACATCTCTCAATTTACTTTCATGTGCATAGAAGTTATTTTATTTCTGCAAGGCTGCAATTCATTATAATTTATTCATGAAAAGAATAAGTTGTCTCTGTAGCTTTTTGAAGACAATCTACTTCATTGTGTTGCTTTGAAGCAGTAGAAATTACAGAGATGATGAGGGAGCTTTCAAATGTATGAAAAATTTGTACAGGTAATTGTATACAGTAAAAACGGAATAGTATTGCTCTAGCTTACTAAGCTTCCCAGTTTTACATGCTGCCACTAGATGCCTTTAGAAGATATTTATGAGCATGGAAAATGTTCTTCTCCTTCCTTTTATAATCATATCTTATTTATAAGACTTCTATTAGCCGCTCCATTTCTTAGGAGCCTGCATAAAAATGACATTTTTGAATAGTCATTGTGTAGATGACTAAGAGACAATAGATATACTCCAAATAAAATGATTTACTAAATTATTTTTTTTATGCTTAAATATCTTGGAGGGGCAGGAGCAGTAGCGGGATAAGGTTAAATCACCGGAATTTCATTTACTTCAGATTATTTTTTTTGCAAGACTTACAAATGATTGAAAGATTGCAGTATGTACAGTAAGATAACCTTTTCCTATGTAAATAATTCTGTGACTCACTTGTACTAATTTTAAACGTGTTTTTTTGGTTTCTGTTCGTTAAACATGTTACATGTTCTCCAAAAACATGATATAGTGGTGCTCTTTATTTGGTGAAATAAGTATGTTTATTACAGTCTTGCCTCTAAGTTTCCAGTTGTATCACATTCGAAAACTATTTTGATTCCTTTTGTTGTGTTTTCAACATTCTTTTATATCTTTGTAATGAAAACGTTCAAATGAAATTTATTTTTTACCTACCAGAGAAACAACTAAATATTTTCCAGGCTTTTGACAGACCAAGAAGGAATGGGTGATAGACCTGAAACTGAAGAGACTGGAAGACCTTGTCCTCCCTGACTGAGTGACTTGTGGGCAAAGTAAAAGACAAGTTAATGAAATATTTCCATCACAGCAAAATTTTCCCAGAAATCATCCCAAGTAAATTTGATTACGTGCACAAAGGTTTACTTACGCAACAGTGCAATCTTCATGCAGAAGTTTATCGGCCGAAAGAAAAGAGACCAAATAAAAATATCACTGAGTTTAAAAGTGCTGTTGGCCTTTACTATTATGAAGTGGCAGTTCTGTGTAAGTAGCTTGTCTTATAGAAATGCTGAGAGTATCTTAAGTATATAATTTTATCGGAAACCTAATGGATTTCTCTAAATAATTAATCAGTTGATTCTTTCTATAAAAATTATTCCTTACTTACATTTTTGTTATAGCCCTCATTTAGGGTATTTTTATTATTAGAAATCTGTAATTCTCATTAAAAATACCTTTCAGTGAAAAACCAGAATATTTTCTTTTTTGTATAATTTTCCATATCTTTTCAGTTTTGCATATAGGTGTATATGTGTCATTAGAAGAATGTGTGTAGTCCTTAAGCTATTGATCATGTCACTCAGAACTAGGTCCTGTTCACAAGTTCAACTAGTTTGACAAAATCAGGTAAATTATTCAATTGTATTTTTCAGCTCACTTTCCTGCTGGAGTGGTATTCATCAGCAATGGGTTAGTATTCATAAAAGAAAAAGGACAGTTATAAATGCTTTTTTTCAGCTATATTTATATGGTTTTGGTGAGTACTGTTGCCCTTAAATTCTCTTCCATGAAAAAATGAGTGGCTGTGTTTTAGCCATACCTATTGAGTTGCTCTTTGCTGCTTCTTGTTGACAGAATGTGTCCCTTTATTTTTCTTGTTTTGTTAAAATATTAATATGCATGTTGATGTGTGTCTCATTGCCATTGCTATTGTGAATTAGTAATCTGTTTAATGTGTCTTTCCATTAAAAGGGAAAGGAAATTGCCTTGCTTAACAATGGTAATGTTATATTCCCATAATTTGAAAGTTTCTGTTATTCTAAGGGAGATTTGCAGAGAAGGTGTTTCAATATTTAAGGTCATTAGAATCCTGGGACAGACAACTTGTTACTTAGGATGAAAGCAGCACTGTTCTGCACATTGCACTGACACACTGGATGTAAAGTTAATTTTTCAGCCTTTGCCGATAAAGGTAAAAAAAGGATGAGAGAGCTTCCAGTGTTGGTTCAATAATTTCTGAGCAAAGACCATATAATAGTATTTTATAACATAATATGAATTTGAATGTGTTTGTGTTTGAATGTATGCACATATATTTAGACAAATATTACTTAATGGACAAAGAACATGCAAAGAAGAATCAGCAGAGTAGTGTGTTTAAAAAAGAAAAGGCGCATCAAGAGGCTCATGGGCTGAACATAAAGTTTTTTTAAATTAAATATTTCTTGACATCTATAAACGATGATGTAGCAATAGGTGCTGCATTTCTTCCACTCTTTTGCCCTGACTTACCACACCTATATCAACTGGATGACAATTAGAATTACGTTGTATTGGGTAAGCTGCATCTCTGCATGTCAGCAGAAGGCCACTAGAATTTAAAGGCTTCATACATGTTTCCTATTTCAGATGAGACTGGCTTTTACTGCCATTATTAATTTTTCATTTCTTGTTTTATTTTTCAATGCAAGTGTAAATTGTCTTTAGAACTTTCTTCTGTAGGTCAGACATTTTTCATCTCTTCAGTGAAACAGACCTGAATTATCTATTACCACCTGTAATAAATTGAAGAAGTACTGATCTTTCAAGGCAGTTTTTTCTGGAGCTGTTCTCATACTCTGAAAACAGTAATTTGATACCAAACCACAAACTCCTATGTGACCTAGATATTGTTGGTAGTGTTGCCTTAAGAAAGGGGAAAAAAACTTTCCAAGACAACTTTATGTGGGTAAAGCAGAGACGAGTTCTTTTACTTACTGGGTTTTGGGGTACAGAATATAAAGGAGTNCCTTTGCAAGCAGAGCTCTTCTGAGCTCTTCCCCCCTGCCTTTCGTGGGGAAACACTGGGCACCGCACCAGGCTGGGCAGCAGAGCGTGTGTGTGTGTGTGCGTGAGAGAGAGAAAATGTCAATAAAGTGTAGGAGAGCTGGAGAAAGCAGAAAAGCCTCATCTACGTGGCAGCATACTAGTTTTATACTAATTTTATAACTCTACTCAATTATCATATCTAAAGGTTCTATCCAATCTAAGATATGTTCATGCCCAGAACTTGCCTTGGTTCCGCTCCATGGTACGCCTCTCCTAGAATTGAGTTGGAGGTCTTAAGACCCCTTTCCCTTATTGGAGCTTCTCCAAGGTTGCTGGGCTTTGCTTTCTTGTTTTGACTGACATGGTATCTTGTTGCCTTAGCTCTGGTACATGTTTTCCTTGCACAGTGTTCCAGCTATTATCTGACCCTTAAGACAGCTAACACAGGGTTAGAGGTTGCAAGCAATGCTCTATGTAAGAAAATACCTAGAAGTATAAAAATCTACAAATTCATGAAAACCCTAAGGCATCAGCAGATATTTGTTGATGCAAAGTTATACTGTTATAGAGAAGTCAGTGTGTACGTTGAAATAGAATGGAATAAATGTCAAAAAGCCAATTACTTTCTGTGTTGACAGTTTGAATAGCTCGCGCAAAAAATTTTTCTCTGCCTATAGGCTGAAGTATTTGCTGTCTATTGAATTACTTTCCTTCAGATTATGCCTCTAATTACTAGCACATCGCAACAAATATGATGAACTTTATTAATGTGCATCACTTTGCATAGCGCTTGATAAACATCACGTTTTCCTGCGTGTTTATATAGAACATACAGACCTGATTTTATTTACATAGAGCATTACTTTTCTTTCAATAATACTAAGAAATCTGAGAATCATTAATTGTTAAATAATAAATGTATCAGCTTCTCCTTATCTGATTCTGATGATATAATTTCTAGTGATTGAATTTACTAGTAAAATTTCTCAATGAAAGAAGAAAATTTACTCATTACTGTATGGAAAACAATATCAATTCAGTCTACCTCTTTGCTGTATAAATTGTATAGCGTAAATACCTTTTAAATACACCTTTTCCTAACTTCTAGATGAACTTAAAAATGCAGCATAGGATCTCGACGGCAAACATTTTCTGCATCTTGGGCATCTGTGACTTGGGTGATGATAATGTGGAAGTTTTTCTTGAGCAAAATATACAAAAGAGGAGTCAGGTGTGCTGGATCATTATAATTTAATAAATTATTTTTCAAATTTGCGTTGTTCAGGAGGAAGGAAAAAAATTTTTTTTTTTTACTTGAACACATCCTCTGCACATTGCAGTTTTCTAGAACTGGCAAGCATAAAGTTATGATTCTTAGGGCAGTTGTAATGGACATCCATGTAACTGGAAAGGAAAATGCTTCCTTTTATTTTTTAGTCTTGAAAGAGATTAAACAATATCTCCTTCACTTATGGAGCCTTCCAAAATCTTCTTTTGGCCTCAGGATTAGATTGTTTTTTCCAGTCTTTGGCCTCACTCTAGGGGTCTTTAACTCCTCTTCTTCACCATGACCTCTTCAGCCTTCACTGTTCATGACCAAGTCACTGAAGGTTACAGAAAATATTGGCTTAAGGCCATTTTGCTGTATTCAAATGTCTACATATTCTTGATTAACAGCACTAAGTTGTTTATATATAGTTTTCTAACAGCAGGTCCAGTGGTTTGAGTAGAACACAACTCTATGTTCTCTGATAAAAATCAAGCAAAGCAGGTCCTAAACAGTTTCTACTGTCTGGGGTTCATTCCTCTTTCCCTTAGAGCAATGGAAAACACCTTCTCTGTCAAGCAGAGATCCCAAGGTGCTCTCAAACACTACCTGCCTCCAATTTTGTCCATATTTCCTCTTTGCACGCAGCCAGTCACACACTGAGGCCACAAGATCCCTCGGTCCATAGAGGGAAAAAAGAGAAAAAAATGAAAGAATTGTTGTGTTGTGCAGCATAAAATCTAAAATAATTGCAATATTCTTGGTCTACAGGAATTTCTCAAACATATTCTGCAGCATCTGTTCCCTCAGTAAATTTTGTGTGGAGGGCCTGACTCAAGGAGTTGTGGGGAATGGAGATTAATCATGTTGGGGCCAGTCAATAGTAGTGTTTCATGGGGCTTAGTATCAGAGTCAGTTCAGTCAAACATCTTTATCAATGATCTGGACATGGGGATCGAGTGCATTCTCAGTCAGTTTGCAGATGACACCAGGATGGGTGGGAGTGTTGATCTGCTGAAGGGCAGGAAGGCTCTGCAGAGGGGTCTGGACAGGCTGGATGGATGGGCCCAGGCCAGCTGGATGAGGTTCAACAAGGCCAAGTCCTGGATCCTGCACTGGGATCACAACCACCCCTAATCCCTTACTATGCCCTGCAACTGATCCCCACAGCCTGTGCTGTGTCCTTAATCCCTCCATTTCCAAGAACTATGCAGGACAACAGAGCTCTGTGCTCTGGGTAGAGAGGGACATCCAAGTGACACTGGATTTGTTTGTGTTCATTGGGAGGTCAGGAACTGGTGAGACTTGAAGCCACAGGAAGCTTCTCTTCATGGCAACCATAGGAAAAATGTAAACATGATGTGATTTAATAAACATCAAAACTCTTCCCTTGGCTTAGTGCAACATCCTAGCAGCATCTGGCATGTCTACCTTCCACAAGGGATTTCCAAACAGGAGCAGTTTTGGGCAAAGACATAAGAAGAGGTTGTTCTGTGATAGAGATAAACAACATTAAGATGTTGACTAATGTGCTATTTAAACTTCTGAAAGACTGAGCAACTGCCTGAAACTCAAAGTGTGAAACCAGTCAGAAAGACCAGAGAGCAGCTGGAGAAGGAAATCTTGGAGCAAAGGGAAGGACACACATCCAAAAATCTACTGAAGAGATGTCCTTAGATCTGGCCATTTAAACGGGAGAGGTGGAAACACCTGAATGGAGAGGGAGGTGAAGTAATAGGTTGAATAGTGGTCATATAAGTAGAGGGGCAAGTCAGAATTTCTTTTGCTGCCATCAGTACACTTTCAGGAAATTCCTGTTCTGTCATGATGGGAAAGCTTTGCCATTTCTTAAAAGTACTCAAATATCCCAGTTAATGAAAATGTGACAGTATATATTTTACATGTAAAAGTATTCAAACCTGTGCCCCTTTCCAGGCAGACATCACTTGTCTGACCATGAACAGGAAGCACCACTTTGGTGGCCTCAGTGAACCTGAGGTGTGGCCTGGGATTGGCATCCATCCGAGAGGACCTGTGGGAGAGCAGAGCCCTTTGCAAACTGCAGGTCACCTGCAGCCCCAGAGAGCTCATGTCCCATAAACATCTGCTCTGCTCCACTTTGAAATAGGGACCAACATCATCCTGGTTTCATCAGAAAACTGAAGTTGGAAGGGACCTCAGCAAGTCTGCAGTCCAGCCTGTCAGAAATAGGGTCAGGCCAAGTGGTTACAGGTTTGATTCAGTCTGAATTGGAGAATGCCAAAGGACAGAGACTGCACAGCATCTCAACACCTGGATGAGCTCATGGAGGAAAAGGTTTTCTCTATGTCCTGGCTGAACCTCCCCTCTTTCACTATCCTCCCATTATCTTTTATCTTCCTCCACCAGTCCCCTTGTCACTGGTATTGGTAAGCTGGCATGATTTGACTTTCAGTCTTCCATTCTCTGGGCACTCACCCCACAGCCCCAGACCCTCTGAAGGGCACAGCAGCTCGTGGGGGACAGAGAGAATCTTCTGCAGTCTCAAGGCTACATGGTGGAGAAGACATCAGGAATTGGAGAGGTGTCCATGGGTCCACCTGGGTGGAGAATTCCCTTCCTTGTGGTTAAGCCTTTTCCTTTGTATCTTTGTGGTTGCTGCTATTTCATTGTCAGTAAACTTATTTTTCAAATCATACCCTCTCACATTTTGTCCCTCTCTATTGGTGGGAAATAAAAAGGCAGGGAATTATTTCACTGGAGTTCCTGCCCCAATGTTTCTCTTTGAACAAAGACAGCCCTTCAGCTGCATGAGGTTTTGCAGACACAAATGCCCAATCATGCCATAAAGTTCCACAGTGTCCCGGGATTACTTGGCTTACCTGAGGCTCCAGAATGTCACAATGGACCCCTGATTCCACGAGGTTCCACAGTGTCACTGGGTCACCTTTGTTCCATGAGGCACCTCAGTGTCACAATGGCCCTGTGGTTCATTGAGACTCTAGAATGTCCCAGGGTTCCTTTGGCTCCATAAGACCCAGCAGTGTCACAATGGCCCATTGGTTCCATAATGTTCCCCAGTGTCACAATGTCCCTTTGATTACAAGAGTTTCCAGAGTGCCCCAGGATTCCCTTGTTTCCATAAGTCAATGCAGTGTCATAATGTACTTTTGATTTGATGTCGTTCCATAGTGTCACAATGTTCCTTTGGCTCCCTAAGACCCTGTAGGGTCACAATGGATCTTGGATTCCATCAGGTTCCACACTGTCACAATGGTCCGTTTGTCTCCACAAGGCCCTGCAGTCTCAGAATGGCCCTTTGATTTTGTGAAGTTCCACAGTGTCACAATGGCCCATTGATTCCATGAGATTTTGCAGTGTTCCTATGACCCTGTGATTCCATGAATTTCCACAGTGTCCCATTGGCTACCTTTGGTTCCATAAGATTCTGCAGTGTCCTATTTGTCCCTTGATTCCATGATTTTCCACAATGTCCCAGGGTTCCATTGTTTCCCTGAGTTTCAGCAGCGTCCCAGGGTCCCTTTGTTTCCATGAGTTTCCTTTTTCTCCACTTGGCCCTGCCGTCTCCCAGGGTTCCTTTTGTTCTGTGGGTTTCTACAGAGTCACAATGTTCCCTTTATGCCAGGAGGTCCCACCATGTCCCAGACTCCCTTTGGTTCCATGAGGTTCTGCAGTGCCAAAACTACCTTGTTCTTGTCCTTCCAAAATTTCTGGTCCCATTCTATCCCTGCCTGGGATGCAGCACGATAGTATTTCTGCAGTGACATACCCATGGCCATCCTGCCCACTGCACCAATTTAAGTGCTGCACAAATGGAGCTCCAAGCCTTGCACTGGATGCACCAACAGTCTGTGAACTGCAGGCCTGGCCACATTCACGAGCCAGTCGGGGTCACAAACAGCACAATTGATGGAATGAGACATCTGTGTTTCTCTGAGATGGCTGGGCACAAATGCATTCACTCAGAGTAGCTCTGCAGAGCTCTGACAGTGCCATTGCAGCCACAAGCTTCATTTCCTGGGTCAACACTCAGCACAGCCAAGGACACAACACTAACATAAAGGTGGGGGAGAGAGGGGGACAAACCCCTTGATCTGTCCCAACAGAATTTCATTGAATTCTCATCCCCCACTTTGGAAAAAAACCAGGGTGTATTTGATACCTTATTAACAATGAGTGTGCGAAGTATTGTGGATGGGACTGAGGTCAAACCTTCCATTTCTTGTGGGAGTCTTTTACACAATATTTCTTGGTAGGAGGTGTACTCGGTTTGCACAAAACATCTTTGGGCATCAAGTAGAAGAATGAGAAATGCAGCTTCCACCCCACTCCATGACCCTCCCCAATGCTGTAACAACACACCACAGGACCTGCCTGTGATTCCTGTGTCTGTCCTGATCACTAAGGGCTCCATCACGTGTTGAGCTTTGCATTTCCTTCATTGTTTTTTCTTCCAATAGCTACAAAAGAGGGTGGATATAGAGACGTACATTTTTTCGGCGCTGGGTGCATGGGGAATGCTTCCACTAAAGACCTACACTCCTGCAAAACCTTGAGCAGCGGTTTTATCCATTCTACACGTTACAGTTACATTTACTGTTACATTGTTAACCCAATGATATCTTATGACCGGCAGCAAATTACACCTGCCACATTTAGCTTGATATATACAGACAACACTTTTACAAATTCATGCAATATTTTTCAAGCAATTCTTGCTGTTTGATACCTTGCTCTGATTCTAATTCTAATTGTGCTAAACTCCTATCACTATCCTCTAGGTGAGTCGTTTTTTATGAAACTTGTTTTCCTTTTAAAATACTTCTTTAATGTATTCCACTACTCATGTGTTATCTCAATCTATTCTACTGCTTCATGTTTAAAGTGATTAATCAATGCACTTGTCTCCGTCTGGCCCCCTTTCACAGGGAACACAGAAACACAGACAGGGATTCCAAAACTCCCCTCCTGGAGAACATAGAAATGTAGGTAGGAAGTCCTCACTCAGATTGGAGCAAGGCTGCGTCTCATTCACACTTCACTCTTTCTAGACCAGCCCTCAATCACACAATAGGTTAACATACACAAGGTACTGTGCACTTACAACGTAAAACTCCAATACTCTTACATCAAATAGAAATAACTATAACAACAATCAACAACTATATTCATGAAAACACACAAGGCACAAGACTCTTACAATAAATACAAATAACAACAATAATCGCTACTACACAAACAGCTCTTACATGTGTTAGGAGATCATTGCCTAGGTCATGTGTTTTTTGTCTTTTTTTGAGAATTATCGCATTCCCTTCTCCTTCTTATACACTCATTAGCAGGTCTGTCAGGATTCCCCTGCGATCTTTCTTTTTGGTACCAGTACCCCCTTCACCGCCTCGGGACTGTCTCACAGCAGAGGTCTCTGCGTTTTTCAAGACAGTCTGGACCTGGCATGGGTGTCCCCAGTGACTTACAGGGTCCCCCTTTTACCCTTGAGGATTAAATGTACCTTGTCCACAGCTTGTAGGCAGGTCATGCCCACCCCTGCAGTGAGCAGCTGGGAGAGGAGGACATCCGAGAATAACTCAGGGCACGCCCACGTAGTCCGTTCCTCAGCCTATCCTGCAGCTGGGTGGAGAAGGCTCCTGTCTGGCTAGCCAAAAATGACTTGAGGAATAATACCTCCACAGCCGGGTGGTTAGAGAGAGTTACGTTTATTTGGCACTGAGTGCACAGGGCATCGTTCCACCAAAGACGTGCACACCCGCAAAACCTTGAGCAGTGGTTTTATGCACTGTACATTTTACATATTCATAACCCCCTTACACACATTTACACTATTCCTGAGAAAAGGCAAGTTTAATATAATCAGTTCTTGGAAGTTATTTCCATGTTCCCCTCCCTTCGCTCCTCCTTCTTGCACCTTCATTTTGCTCCCTGGTGATGTTCGGGGGTGGTCGTGGGGATGAAGGCCGTATGTCTTCCTCCCTTTGTCCTTTTCACCTCTGGTCCAAAACTTGCTTAGGCCAGTTTCCCTGGCAGGCACTGGAAGAACCTTCTGTTTCTTATAGCATCTTATTTTTTTCTTGTAGCCATATATAGCCTCAGCTATGCAGTCTGTCCTTGGAACTTCAGCAAAAATTCTTGCTATTATTTCTGTTAAAGTTTCTTTTCTAGTTCCCTTACACTTTCAGTATTATTTCCCTTATTTTTAATAACTTGTCATTATTCTATGATAGTACATTATTAATAACTTGTATCACCTGGGTGCCTTTGTGCCTTGCTGTTGGGGTTCAAAACATGGATTCCCCTCCAAAAGGCCCTGTAGCTGAGGCAAGCCAACTGGCTGCTGAAACAAGCAGCATTGTCCTTCTCATGGGAAGGAAGCCTTGGGAAAAATCACAGAAGTAACAAGTCATGGCCAGCACAGCAGGTGTTTTACAATAGTGAATAAGGCCTTCTGTATTTTTGTTTAGTAATCTAGAATATTGTAGCAAACATATGAAATCCTTGATAAAGAATAGAACCACCATTGTTAGAGCTTAGGGGTATAAATATGTGTTATCAAATTTAATAAAGGTTCCCATTCCCGTTCTTGTTCTTGCAATGCAACTGAGTGTATGTGGTTGCTAATGGGGATCGTGCTGAGATTATCCCGCTGCACCTTGCAGCCCTGCCAGAGCCCCTGGGCATGTGTCCTGCAGGCTGTGCTTCCCTGTCCCTGCTGCTCCTCTGGTCTTGCAGGCTGCACACACCCATCCTGCTTTCCCACAGCAGCAGCCCTCACAGCAGCATTTCTGTGCCCTCCTTGATGTCTCTGCACCCATCCCTGGCTGTTCCCTGGGACACAAAGCCATGGGATGATCCTGAATCCCTCTGGGTGACCCCTTGCACCTCAAGACTACACGTTGAGTCATATTTCTTTTTTCTCTCCTCCACTCTGAACCTTCC
>WBMV01008245.1:122649-180553 GCA_013396655.1 Campylorhamphus procurvoides | reverse complement strand
CCCGGCCCCGCGGCCCGCCCCGCGCCCGGGGAGGCGGAGGAGCGGAGGGCAAGGACAGCCCAAGGAGCCCGGCCGCGGCCATGGCCTCCCCCAGACCCCTGTCCCGCTTCTGGGAGTGGGGCAGGAACATCGTGTGCGTGGGGCGCAACTACGCGGAGCACGCCAAGGAGATGGGCAGCGCCCTGCCCGCTGAGCCGCTCTTCTTCCTCAAGCCCTCCTCGGCCTACGTGCGCGAAGGGGCGCCCATCCTGCGGCCCTACTACTGCCGCAACCTGCACCACGAGGTGGAGCTGGGGGTGCTCATCGGGAAGAGGGCCCAGGCCGTGTCCCAAGAGGCTGCCATGGAGCACGTGGCGGGATATGCCCTGTGCCTGGACATGACGGCCAGGGACACGCAGGAGGAGTGCAAGAAGAAGGGGCTGCCCTGGACCCTGGCCAAGGGCTTCGGCACGTCCTGCCCGGTCAGCGACTTTGTGCCCAAGGAGAAGATCCCAGACCCTCACAAGCTGCAGATCTGGCTCAAGGTGAATGGAAAGCTGAGGCAGGAGGGGGACACCTCCTCCATGATCTTCTCCATCCCTTACCTCATCAGCTACATCAGTCAGATATTCACCCTGGAGGAAGGCGACTTGATTCTGACAGGGTCTCCCAAAGGAGTTGGGGCTGTGGAGGCCAACGATGAGATAGAGGCTGGGATCAGAGGTGTGCTCTCCATGCGGTTTAAGGTGGCCCAGCAGACACGTCCATCCTAAACCAGGGGCCTGCATGGGAACCTCTGGTGAACAAACCCTTCTGTGGCCCAAGTGCCTAACTGGCTGTCACAAAGACATGGAACCCATGAGCCCAAAAGGCATTTGACTGAAACAGCCCATTTCCACGGGGACTTCAGCCTTCCCTGAGCTGCAAACCTGGAGTCCAGCCCAGCTTGGGGCAGGTGGTTCATTCCAAAGCCATACCTGGGCACTGATGATGGAGACTCTGCTGGGGAGGGGAGCAGGGCTGGCTGTCACTGTGTGCTTCTCTTCTGTTGATGATTTGAGCGTTGCCAATGTATTGCCTAAAAATAAAAAACACTATTGCTCAAACAATTAAAATGGTGATTGAGGAGCTAAAGCTCACCCGTGCTATGGAAAATCAAAAGTATATGTGTGACAGTAAATCAGCAACAGATTTGCAGCTTCACAAAGAATTTCCTCAGGATATCTACAAGAGAAAGATTTTTGATTTTTGGAGAAGTGTTGCAGTTCTTCCTGCATTTTCCAAATGTACAAGTTAAATGAGGATGGCTTTTCCTCCCACTGCAAGGGCTGAATGCAGCAGGAAGTGTGCCAGATGCTTGTCAGATTCTTTTTGTCCTAAGCTGCTCTTTAAATATGTTCTAAAAGTGAAATAATAGAAAAGATCAAGAATAAAGAGGCTCATGGGTAAAGATCACCAGTTAACTTGTCTTTACTTTTACTGATTGAAATACAATTTGAATAAAAATGTAACTTCAGAAATTGCTGTTACTTACACAATGCAGTGCAGCACTCGGAGGTTTTAAGTATTTCCAGCTGCTCAAAGCCACGCTGTGGAACTTTCCCCAGTCCCAAACTCCAGCTGATCCAACACTCCTCACCAGTTTGCATGACAGAGCATCCTCTTCCAATTCCCCTGAGCGACAGAGTTGTAAAATATAATTTAAAAAAATCCTCCCTGCGCAAACATCAAAACTTACCATTTTCAAAGGTTGCACAGAACTGACTCATTTCGAACAAAACCAGATGGATTAGTAATTTACACACATGCAAGCACCAAAGTTAAATGCTTCCATTTATTGGAGTCACATCTTAGCCACTAGGAAAAGTTCTGTTTTCAAAAGTGAGGGGATGAATCTACAGGGAAAATTCCTGTCTCCCAAAGTCCAGCACCTCTGTGAGAGGGGCATAGCCCAGGGTGCTGCACAGCACACTGAAAGGAAGGCAGAACATGCTGCAGAATTAACACAGACATCAGGGGGAACAGTTCTGGAAGAGGAAGGATGGAATTAAGTTCCTGGCCTGTTTGCATTTCCTCATTGCCTGTCAAACAGTCCTGTTTATGGCGACAGCAGCAATGCATCATGTGCAGTTTGGTCTCCAGCCCTGTGCATTGACAGCAGAGCTGAGCTGGGAGGAAATTATCGGAAACATTCCCTTCAGAATCTGAACTCTTAAGGCTGGAGAACGTTGAATCATTTATTGCTACCACAGGGATGCAGTGACCCCACACTGGCAGCATTTTTGGGGGTGTTTAGTCCCTTGTTCCCACCCCCAGGAGTAGGGGATGCAATCCTGGTGGTTTGCTTGGCAGAATTTACTGTTTCTGGGGTTGTTTTCTCTGTGCAATGTGGCTTTAGGGGGTAGGTAGGGCACGGGCTGACCAGAGTTCCTCAGGGTGTCCTGGCCTAACAAATCCTTTGCAAGAGGAGGGCTGTGAGATCTCCCACTCTTTGAGACAGGCTCAGAAGGTGAGGACTGCTGAGTGCAGCAAATACACCAGTGGCAGGGGAAGCTAAGGACAGAAATAGATTAAAAGTAGGGGGAAAAGATACATGAAGGAAGACAAAATACACATACCTGGGTTCTTTATGTCCAGCTAAGAACAAATACTTGGGTGAAGAAGAGTCCTTTCCTCTCTGCTGCTTACAGTCCCAGCTAATTGTTTGCTTGTCAGAGGTCACTGCTAACTGATGATTCCATTCTAGTAAGCCTTAGTCTGCCCCAAAGAGAATCACCCCTGCTGCTGCCAAAAGTTCTGTGTTTGGACTCACCAAGGCACACCACAAACCCAGGCAGTGTTTCAAAGTGGGTCTTTATTTATTTAAACTAACACAAAATCAGCACAAAAGTAGCAAGGCAGTTAAACATGCAGAAGGTCAACAGATCTGTCTTGAACTATTTGTTATTACTGATGTTTTTAAAGATCTCAGCTGAGTGAAGAAACTTTCCACCCCCCTTGGAAGGGCTTGAATTTGGTAGAACTAACTTTTAAGCTGAGGCCCAAGTTACTTTTTGAAGTACAATCACCTGAAGATCAACCCAGAAGCCCATTTACAGGAATTAGTAATGCATATTCCTTCTTTACCATCACAACAGACTTGGAAAAATCTGACAACAACAGGATTTCCCCTTTAATAACATAGTGAAGGAAGTCTTTTTCCTAGCCATTATTAATAGGACAATCTCTTATTTCCAATCTCTTAGCAACAAGCTCTGACTTGCCTCTACAGGATCTGCCAGTTTGCAGGAAAGAAGATTCACTTTCATTCCAGTTTTCCAATTGGGTGACAAAATGACCTGGAAAAATAATTGTTTTCACTGCTGTAGAGCATCTTGATACAGATCATTTTCAGATGTCACACAGCATGACTGATAGATTGATCCATATTCTACATTATGTCCTGTAGGAGGACACATTTATGCAATATACCTGTCACTGCTGAAGGAAAACATTTCATTTTCTCCTGGAAATAGGGACAGAGAAGCAGGAGATGAGAGAGTAAGAACAGTTTTGCCAAAAAGGGCAAGTTGAAAAGTGAAAACCAGCCCCTGTTTTAAATTACCATGAAATACTAACTTTGAAATAAATCTTGCTTCGTTCCAAAAGAAGTTGCCATTTCAGTGCAGTCTTCTGGTCGTCTTCCAGCATGAGGAATTCATGGACCTGTTAGCAGGACACCACAGAAACTTCAGCATGTGATTACAACATCACCACAAGAGAATGATGTTGAAAAGAATATCAATCACCTTTTTATGCACTTCTAAGCCCTATTTTTCTATTTTAACACCGTGTTTGGTGTGATAATGTACTAAGGCAGGCAAATTAGCCAGAATAAAATGCAGGATGCTTGAGAATCAAAGCTAGGGAATTCCAACCACATACTCAGAAAGTGTGAATTAAAATAAAACAGTATTTTGAATTGGGTGTTCACTCTTACATTTAGCAAAATTCTTATTAGCAGCTGCTGACTTCTAACTTTGGAGTCATTTAAAAGCTCTATATGTATATCCATACATACATGCAATTTTTTTAACTGCTGTACACACACACAAAGAACATTTACATCCTTTTGTAATTTTTCTCAGGCTTCACAGCTCAGCTCAAATAACAACCTAATTCCTTTCTACTCACGGTGCAGCCTAACGTTTCCTCAGCTACAGTGTCAGCCAGGTAACAGGAATGGAGAGTTCCTGTGTGATCTGTCAGATCCACAAGGATGTCAAAGCTTGCAAAGGTTGACTTTGACTCTGGAGAGACATCAGTGCAGAAAGTGCAAGTGTTTGACATTTCATTCACGGCGAACCGGCAGATTGAGCTGAAACATAAGAAGATAATTAATGCACATATGCAATTCCTCCTTGCTTGAAACACTTTTCTAGACCAAGATTTCCCAAGAGACTTTGTCCTTAAAAAAAATAATTTCTCATCTTTTAAACTCTCAAGTCTGTCTGGGACAAAATGGCCTCGTTTTTCTTGGCTCTAGGACCAGAAGAAGCAAGTCCTTCATGGAGCCAACTCCTCTTCTGTGTTACTTGTCAAAGTCTACACAACAGAAATCCACATGGCATCCTCCAGAGGAGTTTTATTTCTTTTCCAGAAATGGACTAGAATACTGTTCCATCTCATTTGGGTCTGGGGAAGGGGGACAAGCAGTTTTTAATACAAATTTCAAGCAGGCAGTTGCTCACCATCTGTTGCGCATAACTTTAGATACATTATCATCAATGTCCAGGGTGGAAATGTAGCCATAAATAATGCCATAGAGAGGGTCGGGTTTCCCATCACTCTGGAGAGCTTTTTCTTTCAGCTGTTCCACTGTATAAACATCAACTATAGTCTCCACTAAAATAAAAGACACATTAATTGTGTCTGAGCAAGAAATAATTCAGAAGAGCAACAGCAAAAAAGGGCCTGAGGGCAATAAACAGGAGAGGATTTGCTCTAAAGCATCAGAAAAGCCCCCCACATCATCTTGTTGAAAAGGTAAAATAAAAAGTAAAGCAAAAGGGAACCAAAATCAGGAACATATCTATTACTTAATCTTTGCATCCCTCAAAATGAGCTTTGACAAAAAGTTCTCCCTCTCAACTTTTCATAATTATTCAAGACAGAAAGAACACACTAAACAGGCTGCAGTTGGAACAGTGAACTGAGGACCTATTTGATCAAATAAGGGACAGCCCCAATAACAACAGATTTAACTACTCAGCCAGGCTGTACCTGAGCTTTGCTTGTCTGAGCACACAGAGCAAGAATTCTTTCAGCTGCACTATGAGACCACAGTATACAGATAAATCAAAGCAGCATCTACATCCACACTTACAGTTAATGGATTCATTTGCCTGCTCCTTCATGCTGTCTTGCAAAGCTCCTGACTTGGCACTCTCCTTGATGAAGCTGAAGAGAACATTTGCTTCTGCTGTTTCTGAAGATGTGTTTTGAAAAGTTATTAGTGTATGTTGCATGGAAAAATAACAGCATCATTTTACTTTACAACTTTCTCTTCTGGTAGCACCAACATGTTGTCTCTTAATTAGCAAAGGGTCACTTTTTTGTACTTTTACTGTTAGTTCTACATTGAATATATGAAGACTACTCAGATAATAAAATAAATATAAAATAAGAGTGCAAGCCAAAGGCATTGGTCATTACATATCAGACAAAAAGCAGGGAGCTTTGTGAGACAAACATGCAGAAGCCAGACCTCCAATACATTAATTCATGCATTATAGCCTGTAATGATTATTGGTAGCAAAGGAACACTTCAGCAGGTCTTACCTGGGTTAGTTGTAATGATGGTTTTGGATATCACAGTTGCAGTCATACAGTTCTTAAATTTGTCAAAACTTATTCTCACATCTGATGCAAATATAACTGTGAACAAAAAAAAAAAGCATTAAAAACTCTGTCACTGTAGAACGAGTATGACATTAAGAACTGCAGTAAAAACAAAACCCAGACTGTTGTACCTGTTTCTTGAGGGATCCAACTCTGTGCCAGCTGTATGGATTCATTATCCCAGCTAAATTAAACAAAAAGGAATGTATCAAAACATTTCTGAAGCACTCAAACTGTTTAGGACTTAACTACTAAATAAAACAGTGACATTAGTCAAAGGGGACATGACTCCTTTGACACCAGACATGCCACTGCAATTCCATGTGTATCCAGAGCCAGGCAGGATGGTTTCTGTGAGGGCTGACTTTTCCCTACAGTCTAACACAGGCCCTATTTTCTCCCATGCCAAACAAGATAAAATAAAGACTGTTCAAAATGATTAAATGCAGTGTACCTGGAAAAGTGCTGTGTGCATTTCTGAGCTGTGATAAAAGTAATTTCTAACTAAAGCAGATCCCAGTTAAAATGTTTGTCAGCTGAGCCTGTGCTGGGGGCCAGGCTGATTGCTCGGATCCCCTGGCCAGATGTTCAGCCACTTTCAAACACTGGAATCTTTGTAGCTGTGGCTGATGAGACTGGAGTGAGGTCAGTGGTACCCCCTGAAATGCTGATTTCATGGTTAGGTCCCTTGATAAAATCTCATTCAGTTCCTCCTAAATTTGGCTGGCAAGAACACTGCCAAAGCACGGATTTGTTCTGGTGGGTTTTTTCCCTTAATCCTTGGAAAAAGATTAAGATATTTTATTTCCAGCCAACGTTGCTCTTCCCTCACTGATGGGCTCAGAAACCCCTTCATGACAATGCTGTTGCTCAAGCACCAGCACTGACACAAGGCTGTTGGAGATCCTGCTCCAAAGGGCTGCAAGACTTCACACTGGAGATGTTTATTTTGTGTTTGTGAGTATAAATTGTGTTAAACACCCCACTGAGGGTAACACAGCTCATAGCTCACACAGTGCAGTGCTGTCTTGCTACTTCTCTTGAGGGAACAAAAGGCCATTTAAGTAATTTTTCAAGCAACAAACAACAAATCCAGGGCCAGTGATTCCCCACACACTCACATATCCTTACACATGGATAAGCCACAAGTTTATTGAACAGATTATGGGCAAAATGCAAACGTTCCTCTTAAAAAAGTCACTGTTTACATGCAAAAATGGTATGGATATAGATGTGTTTTAAATGAGATAGTGTTTGGAAATATGGCCAAAGTCGTATCAAAATGTTTCTGCATTATTTTAAATATTTAAAAACCTTTTCAACCTGTTTTCATTCCAGTTGTTAATCCTGCTTGCCTTTAAAAACAAAGCACGTTCCTCTTTCCCCTCCCAGGTTTGTGGAAGGAACATACAGCCTTTGCAGCTGGTTTTAAATGCCATTTCCTGAATTAGTTCAAATGTCCACATTAAAAAAAGGAACTATTTGGAGCTGAGCTTCATTTTGCCATTCATGAGCCAGCAGGCTGTCAGCAAGTCATAAAACTACACAATATATGTAAGGCCCCTCTAATGAATCTCTTTTTCATGTCTCTTTTCAGTCTACATTGCTGCCTCATCACAGTTGCCTCCCATATAATAATACATTTAAATTAAAATACACTATTATAACAGGTGTGGGGTTACAATTAATTTATTTACCTACTCTTGCGTTAATTTGTGCCTTTTGATTTAAAAAACACTTTACCATACTATTGGAAAAGACCTCTCTGTTTCATCGTAAAGCTTCACTTCACACCTCTGGCCTTTTCTTTTGTCTGAAGTCACAAAGTACTTGGGCTCCCCAACCTTTAAGAAGAAAGAGAAGCAGTCACTTCTACTTTCCTAAGTGTTTAAAAGAATAAAAGAAAGAACCTAGAATACAGAAGAGTGAGAAAAGGGAGGGGAAAAAACCCTTTTAGACTACTAAAACTGGAGACCACTTAATTTCCCCCCTCATGTTGTTGATAAAAACCTCAAAGGGTGTGTGTGGTTATTGTCAACTCAGCTGAAGTGGCTCCAACCTGAACAACCCCCCCCACTGAGTCCTGCCCACTGCGAGACCCAAAATCCACATTACCAATGAAGTTACTCATGGTATAGCAGAGAAATATATGCTGTGGCTCCTTGACTTACTGACATCACAGCTGCAAGCACATTGAGGATCCTTCCATTGAGGCTTTGGCCATTTGCAACAATATCCCCCAGGGAATAATAATCCTGAGGGTCCTTGACAGGCAGGTGCAGCAGAGAGAGCAGCCTGGTGTCCGTTTCGTAACAGGAAGATGTTTTGACCACAGAGTGATTTTCACTGAGCAACAGTTTGTAGCAACTGGAGAGTGTGCACAGAATAAATCACATCATCAACATTGCACTCACTGGTATATCAACAGGCTAAAATGTTAACTCAATTCACATGAGAAAATAACTTTATTCCTGTATTGTTTTCCCTCAAAAAACCCCAAAATATTTAGTAGACTTTACTCAAAAAATTAAATTTACTCTGTTTAGTTACAAAGAACATTATAACTTTTTCACCATATACTGAGAAACATTCCCCTTTGAGATTATTTGAGCAGACATGGTTGAACTCAAGAAGGAAAGTACAGCTACACAAGAGGACTAGCACCAAATATTGCTGCCAATTGCTACAACTGGCTGGCAACCAAAGCAAGTCTTAACTTTGAACTTTCTCAGAAAAAAAAACCCCAAACAAACTACTACTCTAAACTTTAAATTTACCTAGGGGTTACAGGGTTGAATTTTTCTTCCCTTTCTGCTTCCTTTGACTGAATTAAAGGATTTTCAATTGTAACTAAAACAAAACATTGGTAAGTAACATTAGAAAATTGCTTATTGACACCTAGAAAGAGATTACTTTAAAAACTGGTTGTTTTCAAGGTTGATTTGAAAGGAAAAGGTACGTGAAAGAGCTCCTGCTCAATGTTTTCATACTGCAAACCACATTTGAGCAGAGAGCTCATGTTATGGCCAAAGTCCCACATGAGTCCTCAGGACACGTAGTGGAAACACAACACCACAGAGTTTTGGTGTGTACACTCTGCATGGGCCCAAGTTTTACCCAACCAACCATGGGCAGTGAAGTCTTTCTATTAATTTAACAAGATAAAAGCACATATTTTAAATGAATACATGATTTTTGTTGTGGTTTTATGAATGATCATATTCATCTCTATAACTCAGGGAGGACAAACACCAAACTACTTTATAGAGTTTATTTTTAAACATTTATAAGGAGTCAATATAATGTAAGACTTCAGACTGATTAACTACAGGCCAGTTCTGAGTGGCTGCATTCAGTGGGTTTATGTCTGGTCTTTTTGTTGACATATTTACTGGTTTTGAGTTGAAATCCTCAGAATCTTGTTCTTTTCCTCTTTATACTTAACATAAGTGAGCAATTTGTTTCCAATTAGCCTGGTTTCTGAGTCCTCACCAACACATAACACTGCTTTACATGCAAACAGAAACGTGGTAAGAATAAACTCTGACTGACCACAGTCCCCAACTCTGAAGCTTTCTGAGAGTGATCTGATATACTCCTCTCTGCCCCAGGAATGCACATTTATAAAATAAGTGGGTGAATCACGAATAGTAAAGCTGAAGGTGAATCTTTCGGTCCCAATGTCTGCAAAAACAAGCAGCAGTATTACAATTCTTAGCACAGCTTAGAATAAAGGTACAAAAACTACGATTTCGAGGCTTTCCTGGGTTGTGCCATGAGTTTCCCCCCACTAGAGGTCAGCAGGCTGTGCAGGAACACACTGGTGCTCGGGAAAGGGCTACAGCTCCTGCTGTCCCAGCCCCTCCACCCCATCCATTGCAGCAGTATTTAGGGAAGGGTGGGTTCCCACTGGTACCAACTTCAGAGCCTGAAACACTTCCATGATGGAGTTTTTCCCATTTCTGATTGATAAGGTTTAGCCAAACTAATGCTGCTCTTTCATCTTGGTTCTTAAACACACAATTATTCTTTTTGTGCACTTTAATTCTATACATTTTGCACTGAGGAGCCTGTTTATCATTTAAATGTTGATTTCAACCATCTATGCCAAATTACACCACGTAAGAAAACAAAGCAAAAAGGGTTAAAAGGGACTGTACTTTTTCGGTCTGGAAAGCTTCTGACATCTGTTTTCCCAATAACCACACCGATTACATTCTGAAAAATAAAGAGATTATAGAATACAAGTATTAAACACAGATGTATATGATGAATTAGATTTCATGGAATTATACTCTACTGATGATAATAAACATATTTCTGACTAGTAATCATTTTAATCTATTTATTCCACAGTACCATATGAACTGAAGACTAAAACATAAGCACACGAGTTTACTTTAAGAAAAAAAAGTGACTAATAAATATATTAAAAGAAATACATCTGTTTCCGTTTGCAAGGACAATGGGAGGACAAAAGTTCACCTCCACCCGCCACAGTTTTGGCTGTTCTACAGCAATCTCTCCTCAGGTAGGCAGCAATGTTGTTGTTTCATGCTCTCTGCACAGGTCTCAGATCTTCTTAAATGCCCCATGAAAGGTCTGGACAGGATTTATTTTGCAGTTAAGCATCCAAGGCCTCCTGGCTGTCAGCACCACGAGACACACGTGTGCACCACAGCAATGGGAATTTCTACAGGTGCCTCTTTCCTGCCATCTTTCAACTGACTCAAAGGGAGCTGAGGCAAGGAAGTTTTTTGGTGATTGGAACCAAAATCAATCTTATTCTACTTTGCAAAACCTGCATTTATGAAGTAAAAGCACCTTGGGCTTAATTATAAACAAGACTACTGGAAGCAAACACACACATGAAGCTATATATAAGATATATAATATATAGATGTGTGGTGTGGGTTTTTGTTTGTTTGTTTTTTAAAGTAGGAAATCCTCAGTATAAGAGAAGTGTTGCAGTTTGGGATTTAAGAGGTAAGCAATGAAAATTGGAATGGAACAAGGACTGGAAGGAGAGACTGACTGTGCCTTCAGAACATGAAGCATCCCATGTCACTTCCACTTCATAGAATCATGGGAACCTGGAATGGTTTGGGATGGAGGGACCCTCAAGACCATTTTGTTCCACCCCTCAGAAATTAGGTCTCCAGTTCCTGGTTTACTTGGAATCACTAGATGGAGCAAGGTAACTGCCTTATCCTGCAGTGACATCAAGTGAGCAACAGGACCCTGTGTGCAGCAGTGTAATAATTGCAGTCTTTCTGATGGAATATTCTGTCCACATCATGTAGTGATTTAGATTAGGTTTTTATTTTCCTATTTTGGTTGTTTCTTCAAAACAAAAAATGTGTCAATTAAATCAAAGCGCAGCATTCCCTGTATCTCACCAGCAGTGACATTTAGGATGGCTCCCCACAGGAATTGAGCTGATGTAAATCTGCACTTTCCAAAGGAAATCTGCCTGTCCCTGCTGGAAATGCATTCCCCTCTCTGTCTCTCACACCAGACCTGCACAGCGTGCTGGCAGGGGGAAATGATCTGGCTGGAAACTATTTTGGAGGGAGGGGGATGAAAAACTTCCAGAGATCATTTCCCTGATCAGCTTATTGTGCAACTACCCGAGCACTAATTCCACCAAGGGAGGAGGAGCAGAACACAGACCTTTGGAAGTGAGTCGTGCTTGAGGCTGCTCAACCAAATCATGAGCTACACCGTGGACAACACTGCAAGTGTTTACACTTTAATCTATTTCACTTTTCAAAATAAACAGCAAACATTTTGATGCGTTAAGTTATACACATTCAGCTGTTTTAGCATCCTAAACACACACTACTCATTCTATCATGAATTGCTATTTTACAAAAATATTTTCATTACTATATGTTGCTAACTGCAATATTCAAGATGAGGTTTATTTGCAAAATAAAAGCTTTTAACTGAGTTAGTGGATCATTATTTGAAAGTAATGTGAATGACCCTAAATTAGCTTTGCTGGAGAACAGTATGAAAAGGTGAGAAAAGTATACAATATCACTGAGATGTAAAACTCCTTCTCCAGTATGTTATGAGCTCAGAGGGACTGAGCACACCAGGATCGGGCCCTGTGATTACAGCAGGTCGTGAAAGACTCCTGAGGGTCACAGATACATTGTGACTCAATAATGCTGACTCTGTAATGCCTTTACTAATGTCTTTACTAATTCAGCAGCCATTTAAAATGCTACAAAGAAGCCTCTGATGCTCAGACACTGAATTGTCCAGTCAATATCTATAGTTGTGGTACCCGCAGACTGTGGACAACAACAGCATCAATTTTCATTTTGCTGGTTTGCACACAAAGAAGGGAAGGTCCTTTCTGTCTGACAATTACACTAATGCTCTTAGTACCTAAATCCACAGCAATTACATAATTTTGCAGTAATATAATACACTCAGATACTGTTTCCTCTCAGAACAAAAGGACCATGTCTATGAGACTTACAGGACGAGCAAGGTTTGGATGCAGATCTGAAAGTGCAACGAAGTCCCGTGCTGAAGTAGAATAAGCCATTCTTTATCTGAAACTGGAGAAAACTAATTTAGAGTTTTTTAAAATCTAAACAAATCACTTCAGACCATTCACAGTGAGAATAACAAGTTATTTTTTAACACAATATTTTGACCTAATAGCATCTGTTTTCAATAAAAGGCATTTCAAGCCATCTGAAGTAGACAATTCTTTATTGTTTGGATTTGGCGATGGAAGTTATGAATTTTACTGTGACTACTCTACCTATGCTTTTTAAATAAAGGCCTGGGATTTTTATTTATTATTCATCATTAAATGACTCCATTAGCACCAGCCTCTGAAAAATATTTACCCTCCTTCTCTCTGGGAAGTCCAATGGAGTTTAATGAGGCAGCTCATATAAAAAAGGCAATTTATATGTGAGGAAAGAAAAGCATTGGGCTGCAAAGCACCTTAACTGAGGTTTTGGACTTAATATTAAACTACTTTAAAACATGAGTTTATTCCTTCCTTAAAGTAGAAAAGTTCTGAACTTATTAAAATAAAATTTGTGCAAATTAGTTCTTTCCAGGCTGCCCAGTCCTGTGAACACTCAGGTCCTCTCTAGTGATGCCAAAGTGGGGCCATGAAGGCTTTCTTAGCCCCTTTGAAAGCCTCTTGTTGCTCCATGGGTACCTCAGAGACATTTCAATATTTAATAAATAGTTGTCAGAGTCTACTTTTTTTTGTAAAAGGAACGATGACGTTGTTCAAATCTTAATAATCTTTAACAGGAGAGAACTGCTGGCATTTTTCAGAGGTTGCCTGCTCAATCGTTATAGCAAAGTCCTGAATGGCTTTTGCACCTTCTGTGAGAATTGCTAACCATTTTATTGGGCATTAGGGTGAAGGTCTGTTGAACTAGGGAAGAAATACACAGCTTACATTTAAAAAAACAAAAAACTCAAAAACATAAGCAGTGATCTGAGAACAAAGCGATTTCTCTAAGGGAGCATTTCAAACCACACTCACAGAGACAGCCCGAATTTGCTTCACAGAAACCACTGAATAATGGGGCCCTTAAACCTGTTCCCATCCCCTCAGATGGAAGAATTTACATTCTCCTCTGTAGGAAATTCACCTCAGCGTCCCTCCAAGGCACGGCAAGATTCTTACCTCAGAAGGAGTTAAATATTGTTAAGTGCTGTACCTCACACCAGCTGAATCGGGTCAAAGGAGCCGGCACTTCGGAACACATGGATGGGAGGGAAATTAAAAAGGTTATTTAGGATTTAAAATGCTCCAGGTCCTGACAGGGGAAGCTGCACAGCAACTGTCCCCTCACATACCCCTCACCCCATCACAGACCCCTCAACCGCCTCATGTACCCCTCAACCTCCTCGTGGACCCCCTCACAGACCCCTCATCGCCCTCACAAATCCCTCAACCTCCTCATGGATCCCTCAGCCCATCATGGACCCCTCATCACCCTCACAGATCCTTCAACCTCCTCATGGACCCATCATGGATCCCCTCAATCTCCTCATGGACCCTCCAGCCCCCTCAGGATCCCTCAACCACCTCATGAACCCCTCAGCCCATCACAGACCCCTGGACCTCCTCATGGACCCACCACCCCATCACGAACCCCTCATCGCCCTCACAGATCCCTCAACCTCCTCATGGACCCATCACCCCATCATGGACCCCCTCAACCTCCTCAGGGGCCCCTCGTTCACCCTTGCCCCATCATGTACCCCTCAGTTACCCCTCAACCCCATCATATACCCCTCAACCCCCTCAGTTACCCCATCACATACCCCTCAGTTACCCCTCGACCCCCTCACGGACCTGCGGGGTCTGTGAGGGACACAAAATGGCGGGAAAAATCTCCATGGCCATCACTGTGCCCGGCCCGCCCTGAGGGGAGACATTTCCAAACGCTGCCATTGCATCCCTGCCATCAGCAGGATCAAAAGTGGTCTCAGACACCCTCTGAGCTCCAGGAGGTGCAGTAGGGTGGGATATTGGGAAGGAATTCCCCTCCATGAGGGCAGTGGGACACTGGAAAAGGTGCCCAGAGAAGCCGTGGCTGCCCCGGCCCTGGAATGTCCAAGGTTGGATTCTCTTGGAGCGACCTGGGCTGGTGGAAGGTGCCCCTTGGTGGAAGGAGATATCTTTAAGGTCCTTCCAACCCAAACCCTTCTGTGATTCCATGACATAAAGCCAACAAAACCCAAGGGGGTCTGAAGTCGGGTTTGTTCCACTCAGCACACCTGCAAGACAAGGCAAATTCCAGAAATCTTTGGAGAAACCATTCCCTACTTCCTTTCTCCTTTTTTTATTTCTCTTGGTAGCTCTAAAGAAAAAAAAAGGCAGCCTGTATTTCATAAATTAATTAAAACTCATGGCTTGAGATATTATTTGTATTGATTTGCACCCAGCAATTCCTGAGTTTTCAGGCCCCGCAAGAGGCTGGATTGAGCCATTTTGGCCATTTATATTGCATATAAAATCATTTTTTTATAAAATCAATACCCTTCACTTCTGGATCATGGAAAACTTTACTCCTGATGAGTAATTTTATAACCTCAAGGTCACGTTATTGAAGTTTTTAGCGTGGCCTGACAAATTCTCTGTGTTGACTCTGTATTACGGGATCTTTCATTTCTTCAATTAAACAGCTGAAAAGGGACACCACCTGCACTCTCATATTTATTGTGCCTCTAAAGTCCATGACAATTATCCCGTGCTGGTGACAAACAGCATGTCAGGGAACTGACAGCCTGGGTGAAGGAGGGGATTTTTAGGTCACTTTTTATACACTGTGATCCGTGAATTTAACTTTGCTCCACAAGTTTGAAGCCTGCAGTAAACAGAACGTGGTATTTTCTGTTAGTTATGTTGTTTTAGTTATCTCAATCCAATGGACAAGCAGAAGATAAGGACCATGGTGATGGGATCCTAATTGAATGGGAAGGAGAACGTGTACACTGGCTGCAAAAGGCTGGCAAAGGTACAAGTCTCATAACCATGATTGCCCAGTAAACCAGGGAAACAAACCTGAAATGAAACCTGTGGGGCATCCACTGCTGCAGGAGGTGATAAATCAGGATCACAGCCCATGGGCTTGCAGGCTTTGAGCTTGTGCAGCATCTCAGCAGGGTTTTGGTGGGACACAAACACCTGCTCCAGTGGGACCTTGCAGCACCAAGCTGGGATCTCGTGCTGCCAGCATGGTCACCACTTCCATTAGGTTTTGTCCAGGTTGAGCAGCTTTTCTCCCCCAGGCACAAAGGGCAGGTGTAACCTGACGCTGCAGTGCCCCTGTCCGGGGCCATGGGCTTTGTTCCATTTCAAAGCCACCAGAACAAGAATCCTGTTGTGTGTCCCCACGGCCTCACTAAACAGCTAATGATCCAGGGGGTCTGCTTTGTGGTTTAGCTCCACTCCTATTTGCAAGGTACATTTGGAAGAAAAAGCTGCTTTTGCCTTTCCCATGATAGCTCCTGCTGGGGAGACCTTATCAGGGCCATCGTGACAGGACGCACAAAGGCAGTGGATGTGAGACCGGAGTTCTTTCCCTCTGAGATGTGATCAGGTGCTCAATTTCCACCTTGCAGAGACGGAGCCAAGAACTCCTTTGATGGACGTACCTGTCTCAGGTGTCGCTGTGAATTCTGCCATTCATACCTGGCACTTCAGGGGATGGTCAGGGATTTGGACTCTGCTGGGTTACTGTAAAAAAAAAACACCAACATCTCTTTTGGTGCTTACAACAAACAAATGTGTAACCTGACTTTATCCCACTGATTTACAATGTCAACTGATTCTGCCTGTTAGGAATTTTTAATACAAACACTGAAGAGCGCCTGCAAAAACAGATGTTAGTCAACTTGTATTCAGCTTTACTCAAGTTTTCCTCCTCAACTGACCTCAAAGTGGTCTCTAAAAGAAATCAGCATTGTTATCTCCTTTTGACAACTGGAAAAACAGAGGCAAGAGAAAGGCCAGCAGCAGTTTCCTGAGGTCCATGTACCACACAGGACCTGCACCCCTCTCCACCACCATCCCCCACGGGAGAGCAACAGTATTAAATCAGTATTTTTCTGATCTAGTGCTTGATCCCTGAAAGCTCCAAGTGATTTTAACTCTCCAGCACTTCAGCAGCACTTAGCCCTCTGTCGGATTCAATCTGTGATTGGCAGAGACTTCCCATACACTGCTGCAAATTGCCCAGTCCCTGCTAATTAGGCCTTCATGAATAGATTTATTTAAATTACGCTCATTGGCATGGTCAAATGCCATTTTGTAATTCACTTTAGCGATTTGTTACGTGACCATCATGGTTTGCATTCAGGGGAAGAGAGTCCAGCACTAGCAGGGACATTTCAGAAATCATTTTCAAAAGGATCTTCAAAACCAGAGCAATATAAAAATATTTGCTCTGCGAGTTTTCTGCTGCCCACAGCATTTACTGAGAGGGCTCATTGAATATTTATACATTCTTAGGACCTAGAGAATTGGTAAAATGGAAAGGGCAGACCTGTAATTTCATGTAATTGGCCTGACTGAATGCATTAAAAGCAGCAAATTATTAAAGGTACTCAGTGTTCAGTGGCTTTGGCTGATACCTGAACTGGCTGAGCCTTGGGAGTGCTGATGGAGTGCTGATGGACATCTTTAGGAGCAGCAGTGCAGGTGCTGATGCTGCCAACAGGTGCTCGGTGTGTTCAGGGATATTTAACCTAAATTTCTCACTGTCCCCTCAGCGAGTCTTTGTTCAGCTCTCACTTCCCCCTCTCCTGGTCCCCAGTGCTGTTCCAGTGGGATTTCCTCGCCCTGAGCAGCTCCATGACCTCCTGCAGCATGGAAAAACACAACCCAGAACCTTATTTGAAAATGAACATGAACTGTGGCTGGTTCCCACCTAATTTGGGTTTATTCTGGCTTTTTTGGGTCAGGGGAGGTGCCAAGACCTGGGGTTGGCACATCCACATGAGCCTGCAGAGAGCTCAGACCCTGTACCAAGGGCTCTCACTGCCCAAGAAAAGCCCCACTGTTGGCAAAGACCAAGCAAAGGCTTTTTTTTTTATTTTTAAGGTGCAAATCTATGTGGGTCGTGAAAGCCCTGCTCTTTCCAGCTGCCCAGGAAAGACAGTGTTTTGAAACAACAGCTGCTCTCAAGACAACAAAGTCTCCCTGTTCTTTCTCTCTGATGAATTCACACGAAACTGCTTCAAACCAGAGCTGGCCTTGCCCATGGGCAGGGAGGGAATGGCACCCCCAGGGCTGGAGTGCAGCAAGCACAGTGGTCCTGCCTGGGGAAGCGGTGTCCTCACCCTCCAAGGCAGGATCTGGGTGCTTGTTCTTCAGCAAGCTCAATTCTTCACTATTTCATCACTAGTTAATCCCTCCTGCAACAGTCATGCAGTGATGGATGAGGAACATCACCCAACACAGGCACAACATGGAGAGGAACAGGAGCCTCTCTACCAAAATCAGCCCCCCCCTCAGGTGGTCATTGCAGAATCACAGCAAAAAATAAACACCACAATTGAAATCTAAGACCTTCAGGATCATCACTGAGCAGTTGGTATGTTTTCAGCAAAGACAGCAAATAAATATATCCCAAAACTAACCCTCTGTGTAATTTTCATAGCAAAAAGTCAGAAAAAGATGCCCATATAGGAATTCACTGCTTGAAAACATTGACACATGGCTTTTTTTCCTTCAATTCTCTTGCCTTTTTTGACCTCTGCTGTTTAACTTGCCTGAAACTACGGAAGTTGAAAGTGCTTCTTTGTGGAGCCTTCAGGCTAAAGAGAGTAACTTTTCCTGCACGTAATTCCAAAATAATTTAAGTGAGATCAGTGAAATTACTTGGATTTTCATCACTTTCCCCAAGGCCAGAATTTCCTCCTCACTCTCTGAGCAAGCAAGTGAGGAATACTTTCCAATAAAACATCATGAATTAAAACATACAACAATTAAAAATAGTTCTAGTGACAGCTCCCTGACACTGAAGAAGAATGTGTTGAGGGGGGAAAAAAGAAGATACTTAGCATTGTTGGCTGCCATTCAGACATTTCCAGCTATTCAAATCAATGAAACCAAACCCAAATTATATCTGGATTTCAGTCTGAGCCATGTGATGCTCAGCAGTACCAATTAGGGCACACAGGATAAGTGTCTTCCAGTGACTAAACTGGGAAAAACCTTTCCAATCTTCAGTTGCTCCAGTTTTTAACCATGTTTAAAACTTGAGCTCTGCATGAGCAGTTCATAAGGGGGAAAACTTGGGATACAATTCCCAAGGACACGTGGGGATGGCTGTAAAAGAAAACTGGGATCTTGGAGTAAATAACATTATTCTCCCAGTGCAGAATTCAGTGAACTGAGCACCACTGCCATCCGAACAGGCTGGCCAAGCCCCACGTTCCAGCACAAACACACCTTTGATGTGCTGGCTGACATGGCCATGGCAATGCTCCCACTGCCATGGGATGCCAGGAGCACATCCAGCCCCTTCCCAGAGGTGGCTTGTTGGAGAGCACTGACATTTGGAGTTCTTATCCAGTAGGAAAACAAAACCTCCCCCCAGAGCCTGTTCAAAGTGCAAAGGTACGAGACCTGAGCAAAACAGGACTCGATCACGAGATTTCCCCTAAGAAAATGAACACTAGAGGTCAATCTTACAACTTGTCCCGGAAATACATATCCCTGGAATAAAACATTACAGACTTCTGCACACTGTACACCTCTAACTAAATCCAGACCCGCTGGCTTGGCAACGTGCTTCCTATCTAACAAGGGTTTCTTCTATTCTTTTGAATTTGGTCTTGTCTTGCTCCACATTAGCATTTCCTTTCTGGAGCTCATCCGTGTGACTGCTGTCCCGATCCATGGGGCTCATTCCAGTTATGGAATAAAAGGGGAAATGGGCATTTGCATGTGCAAGTGCTGGAGGCCAAATATGTCCCTGCTGGAGCTCCACTGCAGGCAGGGGGTTCCATTACAGATTGAGGGCAGGAGCAGATGGAAACCTCTCCAGCTCAGGATCCTGTATCCCATGGATAAATCATGGAAGGGTTGGGGTTGGAAGGGACCTTACAGACCATCCAGTTCCTTCCCCTGCCATGGGCACAGACACTTTCCACTAGCCCAGGTTGCTCCAAGCCCCATCCAACCTGGCCTTAGAGGAACTCATGGCTACAAACTCCCATGAACTATTTATTCATGACACAAAATAGTCTTTGGCTGAGATTTTTAGCTTCATCATTCTTAAACACCCAGGCATCCAATTTCAGTGAGTTTGTTCCTTCTCTTAACACCAGAAATAAGACATGCTCTCCTGCTACAGCCTCCCCATTGCCACCTTGTGCAGCAAATCCTCAATTCCCCTTCTGAAGGCTCCTGACTAAGCCAGACTCAGCGGAGACACGAAAGGAGCACAGGCTTTGCCAGCACAGAGGCTGCCTGCACTGGGGAAGCCAAGAGGGACTCAAGGCACAGGAGTCAAGCCAGAGGAAAGTGCAGCTCCAGCAAAGAGCATGTTTTAAACCCAGCACTTCTCCCTGGGAGCCACCGGCCCGGCTCGTGCACTTCTCCCTGAGCACACGTGCGAGGTCTTTGCTCATGCCACGCCAAGAGGAGCTCCATGAGCTCCGGATACCGGAGCACCGAGCACCATTTATTCACACCCGGGCTCTGCAAGAGGGGCTGCCAAGCCCTGGCCCCGCAGGATTTCTCTGAGCGAGCAGCCAGAGCACAGCTCCATCCATATGGCAGCGCCGGCTCCTTCACTCAGCAGCTCTCCCGCTGCCAGCTCCACCGTGGAAATGGCCCAGCACAGCAGAAACGTTCCAGCTCAACCATCATGTTACAATTGCCTCTAAAAGACTGCCAGATAAATTCCTCAAAGTTCTTCCCCAGGAGTTTCTTGCTGCCTGGATGAGCAGGGCGGCCAAGCAGAGCACTTAGAAGGCGTATCTGGCCAGGGATGGGCAGGAGTTGATGGGAAGTGTGGCCATCCCATTGCTCATCACCAGCACAGCCCTCAGGTGCCATCAACCTCTGCACAGAGTCTGGGCACATGGCAGTGCCAGCAGTGACACCAGAGGGGCAAAAGGCACAGCAGCACCTGAAGTGACACGGGCTTAACCCAGGCAGGACCAGACTCAATCCCAGGCTTGCAGGGAGCCCAGTTTAGGCTTACAGAGCTTTTCAGCCTCCTGCAGCCCCAGCCCTGCCATGGCACACGCAGTTCCTGCCAAATCAATATCTGTGTCTTCCTGGGAAGTAACTGTGCCAGTGGGATGTTCACGGTGCACAGTGCTTGTGGTGTCAAGACTTCTTTTTCCCCTTTTTCCCCCCCAATGACACAAAGTCATTCCTTTTCCTCCCCCTTCCCCCCACAAGCCTTCCCAAACACACAAAATGGGCTCCAGACCCACCTCCTACAAGGAAATGAGAACCAGCCCTGGAGGATCACCCAGCAAGAAGCCTCTGTTCGGAGATCTGACGCCTCTTCAAAGCCAGGGGAGCAAATGTGCTCCTACCTCCGCTGATTTATGAGGACCGGCTGCGTCACCGATGCGGGGAAACACTTAAATGCTACCAGAGGGAAGGGGACGGAGCCCTTGCTGCCTGCACTGAATAACCCCGCTCTTTAAGATAGTTTGTTTTCATCTCATTAGGTCTCTATTGCATTTTGAAGGAAAACAAACAACCTGGAGACTGCAGCACACGCTGCCAGATGATTTGCTTGCTAGGAAAATAAACCCCAGAGTGGCAGCGCCAGGATGTGCCAAGGGGGCTCTTGAACTGCACGTGCCACCTGGGACAGTGTCCCCACACACATGAGGGGATGGGAGAAAGCAGGTGGCTTGCCTGTGCTGGTGGGACACAGCCCATGTCACCTCAGCTGGAGGCAGGAGCAAAGCCAGAGCCACAGGCAGCCAACCTGGCACCTGGGAAAGGCAGGAGCAAGGCTTGATTAAGCAAGGGGCACAGCCCAGGAGCGTTGTTTCCTCCCTCCCCGCGTTGAAAAATTCTGGGTGTAAGTTGTTCTAAGTCACATCTGTTTGGGTTTAGTTTCTGCTCATGTCCCAGGGTTATTTATGCTTTTGAAATATAGCAGTAGGCACGTGTGCAGCGTGGCGTTCATGAAATACAGCCCGCTGCCCACAGCGCTTATCGATCAGTGCAGTAAATAATTCCAACAAGCACAACCCCTCTGAGACAGCAGGGGACCTGGCTGAGGGCTGCCCATCTGCCAGTGCCCTCCCAGGACCACACAGAGCTGACAGAGTCACTCCTGAAATGCTCTTTGCCATCTAAAACGAAGCCAAGAGAGCCAGCACAGCTCCCAGGTGGGTCCTGGTGGCAGCTGTGCCCTGAGCTGGCATTCCCAGCCAGGGCAGCCAGTGCTGCAGGGACATCTCTGGGGACATGGGATGCTCCCAGTTGATACCTGAAGGGCAGTGACAGCCAAAAAGCAACTGCTCAACTGCACCAAAGCAGGAGCAGAGGCACCCAAGGGGCACAGCCACACTGGGAACTGGATCCCCACACCACCACACTCCAGGACAGCCAGGAGGCCACTGCTTGAAACAAAAGCTCTCTGCAAGGACCCTTTTTGGTTTGATTTGACCACGGTTGAGGACAAGACCACAGCAAGGTTAACAGCCCTGTATAAGCAGTTACTCAATTAGCATGGGCAATGTCTGTGGAATTTATTCAGTGCCTGAAATCTTGCATTTTTTCCAAGGAAAAGGACACAGGGGACTCTGTATGATGCTGTCCATACAGAACTGGTATTTCCCTGGAAGCCCTGCCTGTCCTGCAGCAAATAGAGACCTGGGAAAGCCAAGCACAAGGCTGGATAGATTTAATGCTGCTACACTGGGACTCATTTATCTTCGCTCAGGGGTGAACAGACACCATCCTCAAGGACAGGAGCTTAACAAGCAGGGTAGGAAGATCTGAACCAGATCTTGACCTGATCTCAATCACCCAGCTGTGCTGAACCGAACAAGGGTGATTTATGCCAGCAAGAAGCCAATCTCTGCTCAAATTCATGCCCTCTACCAGCAGCATTGCTGGAGCTGTCCATGCCAGGCAGAGCTCATCCGACTGACACCAGCTCTCCCAGCAATCCAGAGCAGAGCATGATGTGACAGCAACACTGATTCCACCATGGGACACTCACATCACTGTCATCAAGCAACCTGAAGGGCCTTGGGGTGAAATAAAGACCCTCAGAAGGGGCTGTGCTGCTGCAGACACTCCTCTGAGTTTCCCTAGTTTTAGGAGAGACCTCAGCACCACACAGTACATGCAGGACTGTCCCAAGGGAAACTCACAGGCAACCCCCCTTAGCTTTGCTGCCAAAACATCACTGCCCAGAGAAGATAATCTTTCATCAAACTCATGTCACTGCCAGGAAACCAGGCTGGGAGAAGGTCCCTGACCAGGGACCCCCATTGATGCATAACAGCAGTGGTGGGGGTGCTGCAGAACCACTCCCAGTGATGCTGGGAGCTCCAGCCCTGCTCATCATCCCAGTTCATCTTGGGGCAGCTTTTCCAAGCAGGGTGGTGCCAGCACAGCACAAAGGGTGCTTTCAGCAGCCCTGCTAAGTTCTACCCTTGGGCAACCACGATATTCCAAGGGCCTCTCACCAGGGGACAGCTCCTTCAGCTTAGCTGGTCACTGCCCCAGAGAGTCTGAGACATCCTGGAAGCCTGGGATCCACAAATCCAGGCAGCAGAAGGTGTCAGATAGCTCTGCCTCCAGCTTTGCACCACTGCCTGCACACACTGAGGCCTTTTGCCTCCCCAGAGTCACCCCAAATATCCTGTTTCTTCACAGGCACAGAAGGAGAAGGCAGCAGACACCCACTGGCCCCATCTCCCAAGCTGCCCTCCAGCTCAGCACCTCCTCCTTCCCACCACCACAGAACCTTCCCCAGCCCCCAAGGAGCTGCAGCACCTTCCACCTCCTGCAAAACATCCCAACTCACTGCCAGGGCTGAAGGCACAAGTCAGTGCTGCCAGAGATGCCCTCCCAACACCTGGAATCAGCAGGGTGGGGGGACCAGCACCCCAAGCCCCACAGATACCGAGTGGAGCAACTTCACCTTGGCTCACTCCCTGCATAGGAGCTGGTTGCCAAGTCCAGACTTGGATCCAGCAACAGACTTTTGTGCTTTGGCTCATGGATCCTGAAAACAAGAGCTTTAATCATTGCTTGCTTTCATGCACCGAGAGCCAAGATTGTCTTGTTAACTACAGTAAGTGATCAGTACTCGCAGCAAAGAACATTTCAATGACTGCTTGTATGGGTAATTATTCCAGGCTTGCCTCTCTTCCCCTCTTGAGAAAAATTACGGAATGTGGAAATTATTGCGGAGCCTCTCCGGACTTGGAACGTTTTCTGCCGGTTAACCAGGCAGTGCCTCAGCCTGTGCCTGTGTTTTGCTGCCTGCTTGTGCCCCATCCCACGTGCCAAAGGGTGCTGGGCCCTGGGCAGGCTGCACCAGGATCACATCCTGCACAGGCAGGTACAGGGCTTTACTCAGGTCGAAATAACCCCAATACCAGCCCTAAAGGAAACAGGAATCTCTGTTGTGCCAGGTTGGGGTGAGGGTGTCCTCCCCTGCCTGAGCACAGCACATCAGCACACATCAACCAAGCCCAGCAAATGTTGATTTTAGGGGTTTTTCCCCCCATTTATCCCTGAGCAGCAGCCAGGGATCCGTGCTTGGGCCCCCAGCTGTGCCACAGCCCCAGGCAGGAGCCTTTCTCTCCCAGCCCTCTCTAATATTCTACTATTAAAATTGCCTTTTGGCTTTTATTATGATTTTTTCCAGAGATAAAAGAGCACTGCAGGAGCAGAGGGAGCCCCAGCACTAACCATGTCATTGGAGCTGACAGTGGGGAACCTCAAGCTGGGAGTGCTGTGGTGAGGCTGGAGCACAGAGGAGGAGGATGGTGCTCAGCCATGCATCACCCAGCCCCAACTTGGAAGGGACCAGGAGAGCAGACTGCAATAATGGTGTCTGCTCTGGTAGTCACTGGATGCTTTTCTAGAAAAGGGGGATTTTCCCTTAGAGCAAAACACTCTCAGACAGGTTGATGTGACCTTCTCCTCTACCAACAAAGCTGGTGACTGAGACACCTCAGCAGGAGGTTCCAGGCACCAATAAATCTCCCAGTGAGACAGGGACAGGATCCTACAGCCAGTGGGCAGCTCTGGTCTTACCTCCAAGAGGATTTTGCATGAGGAAGGAAAGGTTCCAGGAGGATTTGGGTGAGCAGATAAAGCTTAAAAAGACAGGCCAAGTCCCTGAATAGTTTCAGCATTAACACCTCTGTGCAGGTTTCTGTGCAAAGCAGCCTGTCCCCAGCTGGCAGGTGGGAAGTGCTGTCACTCTGAAGTTCCTTTCTGCAGGTTTACTGCACTAGGAGAAACAGGGCAGCTCCACCAGCTCCAGGGGCTACCTGGGTGCCCCGTGGCAACCCCACCAGCTCCAGTGCCCACCTGGGTGCCCCGTGGCACCCCCAGCACTCTGTCCCAGGGCCCCACAGCTGCCACACAGGAGCTCCTGCTTTTCAGGAGCTTTGGCCTCCCAAATTTGTCTCCAGCCCCCCCCCCCATGACCCAGCCACAGCCTCAGGGCTGATTCCAGGTATTGATATCCACCCCAGAGCTGGATCTGGGGCTCCTAATCCAGTGTTCAGATGTGAGACCATGCTGTCCCCTCCAGCTCCCAGTGATGCCACCAGTGCATTTCCCCCACCAGCTGCTCTGGGTGCTGCATTAAAGACATTTGGGTGTTACAACCAGGACAGAGGAATTAACTCTTCTGTCAGATTCCCTGTCTTCTTCACCTTGTTTTTCTCTGCCCCATCTTTCAGAGGGGTGGGCGACCCGTCCCCCACACACAGGGCTGGCAGGAAGGGACTCATTCCCGAGGAGCATTGCTTTAAACCACTCCAATATGGCAGGGCAATGTTAACCAGCTGGGAAAGCTCTTTAAAGACCCTTAATTAAAGGCTGGCTGTTGCACAAGCCCCTTTCCCATCCCCACCAGAAGCCTTTCCCAGTTTCCCGGCCTCTCCCCTGCTGCCCTCCATCCCTCACACTTTCTTTCCCGCTGGCATCTGCCGGCAGCGTGCTGGGGGGAGCCCTCCAGCAATCAACCCCTGCCTGTCAAATGGAAGTTTGAACTCACAGCAAAGTGAAAAAAAGGGGAAAAAGTCCCTCCCAGTTGCCTTTCAAGCGTGGCTGGAGCAGCGGCTGCCTGTGTGGATGGGACAGAGTTGGCACAGCCGAGCCAGCCTGGCAGCAGGAGCATTGGCTTAATCATGCTCCTGCCACCACCACTCACCAGCCCCAGGAAACTGGGAGAAATGGGGCTGGATCAGCCCCTCCAGCACTACTTCTCCCCTCTGACACTGTCCCTCCTGTATCACTCAGTGCCACACTAGGAGCCAGCCCCAAAGGCTCCAGCCATCCCCCTCCATGTGTTCACGTCCCCTGGTGAAGGAGCAGCAGTGGCAGTGCCACATCCCACACACCTCCCTCTACCCCATACCAAATGGGGGTAAGAGTAGGGCCTGGGGCTCATCTCCTGCCAGGGGAGTCTTGCCAGAAAGGCATCAATTTACTGTTCCTAATGATATAAATTAATTAAACAAGGCAACACGTTACTGGTTTTAATCAAGGAAAAAAATTCGGCATTCTCTCATGACAGCTGCACACAACCACACTGCTCCATCCCAAACACCACAGCAGCCCTGCAAGCCCCCAAAACAGCAGGGGAGATGCCCTACACCCCTGGGAGTGACACCCCCTTACCAGCTTCTGCTCCCTGAGCCAGGACAGCCTCTGCATCCCCCAGAGCTTCAGGATCACTCCAGGACCCACCTCCCTCTCCCCCAGCTTTTATAGCCCCCAGGTGTCCATCCCCACCACAGCAGCACAAGCCTCACCTGAAGATTGTGGGGTGGGATTGGTGCAGCCACACAGACAGCAGGGAATGGGAATGGGAATGGGAATGGGAATGGGAATGGGAATGGGAATGGGAATGGGAATGGGAATGGGAATGGGGAGAGATTGACATTTTCAGGGAAAAGCATGACTTCCCCCTTACAGGTTATAAACATTCCCAGAACACATCAAGATGAAATGTGTAATTACAAATCAGCCCTGCTGCTCCTCATCTCCAAACCCACGCAAAAGCAGGGAAGTTTTAACTTCTGCCTTGTGGAGATGCCTTTTTTTTTCCCCCTGCCTATTTTTGTTCTTTCCCTTCTGTTCTCCTAAATTTGGTATAAAAGAAAAAGGAGTAAATAAAAATTTTGGAAAGCTCTTTCAGTGAGCCCTGTTCTTCCTGGCTTATGGAGCAGTTGGAATGGAGGGGGAGGCCCAGAGCACAGGAACCACAATGCTTTGGATAGCTGGATTTTCAAAACAAAAATGGGGTTAGAAATGGAAACTTTGGTTAAGTGAGACGGGGATGAAAACTTTGTTTCATACTTGGCTGCAAAGCTGGATCTCCATCACCCTCTTGCTCTGACATTTCCCCCATTTAACCTGGCACTCCAGAGGTATTTTTGCAGCTCCATGAGCACAGGGGGTCTTGCCATCATCCCCTGAGCCAGCAGATGTGGGGACACAGACTCTCTTCTGTCCCAAAAAGCATCGGCACAGCTCAGCATCACTGTGTTACAACTTTATTTCCAGAGGTTTTGAGCAGAAAGATCCAGCAGAGCCACGTGTCCCTGAGCTCCCTGTGGGAGCTTTCTGAGGGGTGTCAGAGCAATTCCTGACCCCACAGCACCTCCTGCACAGGGACCACAGGGGGGAGTGGTCAGAGCTCCATCACCCTGACCTGGGATCCTGGTTGTGTTGCTTCCCAGCAGGATCATGGCAGAGTTTCAGCTTGTGTTTCCCTAAATGCCCATGGCCTGTTATCAGGGAAAGGGCTTCCAAAGGAGCTTCACCAAAGAACCCACAACAGAGAGGCACTAGCACATCATGGGATCCCTGCTGGGTTGGTGAAGGGAACCCACCTGACCCAGCAGACAAATTCCCCCCTGGGAGGGTGGGCAGGCCCTGGCACAGGTTGGGCAGAGAAGCTGTGGCTGCCCCTGGATCCCTGGAAGTGTCCAAGGCCAGGTTGGACAGGGCTTGGAGCAACCTGAGCTGGTGGAAGGTGTCCCTGCCCATGTCAGGAGGTGGCACTGGATGAGCTTTAAGGTCCCTCCCAACCCAAACCATTCCGGGATTCCATCACCCTGGGGAATGAAATATCATGGTTGAAAACACTGACTCCTCGAAATTCCCATGGCACTGGGTGGACCCACACCAAGGACAGCACGAGTGGGCCATGGGTGCTGTCACCACCCTACACTGAACCACTTTGCTGGAAGCATCGCTCCGCTGGAGCTCCTGAAAGCATCAGAAACGCCGCAAACCTGAGGTGGGACAGCAGCCTGTGCTTGGCTCTTCCAGCCGAGAGATTCCACCCCTTCCTACCAAAGCTGCTTTTATTGTCTTGATCTAATGAAGTGCAGACTTCACCTGGACAGACCCATAAGTGGCTCCTCTCGGAGGCAATGAATACAAATACTTGACCTCATGAGCTGCGGGGCAGCAATTAGTTTAAGCAGGGGGTTTGTGTAACACTTCAAAAGTCTTAATCCGTGCGGTCAGCCCTGGCACGGTATTTGCCAGAACCTATTGAGTAGTCTTAATGAGTCTGCAAAGCAAGCTTTCAATACATTTTGGGTCGCTTCAGATGCTTTAAATGGCATAGTCTATATGGTATTGTGCGGCTTTAGAAAGGGCCGGGCTTTAAAAAAGTATGGCTCCCTTTCACAGGGCAGACAGAAACCATCTTTCGAGCCGGGACCCTTAACGTTTTGCATATCAATATGGCTGGGGCTGAATGCACTCACTGAGCTGAGAAATAGGATCACTATCAGCGTTTCCAGGCTTTCACAGGCACTTGGGAAACTTTAAAGCCCTTCGTGGAGAATAATTTGGTCGAATGTCGTGGCTGGAAACAAAACCTAAACAAGCAGAGCGCAGTCCATCATGCGGAGCTGCCAGAGCGGCTGACAAGGGGCTCCAGCCGCTCCGACATCCCATCCCGGTGGGACTGGGGACACGAACGGGGGACCCTATATTGGGTATGGGGTGCTGAGCCCATCCCATCCCGGTGGGACGGGGGCACCGCGGGGCTGGGGGACGCGAACAGGGGACCTTACACTGGGAAAGGGGTGCTCCGACATCCCGCCCCGGTGGGACGGGGGCACCGCGGGGCTGGGGGACATGAACGGGGGACCCTATATTGGGTATGGGGTGCTCCGACATCCCGCCCCGGTGGGACGGGGACAGGGCACCGCGGGGCTAGGGGGACACGAACGGGGGACCCCGCACTGGGTATAGGGTGCTGAGCCCATGGCACCCCTGTGGGACTGGGACACTCTGGGGCTGGGGGACACGAACGGGGGACCCTACACTGGGTATGGGGTGCTCCGACATCCCACCCCGGTGGGACGGGGGCAACGCGGGGCTGGAGGACACGAACGGGGGACCCCGCACTGAATATGGGGTGCTGAGCCCATCCCACCCCGGTGGGACGGGGACACCGCGGGGCTGGGGGACACGAACAGGGGACCCTACACTGGGTATGAGGTGCTGAGCCCATCCCAGCAATGGCCACATCGCTCGGAGGGCTCTGGGATTTCAAGCAGCAGAAAACCAGTCTTGGTGTCATCTCTTGCCAATATTCTTTGACGACATCCCAGTTTACGCGGGTCCAGGCTCTGGCACAGCACTGGTGGCATCCGTGATGGCCCGCGGTGTCCCTGACACCTGCAGGGACTGTCACCACGATGCCTGTTCCCCACAAACAGGCAGCTGTTTGCATTTAACTCCGACATCACATTAAACCCGTCCTCGAACATCACTTATCCTGGCGCTGAACAGGAACATGTTCAACCTCCTCTCCAGCCCGGAGCATCGGGACAGAAAGTGCCGGTCCCAGAGGTGGGAGGAAGGGGATGGGGATGGTTGTACATCCCAGGAGAAGCAGTACCTGCTGCCTCCATCACCCCAGGCAGCAGCAGCAGAGAGGAGGGGAGGCACCTTGGCAGGATGGGCAGCTTTGGGATGCTGCACGATGGAAGAAACCACAGCCAAAGCATATTTGCAAACAATGCAGGGCCTGAGGGCCCTTCAAAACACATAATTAGCTCATTAAAGAGACAAATACAAGTCACTAATAAGATATTAGAGGTTAATGAAATGTTTTCCCCATCTTTAATTAAGGGAAAACTAGTTAGTACAGATTAAACTCATTTCTGCAGCCTCCTGTGATGACCCTTCATGGCTGCAGATTTGGAAATCTATTGAGATGATTGAACTGAAAGGGCAGTTTGGGGATTTTGTCTGCTCTGCTTGGGTGAATTGTGGAGAAGCAGAAATTTTCATCCTAAGGGTTAGAAACACCCTCCTCTATCAGCTGAATTACTCAAGGAACATAGGAAGGGATGTGATACACAACTCCCTCTCCCTAACCCCAGACCTGGCATTTATTCAAAACTACCACTGGTAATTTTTCTCTTAACTAGGAACCTGGTTTAGCAAAATCCCACTGGTCACCCACCCCAGAGGCCAACTGGTTTCCCAAGGGTTTATTAGGGATGGTGGATCAATCCATCATCCCCACACACACATACCCATCCCCACACAAACATCCCACTCGCCACCCAGAAAGGTCCCGGTGAATACAGATTAGCAAGATGTATATGGAAGAATATTTAATCTGCTCAGGGAGGGGAGAGGGCTCATCTGTGGTTTTATTTCTTAAATATTTCTCTCTACTCCAGAAAAGTCCATGTCTTGCCAGAAAAGGTCCGATATAAATTAGAACGAAGGGAGGAGCTTGCTGGTGGGGTGGCCACGAGCATCCCTGGACCACAATGACCATGAGCATCCCTGGACCACAGTGATCACGAGCATCCCTGGACAGTGACCATGAGCATCCCTGGACCACTCTGACCACGAGCATCTCTGGACCACAATGACCACGAGCATCCCTGGACCACTCTGACCACGAGCATCCCTGGACCACTCTGACCACGAGCATCCCTGGATCATGGCAACCACAAGCATCCCTGGACCACAATGACCACGACCATCCCTGCACCACAGTCCTGGCTCCAAACACTGCTGGGCAGACCAGGTCCCAGTCTGGTGGTGTGCCCCACGAATGGCTCAGTCCCACCCAAAGTCCTGCCCTGTCATCTGATAAAACTTCATGTTGAATGGTCTGTAGAAGTCCCGCAGGCGCTGCACCACCTGCCCGTCGATCCTGGGGTGCGGCCGCCCCTTGGACTTGCCCAGGCAACGAGGTTTGCTGCCCTCCGGCTTCTTCAGGCAGGGGAAGCCCTTGGTCTCGTTGAAGTAGAAGTGTTTGTCCGTCACCACCCTCTGGAGACCCAGGAAGTCCTGGACACGGCCCATCTCCCCGGCCGGGTCGCTGACGAGCCTCTCCCCGCTGACGAAGAGGAATTTGGAGAGGGGGAAGTACTGCAGCCAGTTGTCCAGGTGCTTGGCGTAGATGCCGATCCTCACAGCGCTCCAGCTCGTGTCGATCAGTCCCGTGCTGACGTTCTTGAAGGCCAGGGCCTGGAAGGTGGGGATGGAGGGGTTTTTGGAGAGGGTCTGTGTGTAGTCCGAGATGGCCCTGGTGACCGGGTTCCGCACCACCACGATCAGCTTCGTGTCCCGGGACATGTTGTAGATGCGCCGAGGGGCCTCCTTGGTGACGAAGTAGCTGGGGGTCTTCTCCATGGTGATCTGCCCCTCCAGAGTGCGTGGCATCAGGCTCCTGGGGAGAGAAGGACAGTCCTGATGCCACAGTGAGCGAAACAAGCCCCAAAACCTGGCCAGAAATGCTCAGGGGTTTCCCAGCAACAACCACTGCTCTCCTTCCCCTCCTGGCAGGGACACAACCTTTTCACACCCCACTGGTCACCTCCTCATCTTCAAAATCCTTCTTGGGAGTCCCCGTGTCCCAGTCTCTCCTTTCTGCTCACCCTGTCTCAATGTCCCCTTTGTCCCCTCCAGACTCTGTCCCTGGGAAGGGATTCCCTGACACAGTCCAGAGGGCACTGCAGGCTGTTGGTCCCCCTTGGAGGTCCCCCACAACTCCCTTCCCAGAACAGAAATCCTTCCTTTCCCAGGATACTACACATATTTTGGGACAGGGCTGTTTTTCATCCCCAGCCTCCAGCCAAATTTCATGTCCTGGAGGTGCTGACCCACCAGGTGGGATTGCAAAGAGGAAAATGCCATCCCAGGGGTGATGCCCAAGCAGTAGCCAGGGCTGGTGATGCCCACAAAGGGCTCCCTCCTCCTCTGCCTCCAGAGCTCGAGCAGTTAAGGCCAGAAAAAGACTGTTTCCTTTTAAAAAGAAAGGCAGAAAACCTCGGAGGGCCCAGCCATTGTGCCAGGAAAATCCCCTGCCCTGATTGTTCCCTCGTGCACTTTAATGAGGCATTAATTACCAGAGAAATTACCCAGCCGTGTCACCCTGTGTGACAGGACGGGTCCTCCCTGCCACCAGCACAGGCACCTGCCCCAGAGCCCTCCACACCCACCAGGAAGAATCCCAGACTCCTGGAATGGTTTGGGGTGGAAGGGAACATAAAGATGATCCAGTCCCACCCCTGCCATGGGCAGGGACACCTTCTACTGTCCCAGGTCGCTCCAAGCCCTGTCCAACCTCCTGGCCTTGGACACTTCCAGGGCTGGGGCAGCCACAGCTTCTCTGGGATCCCCATCCCACTGCTTGGAGGGTTGTGCCCGAGGGGGACTCGGGTCCCCAGAGCAGTTGGGGACAGGGACAGGCCATGCTGCAGCCAAGGCTGTGCTGGGGGGAAGTCAGGGCTCTGCCCAGCAGCATCTGTTCCTTATGTAATGGGAAAAACTTGAGGTTTCTGGGATTTTTTCCCCCTGGATGCAGGAAAGAACACTTTATTAAAAGCACTTGTGAGCGGTGCTGGGCCCTGCACAACTCCCTCCCCCAAATAAGAGGCAAAAGCCACTTGTGGCTTCTCCCCCCACACTTTTATTTTTTAATTTTTGCACAGTGCCAGTGTTTTTTGAGCTGCTTCTTGTCACTGGTAGCCTCTCCTGGCAGCATGGCAGGGGGATGCCCTTTGGAGGTCCATAAATCCTGGGGCAACCAGAGGTGCTTCCCCCATCATCTCCAGTGCCTTTTCCCCCCCACCCCAAATAACAGTGCTCATGAGAGAGGCTGAGTGACAAAGTTCCTGCTGGGAAGCATCTTCCCAAATCAGGACAGACCCTTCCACCCACACCTGTCTCCTCTGGGCCCATAGCCAAGGAAAACCCAACAACACAGCTCAGGACCCACTGGGAGCATCCCTTCCACCCTTCCTGGGTGCTCCTGCTGCCTGCCTTCCCTGCCAGCCAAGGGATTTTAATTCCATTCAGAAAGTGCCCCAGGGTTTTCCCAGCTTCTCCAGGCAACTCACTGAGGTATCTCTGTGGCATTTCCCTGGAGCCCACTGGGATTTCTGCACAGCACAGCAGCTCCTTCCTCCTGCTCACCCTCCCCAGGCCCTTTCAGCAAACGTGGGCTTGGCACCTAAACCAGTCCCTCTACTCAGTGGGCAATAAAATGTTTATTCTCAGCAGCAAAGCCTTGGGATGACGTGATTGGAGATCCTGGAGAGTCCCCGTGAAACCACAACATTTCCTCAGCCTGTTCTCCGAACCCAGGAGCTCAGGAATTCATGGCTGTGCTCAGCTTTGGGAAAACACAGCGATTTGGGTTTGGTGCTGATGCCACCCCGGTGTTCCCAAGGACACAAACCAGAGAGGAGACCCCTGAGCTCCCTCTGTAACAGTGGGGCTCCAGGAGCCCATCCCATTCCATCCCTGCCATGGGCAGGGACACCTTCCACCAGCCCAGGGTGTTCCAAGCCCTGTCCAACCTGGCCTTGGACACTTCCAGGGATCCAGGGGCAGCCACAGCTGGACAAGCTCTCTTACCCCTCTCTTCCTTCTTGCAGAGGGACAGCAGGGGTCAGGCTGATCCCCACAGTGCCAAGGCCACCCCTAAGGGGTCTGTGGGGTAGAGAGACCCCCAGGATCCCGCTCACCCACACCCAGCAGTACCAGCACCTTCCCTGCACCCATCCTGCTGACCCAGCGCTTCTCAGCACAGGAGAGCTACACCTACTTTAACTAACGCCATCCACCCCATGCAAGGCTTAATTACCAGGTAATTAACTGAGACTGTTTAATACAAACCCATGTTGGGGCAGCTCAGTGGCCCCTGTGCCTGTGATGGGGTGCAGAGACCTTCACCCCCGAACTGCCCCATAGCAGGGACAGATGTGTCCCAACATCCCGGGATCCTGTCAGGAACAGCAACCTCCAAGACTTAATTGTGCCCCACCTTCTCTTCCTCAGCAGCTCCATCACCCCCAGCCACTTGTGAGATAATTACGCAATTTCACATTATCATTAACTCCCTAATACTTTCCTCTAAATTACCCCGGTTAATTATTGATAACCCCAGTCTCCCTCCAGAACTGGCTTAAACTGGCAGAGCGGGCTTTGTTATGCTCCCCTTTAATGCAAACATTAGAAACTGTAATTAAATTTGCAGTTAATTCGTCTTGACCTTAAGAGAACGCCGTGGGAATGCCAAGCGGTGCCTACAGGTACATGGCACTGCACTGGGGAGCCCCAGGAGCCTTGGAAGGAATTGGGCTTTCCAGAGGAGACCCTGTGCCCAGGAGGAGGGAGAAAACCCTTTTACCTTTCTATTAGGCTGACAGATTTTGATTTTTAATTAATAAAACAACAGGCATTTGAGATGGGATTTCCTAGGTGGGGATGTTCAACACGTGAAATGTTCCCTCTGTTGAGGTAACACGCAGTAAGTTACAGCAGGTAAAGTGATTATAAAAATGCAGAAGTGCATTAAATACTGATTAAATACTGATTAACAGCCACAGCAGGCAGGGAATCAAAGCTGACTTCAAACACTGGGCTGATATAACTTTCCAGAGCTAATTGGTTTGTGATTCCTCAATTCTGGATGATTTTGGTGCAGAGGAAGGAGAGCTGAAAGCCCAAGGGATGCCCCCTCGCTGATAAATAACTCTGGAGCCCAAAGCATCCCTGAGTTATCACCCACGGCAGCTGCACGGAGAAAATCAACTCCATCTCAGCCCAAACCAGGAGAGCAGGACAGGCTCTGCCTAAAATTCATCCCCACTGAAATGCCAGGCAGAATCTGAGCGTGGATACAGGTCTAAGATGTGCTGGGAGTGTCATGGGACACCCCAAACCCCAGCTCAGCCCCAGGGGCGATGGGGACCATCAGCTCAGGGTGATGGAGGCCATGGGGTCAAGGCTGGCAGGTTCTATGTCACCACCAGAAAGAGAAAAAGGGGAGGAAAAGCCCTTCTCTATTATTATTTTTTAAAAATGTGCATTGAGCAAAGAGGCCAGACAAAAGGAGTGAAAGGAGGGGATTTCTCCGGGTGGGACATGGTTGAGAGCTTTCTGCAGGCTAAAGAAAGTCCCTCTTTCAAGGCGCTAAGATAGGCCATGGGATGACGAGGGGGACAAAACCCCCGAGCAAGGGACACCCCGCGCTTCCAGGGGACCCCCTCCCTCCTGGGCAGGGTGACAGGGGCTCAGTGGGGGACAGAATCGTTTTTGTGTAAATGTAAAACAGTTTGGAACAGGGAGAGAGGGCCAAGGCTCGGGACAGATTTATCCTCTCCCAGCAGACACCCGGTACCACCCGGATCTGCATATGAATCGCCCCCAGGCTTATCTCAGCCGGAGGGACAAGGCTGCCTTTGTGGCCCCACAGCAGCTAAACTGGAACCAGTTATGGAAACTTGGAGATAGCGGCCTTTTCCTTCCAGGCAGCTCGAATAGCAGCACCTTTGCTGGGAAGCGAGGTGTGAGAAGGCAGGGAGGGGGGCAGGAGGTCGGGAGGGACAGATCCAGCCCTGGATCCCTGCTCCGGGCTCTGCCAAGGGTCTCCCAGCTGCTGGGGGATGTGCCAGACCCCTCTGTTCCCAAAAACAGTGGGGATAAGTGTGGGCAGCTGTGATTCCCCCAAAAACAGTGGGGATAAGTGTGGGCTGCTGTGCTTGTCCCCATGCCAGGCCACTCCATGACCTTCTCGTCCAGGAGGAAGGACCAGGGCATCCCTTGAACCTCTGCAGGGCATGGGTGGCTAAACTGGGATGGCTGAGCTTGGAAGGGTGAACTGGGAGGGAAGGCTGAGCTCGGAAGGGGGAACTGGGAAGGCTGAGCTCGGAAGGATGAACTCCCCAAGCCGCCCGGGAGCAAATTAGCCCCTGTTCCCTTTTCCTCCTCATTACTGTGATGTTCCCCCTCTCCTTCCCCGCTGCCCCCTCGGAGGAGGCAGCGGGTCCTGCCAGTGCCCCCCAGCCCGCCGAGCCCCCCCCGCATTCCCCCTCCCCCACCCGCCCCCCTTATTTTTGATTCTTTCACCAATTCAAAAATGTGCAAATGAGGCCACGGCTCCCAATCAGGCCTGGCCGGGAGCTAATTGGCTTTAAGCAGGGAGACCTGAATATGCTAATGGTGGCAGTAACAAGGCTGTGATGCGCCTGGACAGGGAGCCAAGCCCTGGGCTCCACCACGGGCTGACTGAGACACGTCAATTAACAACAAGGAAGATAATTTATTAATGCTCCTTTGCACCCCCCTGCCCTTTGCTCCTAATTACGGTTTGGTACATGAAACATCGAGGAGGTTTGCCGGGTCCTGCATGGCAGCCCCCAGAGCCTCCTCCTGCCCCCCAGAAGCCCCTTGCCCCATTAAACCATGGCCCAAGACCACGACTGGGGGGGTCTCCAACCAACACAGAGAAGCCCAGAGCTCTCCCACCACCGGACTATGGGGGGCTGGGACCCTGGGCTGGGATTCAGGTGGGTACAGAGGCTCAGAGGAGGAGGGAAACGCGATGCACTGGGTATTGGTGGCAGCCAGGGTTGCTTCCCGCAGGGTGTGAGCCCCCACAAACCCTTCCCGAGGGGTTTCTGCAGGGGCTGCAGAAGCAGAGGGGAGCAGCAGTGGGGTGTTGGGGGGCTCTGGGGAAGGCCAGGAGATGGGGAGTTCTGTGGTTGACAGGATCTGCGAGATGTGGAGCGAAATGAAAGGGGAGAAGCTGGAGCCAACATTTGCATTTCTAATGGAGTGGCTGCTTTCACCAGTCACCAGCACCCAGTTGTTAACCCCCACAAGAGCTGAGGCCATCAGGGAAACCAGGTCTGCTTTTCCCATCTACAAAGTCCCCCAGACCTCTGTGTACCCCAAGTTCCCTGGCAGGAAAGGACAAAAAAGGCTGTGTCCTCCCCAACCCCACACACCCCCCAACCCTCTCCCCTTGTCCACCCGGCATTTCCATCCCCATCCTGCCCACGTGTATGGCCAGAGGCTGCAATTCTGGGCATTTCCATCCCCATCCTGCCCACGTGTATGGCCAGAGGCTGCAATTCTGGGCATTTCCATCCCCATCCTGCCCACGTGTATGGCCAGAGGCTGCAATTCTGGGCATTTCCATCCCCATCCTGCCCACGTGTATGGCCAGAGGCTGCAATTCTGGGCAGCTCCAGCCCCTGAAAGTTTTTTCCTTGCATGTTTATTCCAGCATGGATGTTACAGCCAAAAGACTCTGGTGAATGCACATCCAGGCCTGGGATGATGGAGAGCAGGAATCAGCCTTCATAAGGACACAGAGCTGGAGAAGAGCTCTACATCCATGGGGTTCTGGGGAACTCCCTCCTCACCCTTCTCCATTTTTGGGGTCACCCCAAAAATGCAAGCAGCTGAACTCCCCACTGGGGAGTGCTTGTGCCAGAAGGGGTGTCCCTGGGCTGTGGCACAAAGCCATGGCCACCCTGGGACTGCTGCTCAGTGAAGGAGTCCAAAAAGAGCACTCTGCTCACTGATGGAGTCATCTCCTACAGCTGGACACCCCCCAGTCCAAGGGGACATTCCTACCTCTGGAGCTCACCCAGAGATGGCACAACAGCAGGATGGTGCTGCCTCAGTGGCTGAAGGGGGACCTGAAGCAAACCCAGCCCTGAGTTGAGGAATCTTTCCCTTGCAACAAACACACATGGATTTTGAAGAACCAGTAGTGAAAAAGCAGCTGAACCCACTGCTTGGGTTAAAACAGGTGGGAGACAGAACAGCTCCCTGAATGCCCAAAAACCGTTCAGAAATTGGGGCTGCCCGGTGGGACACTGAAGCTTCATAAACCCTTCAGGACTGGGCTGGCACATCCCCAGCCGTGCTGGGATGCTGGGCTGGTGTACCCTGAGGTGGGTGTGATGCTGTGGGCACACACAGCCTCCCCATCCCTCCGGAATGAAGCACGGCTGTGTGGCAGCAATTAGAAACCCTCTTCTCCTGGCTGGCTCCCCAGTGTCCCTTTGATTCCCGTCCCGGGGGCGAGGGGACAGCCTGTGGCAGGTGTCTTGCCTGTGACCCGGGTCAATCGAGGGCTCTGATCTCCAAATGACCCTGCCCAGCAGTGCCTGTGTAGCCGCGCTCAAACAGCTTGCAGATGAAGGAGCAACAGACTGGAGATGATTTATTCAGGAATTAAAGGTTCAGTACCCCTTTTAAAGGCTGCGCCTCGGCACTGTCAGCCTTCATTGCACACAATTAAAGGGGGTTGCTGCCCCGGCCCCCGCCCTCCTGCCTTCCAGGGGAAGGAAATCAAACAAAACCAGCCCCCCCTGCCAAGCCCCGGCCCCGGGGGGTGGAACTATTAAAGGACTTGTGAACTCCGGGCAGAAGTGGCCCCGAGTTCCAGCCTGGGAAGATGCTCCAGCTCCGTTCTCTGCTCGGGATGGGGATGCAGGCACTCGAATTGGTCCCCACCCCAGGAAGGGATGCTCAGCTATTGGGGCTCTCTTGGCTCCCGTGGCATCCACGCCAAAGCTGGTCCTGCAGCTGGGGTTTGGAGAAATGCTCCTGGACCCTCTTCTTCCTCCTCTTTATTCCTCCTGTTTGTCCCTCAGGGGCAAACCCGACCCCTCCACAGCTCAACCCCTCCAAGCTCCGAGCAGGGAAGGCGCTGCTCACCTGTAACCTCCCACCAGCAGAATTAGGGATAAAAATTAGAATTAGGATAAATTAGAATAGGATAAAATCAGAATTAGGATAAAAACTGGCATCGTCCCGATTATTTTCTCCCTTTCCAAGCTGTGGGAACCGCGGTGGTTGGGGGGGAGAAGCGCTGGCGGGGGCGAGCAGCGGGAATTCAATGAAAAGCTTCCTTCCTCTTAGGAAAAGAAAGGGAAGAAAATCCGCTGGCAGCGGCGCTGCGCTAATCCCTTTCCAAGGCAGTAAATTTTCCTGCGGCTCCCCCGGAAAGTAATCCGGCGGATTATTGCACCTTTCAGCAGCACCAGCCTTTAAATTCGCCCTGCCCTCCGCAGGCATCCTGTGCTTTCTGACCTGACCTGCTGTCTGAGCACGGGGCAACACAAATTACCCTCTCCTGCAGCACCCACACGCTGCGGGCAGGTTTTATCCCCCTGGTAACCGGGATCCTTGGATAAGGATCCAATAAATAAGGAAAAATTGCTTTTAGGGGCTGTGCAGGGGAGGGGAGGGGATCCCACCGACCCTGACTGTCCCAATGCACACCCCGATCTGATGGGTGTGACACGATGAACACACACTTGGACAATTCCAGCTATTTTTTTATGGCCCAGTTGTCGCCGGTCTGAATGCTCCAAGCAAGCTGTTCAGATGCAAAATTTTGGCTGTTAAATAAAAATAGAAAAAATAAATTCCCTGAGACCACTTCAGTACGTCTAAAGTCTTTGTTTTCAATTACAAACAAAAACTACACATGTTGATTTTCACTAAATTATTCCCTTGCAGCAATGGCCTGGTTGGTCCCCGTTTCCCACCTAAATGAAGCAGAGCACAGGAAGGGTATGAAAAGGTCACAAAAATCACTTTTTTTCCAAGGTTTAAAGTTACATGGGCAGCAGAAATGGAAATTCTTCCACTTCCTGATGCTTGATTGAGCAAAAAGAAAAGAAAGGGACTTTTAAACTCACCCAAGTCCCACCCCCTGCCACGGGCAGGGACACCTTCCATTANGGACACCTTCCACTATCCCCATCCAACGTGGCCTTGGACACTTCCAGGGACCCAGGGGCAGCCACAGCTTCTCTGGGCACCCTGTGCCAGGGCCTGCCCACCCTCCCAGGGAGGAATTCCTTCCCAATAGCCCACCTAACCGTGCCCTCTGGCAGTGGGAAGCCATTCCCCCTTGTCCTTGTCCTGTCACTACTATTCCAAGTGCATCCATCCCCTCCCTGCCACGTCCGGGGGGACAGTGGCTGCAGGGAATCCCAGCCCACGAGCAGCGCTGGCCCGAGCCACAAGCTCTCGGTTAATTAGCTCAGCCTAATTAATGAGGGCACAGTGCAGGTGGCAGGACCCCCATCACCCTCCCTGGTGATGGGTCCCTGGGTCCCCTCCTCGCCCCGATGCCGGGGTGCAGGCGAGGGGCACCCCATCAGCCGTGCCCACCCTGCCAGCCCAGGGAGGCACTGCAGGACCCCACGATGGACACCCCAGTCCCAATCCCAATCCCAATCCCAATCCCAATCCCAACCCCACCACAGGTGCAGGAGCAGCGGGGGCGAGGGAGGAAGAAAGGAGGAATCCACACATGTCTGCCAGAGCGAGACCTTCCCGCTGGCCGGGGCCTGGCAGCTGCTTTCATGTGATTCACAGATGCTGACGAGGCATCGAGACAAGTCCCCAGAGCCATGAATAATTTCAGGGTAGTTGTGTTTATCATATCTCAGTATGGGGCTGGCCCAGCCCGGCCGGACCCTCGCAGGGGGATGTGATGGGGAAGGGGCTGCCGGGCTCTCCAGATGGCCATTCCAAGGCCACCATGGGCAGGGCTGGCTGTCCCCTCCGGTGTGTGCTCTGCAGAGCCCTTCATCCTACTCCTCACCCTCCTCCTGCACAGCCATCCCTCCAGGTGAGGGCGTGAAGGGACCCCCCAAGAGCTTTCAGGGCATAGAAAAGATCCCCCTACACATAACTCATTCTAAGTAATTTATACAGTTTGTCCTCTTTTAAATGGGCAAAAGTGGGTACTTTGAACTTGCTGGGANAATTTATAGAGTTTCTCCTCTTTTAAATGGGCCAAAGTGGGTGCTTTGAACTTGCTGGTTCCCGGGTCAGAGCTGGAATCCAAAGCCACGTGCCAGGGCCACCAGGTCCTTCTGGCATCACCAAGGTTCAGATGGATGTTGGAAACAATTAATCGTGGTTGGACCTGAGGAGTTAGAAATCAAAGATGCCTCAAAGAGCCCATCCCCTGCCAGCAGAGCAACATCTCTGCCCTCACCACGTGCTGAGCCAGGGGTGTTCCACTGCCTGCATCTCCTGGAGGCTCCTGCCAGGATGCTTTCCCAGTCTGCCTCTCCCTGCTGACAAGCACCGAGTCCTGCTTGAAGCTTCAGCTTCCAACCAGCCCCGAGTTGTTCTGAAATGCATCCAGAACTGTGTCATTGCTACCTAAGAAGACATAAATCTGTCCTTGCTCAGGAGCTGGAGCCAGGGCTGAGGTCAGTAATGGGGATCCATCAGCACCGTTTCCAGGGACAGCCTTAATCTCTCTTGGGCAGATCCACAAAGGAATTTGGGACCGTAAAGCTCACTGAGGTCACCGGTGACTCTGCACCTTAATCCCTCCATGAAGGGGATCCCCCTCACCCCCCCAGCCCTCCGAAGGAGAAGAACTGAGCTGGTGCCTCACTCATCCCTGGCTCCTCCTCCCTTCACCCCATCCTGCCGGGAGCATCCCCTGTTTGGGTGTTTGGGGGCACCAAACCCCTCCAGGGCTGGGCACCCACCACCAGCAGCAGTGTGTGAGCAGGAGGTGCCCTGGAGGGGACAGGAGTGGGGACAGAGCCAGCAGTGCCCCTCCTGCCCTCTCCACAGGGTGCTGGACCAGCCCAGCTCTGCCTGAGCGAGCAGCAGCTTCAGGAATCAGCCCAAAGCCATGCCAGAGCTGCGGGGTTTGGCCCAGGGGAGGAGGAGCACCATATTGGTGCAATTACCTGAGTTTAGACAAACCCCCGCGGGTGCCTGGGCAGGGTTCAGTGGTTGGCAGAGCAGCAGCAGCATCTGCAGCCCCAGCTCTTGGCTGGGCACGGGGACCCTTGGTGGGCTGGGACAGGGCACAGATGTCACACAGGAGCCAACCTGGGAGCACTGCAGGTGTGGGGCAGGGACAGGGAGGGACAGGAGGCAGAACAGGGGGCAGGGGGAGGACAGAAGGAAGGATGGGGGGCTACAAATCTACAGCTGCACACGGGCAGGAGGGGCAGAAATGTGCTGAGGCAGCAACGGCGCGATGGCAGAGCCCTGGTCCCCAGCCAGGAGGGATCCAGGCATTCCCAGTTCCCCAGTAATGCCTTTGACAGCTCGGGCAGGTGATGGCAGGGCTGCTGCTGTCTGGCCTTGGCAGGAACCTGATGGGCTGGAACCAGCAACAGCTCTGCAGAGCCCCAGGTTGCCTCCAGGTTAATCCATCTGGAGGTGATGGTTACCCCTGCAAGGGTGAGGGATGGAGCCAGGGCTGCCCAGCCCTCCTCACCACCACCTTCCCTGAGCAGGGCAAAGGAGCCATCTCAAAGGAGGGAGGTTTCACCCTTTGGTAGGAGAGCAAAGCCCTGAGGGTGTCCCAAAACGATCCCCTTGTCCCTGCTCCCTGGTGTGGAGGTCACAACAGATCCATCAGCCAAGCCCTGCATCCCAGTGCCACAGGTCAGAGCCTCCTCCTCAGTTTTGGGAAGAGTTCAGCCTAAAACCCCCTTGTCCTGGCCACATCTCCCCCCCTGGCTGTTGTGCCCCCCTGGAGCAGGTTCTGGCCCTCCACAAACACCCCACTCTGTTCTGGGCTCAGGCAGCTCCGTGCTGGAGCAGCTCATCTGTCCCTCCAGCACCAGAAAAAGCCCAGGAAGGGGGTTGTTTGGTGTTTGTCTCGGGTCAGCTGCCGTCATGCTGCTCTTGTTGGGGTGAAAAATACATCCAGTTTTCCACAGAAACAACAAAGATTCCCCATCTGTGTCAAATTTGTAATCCAGCCTGGGGGAAAGATGAGAAACAAATTTAGCTCTTTTTTTTTTCACTATCAGCAAAAGCCTCGTTTCCTGTTGAGGGGCTTTGCCCTGGTGCGTGGAAGGGATGGGATCCAGCACTCCTTACACAGCCCAAGCTGCCCTGGGCCATCCCATCCCGTGGCATCTGATGGAGCCCCAGCAGGAGGTGGGTGAAGGGAAGGGAGAGAGGAGCCCCAAAACCACAGAGTGGCTGCCAAGTGACTTTTCTCCCCACCAACCTGCCCAGCCACCTCCATGTGTGTGCAGGGCTTTTCTGCCCATCACATGGGACCTCAGAGCTGTTTCCTCCACAGATAAGGGAGAAGCCTCAGAAACCCAGGCAAGGTCAGACAACGAGGCTCTGGGATGCTGGGAATGCTGCTGGGAGCCCAGTGGGGCAGCAGCTCGGCCTCCTCCCCTCTCACTGAGGCTCAGCTGGTCCCCAGGCAAAGGAAATCCCCCACCAAGGAGGGAAACGGGGGTGGATTACACACTTTGCTGCAAAAAAATGTGAAAGCTCTTTCTCCAGCCTTTCAGAGAGGGACTGTGGAGATGTTGGGAAGGCTCAGAAATGTCCCAGGCTGTGTTGGACAGGGTTTGGAGCAACCTGGGCTAGTGGAAGTGTCCCTGCCCATGGCAAGGGGTTGCACTAGAGGGTCTTTAAGGTCCTTTCCAAGCCAAACCAGTCTGGGATTCCATGATACAGATGTGTCTCCAGCTTCCTGCATGGGCAGCTCCCAGCTCCCTGTCACCAGCACTGGGTGATCCCAAGGTGATGGAGATAGAGGGTTCCATCCATCCACTGGGGTCTTGCTCCCTCCCTCTATCCAGCAGGAACAACTGGGAATTCTCTAGCAAAACATTTCTTCACTGGAAAAGCACTGGCAACCGGAGCTGCTTGTGGGAAAGAACTGGATTTTGCTTATTTTTAGCCTGGTTTCCTAAGGAAATGTGGCTTAAGCAATCCCACGGTCTGTCTGCCCATCTTCCCCCAGCCAGGCTGATCCCACTGGCCAAATCCAGCCGGATTTGGGGGAGGACAAGGATCCAAAAGAGGAAACTTGCACAATTCCATGAAAAGCTGTCCCCAGCCCAGGGGAAGGCAACTCCAGCACAGCCCCATCCATACCAGTCCCACCAGCAGGTTGCTTTGCTGGGCTTCAGGCTGCCCAGCTCCTGCTCAGAGCCAGATATCTGGGTGGGAAGAGTTAGGGAGGGAAGAGAAACACACCCTTTGGACCTAAATCTCCTTTGGAGAAGTTGTAAAGACCTCAATACCCTTCCCATGAGGCAGCCCCCAGGCAGACCCCTTTTGGGATGTCCCTGTCCCCACCCCAGGCAGGAGAGTCCTCCCTGGAGCCAAGGGCTGGACTCTGCCAGGACATCAGATATCCATCAGAAGGGTCACAGTCCTGAGCCCACACCCCAGTAGAACACCAGACTCCAGGGACAGCTGCTGGTTTGGCCCCAAACTGCCTTTTCCACAAGGCAAAAAATGAGCAAGTGTCTGGGCACATCCCAGCCCCCTGGTGTTGCTGTGTCTTCTTGATGGGAAAAACACCTTGGGATTGGGCAAATCCATGTCCCATGGGCCCTCACTACCCCAGAGCCCAGCATGGGCCACGTGGCCACTCACGCACCCCCTCAGACTGCACTGGGGGCTGAGAAGGAAACCAGCAATTCCAGCAGCCAGGACTTTGAATCTACATCCCATCTCCTCCAGTGCCACCCATTCCCATCCTTAGCCTGACACCTCAGTGATGGATGAGCAGGGGGATGATGGATGGGACATGCAGATCGATCCCTGCATCCCTGGGCAGCCAGGCTGGGCTGCAGAGCCCGAGGACAGGGGGAGCCAGGGCTAGAAGAACCATGACAGGCTGGAACAGGAACATTTCTCCTCCAAAAAGGTTGCCCAGCCCTGGCACAGGTTGCCCAGGGCAGGGGTGGAATCCCCATCCCTGGAGGGATTTAAAAGCCATATGATTGTGGCACTTGGGGACATGGGACAGCCACCACTAACCCACGTCCCCAAGTGCCACATCCACATGGACAGCCCTTCCACGAGGAAATTTTTCCTGATATCCAACCTAACCCTCTCTTGGCACAACTTGAGGCTCTTCCTTGGCTTGTTCCTTGGGTCGAGGCACTGACAAGATGCCACTTTGTGCTCTGTTTTCCAGGATGGAGGGAAGGAACAGAGCCCTTGGCAGAGCCCCCCCCACCTCTGAGGACACCAAATGTCCTTCTGTCCATTTATGATTGAATGTCCCCTCAGATGGAGGGACAGACAGCCCTGAAAGTGCTGGTGACTTCTCCATTAAGGAGAAGTGACCACAGGGATGGTCTGTCCTGGGATTAGGGGATGAGGACAAATTCTGCTTCAGGATGAAATTTAATGGTGGGGGAAAAAGGTAATTCTGCCAAGTGACCTTCCAGTAAATTGCTTTTCCCCTCCACAGCAGCAGCTTTAAAGGAAAACAACACCAACCCCAAAACAAACCCTTCTTTAGGCATTTCCGAAGAGTTTTTTTCCTGGTTATTGTGGAAATTTAGATCAGAAAACGTGTTGGGGAAAAATATTCAATTCCCCACAGCCAGCAGAGCCTCATCAAAAATCCATTTGAAGTATTACTCTCAAATCCCTCATGGCAATGGGATATTTTAAGGTCAGTTAAACTTATTATTCACTCAAGATTTGCTTTCAGGTCCCTGCATATTTCAAACAGATTTCCCCTCATCTTTAGCCCAACTGTGTTACAAAAAGCCCTTTCCCCTCCCTTTTTTTTTTCCTGAAGAGAAAAAAAATGTTGTCAAAAGAAAAGATCCTAATCAGAACCAGCTTCTGAAGCCTTAAAACCCTCTACAGTTTGTACTTGTTACCAGCAAACACCGACGCTGTCGCTCCAGCCCCAAATCCCTCGACTTCCAAAACACTCAATGGGCTTGGAAAAAGAAGAATTCACTCCAATTTGGTTTTCTTATTTGCAATTCATTTCCTTGAAACGGGGTTTATACAAAGATTTGTTTTTTCCCCTTCTCACTGTACGAGGAAAGAAAGCACTTCAAAAACTGCAACCTGAGTTATTTGGGGATTATTTAGGATTTCCAGCCTGATGTAGCTGCAGTTTCTGCTCCTACCATGCCCTTCCCCTCAAAGCACACCAAGCACCTTGGTTGGTTGGGTTTTTTACATAAAGACCACCTAAAAATTACAATTTTTTAATTTTAGGAGTGCCCTCTCCTTAAGAGGAGCCCATCATTTCTTCCAGCAGCACAAACAACCCACGAGGGCTCAGCTCCCAAATCCACGCTACCTGCACAGGGGCAGCAGGATCTGTCCCCAAGGACACCACACACCCACCCTGAGTGCAAAACAACCCATATTTTAGAGAAAATACAACAATTTCTATTTTTACAACCATCCACAGAGACATTTGACAGCTGATCATGAGGTTCTGGAGTAGCACTAATACCCCATTCCAGCCTGGAGAGGAGAAGGCTCCAGGGAGACCTCAGAGCCCCTTCCAGTGCCTGAAGGGGCTTCAGAAGAGCTGGAGAGGGACTTGGGACAAGGGATGGAGGGACAGGACAGAGGGAGTGGCTTCTCACTGCCAGAGGGCAGGGATAGGTGGGATATTGGGAAGGAATTCCTCCCTGGGAGGGTGGGCAGGCCCTGGCACAGGGTGCCCAGAGAAGCTGTGGCTGCCCCTGGATCCCTGGGAGTGTCCAAGGCCAGGTTGGACGGGGTTTGGAGCAACCTGGGCTGGTGGAAGGTGTCCCTGCCCATGGCAGGGGTGGCACTGGATGGGCTTTGAGGTCCATTCCAACCCAAACTAACCCCCAGTTCTATGACCAGCCCCCCCCCCAGGACCCATCCCAGCTCCTGCTGGGCTGTTCAGACCCTATAACATATATGGGATGGGGACAGGCACTGCCAAGCCCCCCCTCCCTGGGATAGAGGGTCACCCTTACAAATCATCAGCTGCTCCCTGAATGATGCTCACCATTTATACCCCAGATAACAATTCCACAAATCCCTTAAGGTCACAAACAGCATTAAGAGCTCTGCCCAAAGCCACGAGTAACGTGGCCAGCACAGGAGGCAAATCGAGCAGAGGGCAAAAGATTGCAAGTGCCCTAATCTTGCTCTGGAGAGGAAAGACTTTAGAAATTATTACACAGTTCTTAATGTTTCCAGCCATCTGGCCTGCATTTCTCCATTTGCTCAATCAGACATATGTTGCTTTTATCCCTACCCCTGCCAGCTCTCCCCTGTTCCCTGAAAACATGTGCATGCTCCACTCTGCTCATTTCCAGCTCAGCTCAAAGCAAAGGCTGCAAGTTCGGCGTGCTGAGGGCTCCCAGCAGGTGAACATGCCCATCAAAGCCTCTTCCATCTCCCATTTGTACCTCAAAATCACTCTTTGCCCCATACAAGGCAGGGTGAGATGTGATTCCAGCATGGGAACTCCGCTGCTGCAGAGCACTGAAGCCAACAGTGTCCTACCAAGGGGCTGGAAGGGGAGATCTCCTCCAGCTGTGAAGCCATGGCGTGTCAGACCCTCCAAAAAGAGGGTTTTCCCTCAGATCCCACAGGGCTCTTCAGCCATCCAACACACAGGCTCTGCTGGACACTGACCTGTGGGATAACACATGGGGTGACACAGGGAATAACTCATTCAGGCCATCCCAGCCAAGGTGTGGGACCTCAACTGATCTTCTCCAGCAGCCCACTCTGCACCTTGTGTGATTCCTTCCCTCTGAGAAGCAGCACCTCCAACCAGGGGGACCAGAAACCAGAACTGCAAACAACGGGATAGGAAGGGAGGAAGGGGAATGTTGCACTGCTCCAACAACACAGGCTCCCACCCCTGAGCCAACAGCATCTCCTGCACTTCTCCAGACTTCTGAGGGCAAGGGAAGGAGGAGATCCAACAGCCTGCCCAAGGACAGCCACAGTGCCACTCAAGTGCTGGAAGAGACCACGGAGGCTCTTTGGGAGCTGCCATCATCCCTAAGTATGGAGAACAGAGCTGCTGGTTGGGATCAGGATCAGGCTGAGCTCCCCCCAAGCAGGAAGACTCCAGCCCTGGCTCTTTCAGCACCTGGAGATGACTTCTTTCCCCCAGTCTGACCCTCACCCCCCCCCAGCAGCCTCAGCAAAGCACGTCTTCACCTTCACATCATCTTTGGTTCCTCTTCCACGAGGCTGTGGCAACGACCTCCCCTCCCTTCGAGCAGGAACAGCCTCTCCGAGCCCACACCAGGGCAAGGAGCGAATTACATTTAATTACCCACTGTCCAGGGGCTTAAGTACCCGGCCAAGTGTTCCCAGATGTGCGGGGCTCTCCCTCAAAGCGACCCGCAGGCATCGGTGCCTCCCTGGATATTTAATATGTTGGGATGTGGGGTGTGAGGGTCACAGACGGGGCTCTGCGTGCAGATGCTACAAATCTTCTCCACTCTTACCATCACCTTTTAATAACGCCATAAATCATCAGGCACTTCTCAGGTGACCACGGAATTGCCCGTTTGTGTCTCCGAGCCCAAACGGATCCGGACTCTTCCTCTGGGCTGCAGCAAAGGGGACCTGCTGGGAGGGAACTCCGGGGGTTTGCGTGTCCCAGGTCTCCTCCAGCCCCTCCTCTCCTGGCATCTGTGCCTCAGCTGCAGCGTGGCAGCACCGGGAACAGGCAGGGAACGGAGACAGGGAGATTAAAAAAAGGTTGGATGGGTCTGTTCCTAATGCAGCCCTTTGATTGCAGCGCGGCTAAGAGATGGAAATTCACTGCAGGCGAAGGAATTCATTAACGGGAGAAGAAAGGAGCATCAGTCTGTTGGAGTCCTGGCATCAATTCTGAGGCAGGTTTTGAAGTGGCAACAGTTTTCCTTGTTCTTTTAAGTTGTTCTGTGGCCCGCACGGTGACTCTGGGAGCAGCACGTGCGGTGCCTTGGGCCGGTCGTCATCCCCTGAGGTGACCCAGGTGGCACAGGACAAACCTGCCTGTCCCTGGTGGGGACACCCAGACATTGCCCTAGCATCATTCCATGTCCTTCTGCTCCCAGCATGTCTCCTCTGATCCGTTGAGACTCCAAATCGTGGTGGGGCACCATCCTCCCCTGGGCTGTCAGCGCTCCTTTGGGGCTGAGCTGGTTTCCATCTCCAAATGGCTTCCCAACTCTGCAAGAAACACCTGCTGAGGTTCTGCTGCAGGTCAGAAGAACATCAACCCCCTCCAGCCAAGCTCCAGTTCAAACTGGGATTGTCTCCAGATACAGCTGTGCACACACACATGGTCTGTGGTTCTCCAAGGCTTCTTCTGGTTCCTGAGACATCACGTTTCTTGTCTTCAGGACACACTGAACCTGGCAGCAGCACACGGGGCAGGATCCCCCCGGGGGATGGCCGTGTCCCCTCTCTCCTGGCAGCAGCGCACGGGGCAGGATCCCCCCCGAGGGATTGCCGTGTCCCCTCTCTCCTGGCAGCAGCACAGGGGGCAGGGGGATGGCCGTGTCCCCTCTCTCCTGGAAGCAGCACAGNACACGGGGCAGGATCCCCCCCGAGGGATTTGACTTCTTCCTCTCTCCTGGCAGCAGCACACGGGGCAGGATCCCCCCGGGGGATGGCCGTGTCCCCTCTCTCCTGGAAGCAGCACAGGGGGCAGGATCCAGGCGGGATTCCCGTGTCCCCTCTCTCCCTTTGTGCGGGAGAGGCTCCGGGACGGATGCGGGTTGTCACGTTCGGGGCTCCGACACCGCGGGGGGACGGGCTTTTCACCGAGACAAACAGCCCCTTCCTTCAACAAAACCCCTCAATTCTCAGCCGAAAGGACTTGGCAGAGGCCCCTTGAAATTTTTTCTCAGGCTTGTGTGGCTTTCGGAACGCGACTTTTAGAACCGCACGGGCGGCCGGAGGAAGCGGCCGATGAAGAATAACCCGCCGGGCTGTCGCTCGCAGGGATGGAGCTGTCGGACCGGCCCGAGGGGCTGGGAAAAGCCCTTGCTGGCCATGAAAAGGCCATCCGAAAGCCCCCCGGAGTGTCCAGCAGTCCCCCCCAGGCGCTGCTGGCAGTGGCAGCGCTGACAGGCTCCGGATCAATGGCACTTATCGAGCCCCTGCGCGCTCCCGGTAATTGGAGGGTTTCTCTCGCTTGCATTTATATTGACTTTTCCTCCGTGGCAGGGTGTCCGTGGAGAGCGGGATTGTCACTTGGAATTACCGGGGAGCTCCGTGGCACGGGCGGGATGGGGGACAGGCAGCTGGCAGGGGGAGGCAGAGGAACCTGGGGTGGGATCGGCACCTCCAGGAGCATCCAGAGAGGGGGAAATCAAATCAGATAATCTGATATAGAGAGGTGGCAGAGGCGTTTTGGGATCCTGCCCCGATGGGGAGGAGAGGCAGCCCCGCCTTGGGCTGCAGCAGCAGGAGGCAGAACCTGCCGTGGTTTGCTCTGGGCGTTGATTTCAGCCACAGCAAGAACTATGGAATCGTTATGGTTGGAAAAGCCCTCCGAGATCATCGAGTCCAACCATTCCTGCAGCACTAACCAATGTCCCTACCCCCCTAACCCCAAGTGCCACATCCACACGGCTTTTCAATCCCTGTGGAAATGGGGACTCTGGCACTGCCCTGGGCAGCGGGGCGAGGGCTGGACAGCGCTTTCTGTGAGGAAATTATTCCTTAATATCCAAACTAAACTTCCCCTGGCACAACTTAAGGTCTGCCCCTTGTTCCTGGGAGCAGAACCCAACCATCCTCAGCTCCCCCCTTCTGTCAGAGAATTGCAGAGCCACAAGGTCCCCCCTGAGCCTCCTTTTCTCCAGGCTGAGCCCCCCCAGCTCCCTCAGCCCCTCCTGCTTCTCCAGCCCCTCAATGTCCTTGTCCTGAGGAGCCCCAAACTTCACTCAGGTCCTGCCCTGGGTGGGGGGCTGCTATGGGGAGCAGAGGGGGCTGCCAGCAGCCCACCCCCCCCAGCCCCGGGGTTTGGGATGCTGCGGCTCTGGAGCAGCTGGAAATTGGGGGATCCCCAGCGAGCAGCACCACAGAGCGCCAGGAAAGAGGCAGAGGCGGGATGTGGCCTCCGGGGACGGGATCTGTCACTTTTCCCGTCCCTTCCCATCAATCAGCGGCGGGTCCTTTTCTTTATTTATTTTTCATTTGCACAATACGGTCGCTCATTCCCCGGCTGAACCAGCCCAAAGGGCGCTGATGGAGCAGGGGAGGAGATGCCAGTTCTTCCTTCCAGCTACAGAAACACACCCACGCGTGCCCACAGCCAGGCACACACAGTTCAGGGGCTGAGGAATAAATCAATTCCAAGTGGTCACTCAGCCTTTCCCTGCCCAAGGACGTTAACAAGGTCACAGCCTTATTCTCTCCAGACTAATGAGTGGAGATTACTAATAAGACCTCAGTGACAAGTGACTATATTAATGTAATTCTCTCCTGCTCATAATCAATGTCGTGTGTTAAGATGCAGAGTGACCCTGGTCACCTGGGATGCTCGTGCCACCCCCTCACTGTGGAGCTGCTGCACTGCAAGAGAGGGGCTTTATCCCCCTCGTGTCCCTGCCTGCCGTGGGGTTTCCTTGGTAGAGCACACTCATATCACTCCGACGAGGGGTCCACAGCTCATCCCACTCCCAAAGTGCTGCTGTTCCCCTGGGCAGCCTAAAACATTCAGTGCTGGTGTTTTAATAGCTGAAATAGTGAACATTTTCTGCAACTGAAGCCAGTTTCAGCCATGTCAGCCCATATTTCAGACTCCAGGGGTGCTGGTCCCAGCACTCCACACGTTCCAGGTCGTGGCAGTTCCTCTCACCAGCAGCATGTGCTGGAACAGGGATGTTCTCTTTGGTCTGTGGCTCTCGACCATCTCAGGCAAGCAAGGCCTGGCTCATCCCTGCTCTCTGCAAGCCCTGGAATCACAGGGGGTTGGGCACTGACCCCCCTGCCCTGTGCCCTGGTCACCACCCCAGTGCCCTGACTGCCCTATTCCCCATTTGCATTTCAAACGACTCACTTCAGAGATGCCTGAATAATTTTGCACACGTTTAGACCCCTCTGATCTCCCTGAGCTGTCTCTGAGCAGAGGGAGAAGGAATCCAAACCGGAGCAGTCCCTGTGAATTTTCCACCCAGGGCCATCACCAAAAAAGGTGAGTGTGTGAAACCTCCACAGAACCTTCCAGGATTCTATCAACTCCCACATCCAGCCTGTACATCCCTTTGCAAGGAAGACTCTTCTTAAACCACTGCCCCAACAGTGCCCAGACTGGACCAGCCCTAAATGCCTCCACCCCCCAACCAGGCCCTACAGAAGCCTCTCAGAACATCCCCCAACTCCTCACTTCAATATTTCAGCCATCCCAAGAGCTGGGAGGTGGGGAGGGACCGGCCTGGCTCCATCCTGGAGCATCCATCCCTCCCACACGGAGCATCCCTCCCTGCTCTGCCAGCTCCCTAAGCACGAGGATTTCCACAGCCCTTTGAAAAGCCATTTAGAGCTAAGTCTTGGTATTAAACCTGGCCTTTCCTTAGGCAGGTTTTCAATCTCTGCCCGAGCCTGTTGCAGCAAAAAGTTTTTTAAAAGGTCAGGAAGAAGCTTTTAAGCAGATTTGCCAATTAACTGTTGGAGCCCTCTCCCCTCCTCGACAGGAGCTGCCGCTTCCGTCCCCGGGGATGGTAATTACTGTTTTATAAATAAGCTTTGAACTCTAGTAAGTAATAGTCTCCCCTTGCATAAAAACACCCTCTAAATCCACTGGCCTTTTCCACCTTCTGTCGCTGCAACTAAAAATAATCTGAGGAAAAACCCTCACATAATACTTTTAAGAAACTCCCAAACTCTCCCTTACTCTGCAATGACGATTTCTCCAATCCCTTAATAATTAACTAACACAAACCCTGCAGCTTTCCCGGCTCTTTGTGAACTTTTTCTGATAACTGACATATTTTCAGAAGCTCTCTGGAGTTACATCGGGGTTTTTTTTAAAAATGTTTCAATATTTCAATTTCTAACCACTGAGCTTACACGAGAGAAGCAAGGGGAGCACAAGGAAAAGGACTTGAATGAAGAAGCCTTTTCCAGAGGTATAAATTCACATGATACTCATTATTTTTAACCAGCCCCATGATTTCTAAGTGTGCAGTTTTATATATGTATATTTAAGCAGTCTGGGGTAGCAATGCTGACAAACCTAAAATCCTTAAGGAACTCGGGGTGCTCCCTGCCCAGCCTGGGTGTAAACCCAGCATTTATTTAACAGAGACAGCGACAGGGAAAGCATTCCTGAGCCAGGGGAAAGCATTCCTCAGCCAGGGAAAGGCCACGGCTCGTTCCACTCTGCAAGTCCCAGCTTTTATCCTCAAAATCGCAGCCAACACCAACACGCAGCTTTAATCACTTGAGCCTGACACTCTCTGAGCAGCAGCACACGGAGCAACCCGACTTCATCTGCCTGGAGGCTGAGCCAGGCTCCCATTCAGGCTCACAAACCTGCTTGGATCAGCAAGAAGAACTTATGGGAGCAAAATTTGGGAGCAGTCACATGGAAACAGGGCACTAATGGCAGTGTGAAGGCTCCTCATCCTATCCCTGACTCGGGTTCGGGGGTGAAAGACCCCCCAGAGCAGGACAGGCACAGCCCCTCTCTCTCCCTGCCCGCAGCAGTCGCTCCCAAGGAGCCCTTTAAATGGTTTCGAGTGTTAATTCCTCGTCGTGGCAGTCAAAGCTATTTTTAATGCCACGTGAAAGCAGTTTGCAGAAACCCAAACTTTGCACGGATTAGGAATTGCTTCCCAAGTGCTGGATGTGTGCTAGGGGCAATAAACGGGCACATCATCAGGGAGACCCACCCGGCTGGCACGGGACGTACCCAGGGCTTAAAACCTGTCCTAAGGATAGATCTGGGACTAAAGCACTGCATAAAAGCCAATGCAAAATACTATGCCTTAAGGAAAAGATTTAAAGTATCTGATTCCTAGTCAAAATTAGCTTTTTCTCAGGTTTCCTGCGTGCTCTCTTTGTGTTTCGGGTTTTATTTTCCAAACACGGGGGTGAGGATAAGGGAAGCCGAGACGGAAAGGTCTCGGGTTTGAATGGAAGCTAAAAAAAAACAGAAGAGATTGCAAAGTAATGAAGCCAAGAAGCTGCAGGGCTGAGTGTCTGCAGAGGCACCGGCAAAACAAGGGCCACTCTCAGCGCTGAAACCGAGTCCATCAGGAGAGCAGATTAGGCGGTGTCAATGAATAAAGATAATGTCCCGGAGCAGGTCTCAGTGCATCGCCATCCGACTCCGGCGACATTCCTTTGTCCCTTCCCACCTATGCGCTCCTTAAATGCGGCTGTGAAAAGCTCTCCCTGGAAGGCGATCCGAGCCCGCTGCCAAAACGCAGCCTGGCGACTCCAGAGGAGCTGATTTCATTCAGCAGCTCGCGCTATAGAGTGTCTTGATCTGTCTGTACAATCACAACACGCACAAAAAAACCCCCTCAAGGCATCTACTTAGCTCCACTTTTCAGCTGCCAATAACGCTCCCAGCAAAAAGTCAAAAGAGCAGCGCCGGAGCCGCGTCCTTTCCCTGCCGCTCAAAGGCTCCGGGGTTGCGAGGTGCCGAGATAACAAAGTCTGGCTCAAGAAATCCTGGATGCCTTTCAAGAGCGTTATGAGCTCCTGTGAATGGGGTTGAAGAAGGGGAGGGGGGAAAGCCCCACATCCCATGGAGCAGCTCTCTGCTCCCATTCCACCTCCCCTGGGCACAAGAAGTGCCCGGGCTGGGACACCCCAGCGCTGTCCCATGCACAGAAGCAGAGATGGATGAGAAACCCCAAGGAAAGGTCCTCTCCTCTCGTGCTGCATTGGGTGAGAAGGGAAAATGACAATCAAAAGCTCAATTTGGGCTCTGAGAGACTCAGAGCTCTGGGATGGCTCTGCAGGGCCAGAGGATGCTCGGCAAGAATTCCAACTCCTTGTGTCCCACTCCACCCAGTCTGGCCACTCACTAGTACTAGTGACTCACCAGTACTTTTTAATTAATTCCTCTGGCCCAAACTGGGAGAAAATAAGGAATTCTTTACAATTCCTACAAGATCCAGTGTAGGATCACTGAGGGTGCAGTTCACAGAGCACAATCCTGACAGACACGTAGGGTGGTGGGAGCTGGGCCCAGCCCCATTCCTGCCTAACTTTCTCTGGTTATTGGAAAAAAGCAGGAACACAAGATGGAAAAGAGGGCCTGGGATAACACCATGTGAGGAAACACAAGGCAGAGGAAAAGCGTCACATTGAGCTGATGTTGCCGCAAAGCTCTGGCCGACGGGAGATGAGGAAACTCTTCTTTGGATAAGCTGAGCGCTCTCCACACGAATTCCCTTGGACTTGAATCCCCCCAAACTCCCTGGTATGCAAACCAGGCTCTGCAAAGCCCCTCTCCCAGCAGTTTGTGCCCCAAAGCTGCTGCTGTCCCCACTTCTCCTGCCCCTTTCCCCACAGCCCCAGAATCCCCAAGGCTGTGCTGAATCCCATTGTGGGGCAGAGCAGTCAAAACCTCACAAACCAGCTCTGGCCACCAAAAAGGGGACAATCCATTCAAAGATTCCACCACACCCCCAAAATGTCACCAGAGGAGCAGAGCAGTGTCTGCTGGAGAGCCCGTGGGAGCCCCAGCCCTGTGAGCACAGGGATAGAACGAGGTGTGACACCCCAAATGCCACCTGTGAGCCCAAACCCGCTCTGGGGGTCTCTGGGCTGAGAGCAGGTGCTGTCCCACACACATTGAGGGGGTCCCACCCCTTAAATCCCCTCATCCCACAGTGACTCAGCCCACAGGCACCATTTTCCCCAATTCCCAGAGGCCAGGGCAGGATCACTCGGTCACACCGAGCAGCTCCTCAGAGCTTTGCAGTGAATTTCTGAGTATCACTGCAAACATCAGGGGTTCAGTTCAGTTCTTAACATTTCACCTGCATTCCCATAAAGCAGAGACAGACACTGTCCCAGGCTCCCAAATGGGACCCTCACACCCCCCAAACTGGGAGCAGACACACCAGCATCACCTCTTTTTAGTTAAGCTTCCTTCAAGCAGCACTGAGTGCCAAAAAAAAAATATAAAAAAATAAAATAGTGCTTTGCTTGGGGATAAACCATCCCATAATGCTTGGGTTAGCCATGAGGTGATTTATGCTGCAGCCTAGAAAAGGTGTTTAATCTTCTTAGAATTAGATAAACCTGTAGTAACTCAAGGAATTCTGAATGAGATGCTTTTGCAGAACATTTTCTTTTCAGCGTTGCTCCAAAAAAAAGGGACTTTGGGCTCATTCAAATTTAAATTAAACAATCCAGCAAGAATAAATTATTTTAGTCATTAACTCATAATGTAAACTACTGTCACCCCCAAGCAGATAGTCCTGACACAGCAGTGAAATCGCTACAGGACTGAGCTACCAAGAAGGAACAAAATAATTCCAGAGCAATATTTCCAAGGGAATTTTTTTTCCACATTTACTCAAGACAAGCAACAACCTACAGGTGCCTTCGGGCCAAATATCTTGGCGTGAGAAGCGGTTGGTGTAATTTTGGTTTCCTAGCAAGTTCAAATATTTTAAAAATGTTTACACCACTTTGGAGATATTCATTGGAAAAACCTGAATTTCTGTCCAACTCCTCTCTTTTCCTCCGCTCCAGCACAACCCAGCTTTAAACACTTAGCTCTGTCTGGCTTTCCCAGGGAAAGAAATCCCTCAGTATACCACGGACTTGCGAGAAGACAAAACAAGAGGCAAAGAGGGGAGGAAGCGAAGGGAAATGGTTGTGTGTGTGATTGAAAACACACTTACTCTACGCAGAGTTAAAGCAAAACATCTACTGGCTTTTTCCTCCCTCCAAAGGATGCAGCTTCTCCCCCGCTCAGAAAACCTTCCCCGCTCCATTTCTCCAAATTTACCACAACCATATGCAGAATCATCTTTAAACATCTCGCTGGTAGCAGGCCAGGCTCCCTGCAAGCACTTCCAGCACTAAAAACTCACGCCAGAGCCATCCGAGCTGAGATTTATTCCCCCTTCTCTCTGTGGTCCATCCTGCGAACGCCTCGCTGGGCTACGGCGAGAGATATGAAAGCGTTCGATCTTCCCCGCTTTAATTATGTGCTCACAGTCATTAAACTCCCATTCTGCCAAGCGAGATCCATCTTGTAATCCTCGCCCCGAAAGATTAGTTATCATCATTATTGTTTCTAGAGCAGCGCGGACACAAACGGAGCCGAGGAGCGGGCTAATAAATCACGAGGGTTATTAATGCAGCCATAAAAATAAGCGCCGCTACTTAGTGGGTTGGAAGGTGTGTTAAGCCCTAACTTTACAGCCCAGATGTGGGCTCAGCGAGCTGAAACTCTGCGGGTAAAATTACCACGAGAATTATCCTTGCCATTAAACACGCTGCTTTTTCACAGGTTCCTCTTTTGGCGAGGATGGGGAAGGTGCAACCACCCCCAAAACGTAAGGACCACGGTATTCCCGCGGGGCTGGGGAGGCAGGAAGGACAGGGAGAGCTACTCCTTTGATTATTTTCAGATGTTTCCCCGAGCACACCGCAGCGCTTTTATAAAATCGACACGTTTGGTTGGACTCTCTTCAAAATAACGGAGCAGATTCCACCGCCGCCTTCAAGGGACTTCTCGCTCGGGCTGCGCTTGGCCCGGAGCTGGCCAGGAGACGGCACTTTAATCGACACCACATGCACAGTAGCTGCTCTCCCGAAGGCTTTATCGCTTCAAGAGTTCAATTCCATCGCAACCCTCCAAAAACAGCCTCCCTCGGATCGCTGTCCTTTGCCACAAACCCACCGACACTGATTTACCCCAGTCCCGGTCCCCTCTCCCAGCACAGCCAGGAGCAAACCCGAGGTCCTCGCTCCCTTTATTTTTATAAACCACGCGAATAAAATAATTCCTAAAGAAACCCGGCGGGGGGAAACGGGGCTGAGGATGAAGTGATAAAGGTTAAAATCGCAAAGGCTGGAGAGTTAAGAGAGCGAATTTCTGCTGTTGTTTCATCACCGGCCGGGTGGGATGCGGGATGGGGGGCGCGGGGATAAGGAGGAAAAGGGGGATGTGGGGATAGAGGGGACACGGGGACAGGAGGGACACGGGATCGGTTCTCACACTCGCACCACTCGCGAATTCAGCCCCGCAAAACCAGCCCCCAGCCCCTTCCCCAGCCCAGCCGAGGGTCGCAGCTGCCGCCCCCCTCCCCATCCCGCTCGGGACCCACATCC
>WBMV01008245.1:101109-122420 GCA_013396655.1 Campylorhamphus procurvoides | reverse complement strand
AGGGAGGGGATTAGGGGTGGGCGGCACACGCGGGGGGCACCGCGGGGTGCCCACGGGGACAGGGGGGCACCCCAAGCATGGGGGTCACCCCGACGGGGCAGCCCCCGCTCGTGGTCCCACGGTGCTGGGGGACAGGTTTTCCCACATTTCTCCATGTTTTCCCTTGTTTTTCAGTGTTTCCCCACGTTTCCCCATATTTCTCCATGTTTTCACACGTTGTCCCACAGTCTCATGTTTTCCCAGATTTCCCCATATTTTCCCGTACATTCCCATCTTTTCATTTCGTTTTCCATGTTTCCCAATTTCCCCATCATTTCCCCATATTTTCCGGCATTTTCCCACATTTTGCCATCCGATTTTCTTCCTTTACATTTTCCCCCTCTCCTTTTAATTCCTGTGGCCCCAGTGGGTGTTTTGGGCCACGGGCATCATGGAAAGGCTCTCACGAGGGAGGGGGCAGCTCCAGCTCCGCAGTGGGGTGTGACCCCAGGCTGGAAATAAATGGGAACAAATCCCAGTGCCCCGCAAAGAGCAGCTCCTGGGCTCCCACTGCAGGCGTGGAAACAGCCCGTGGGCCTGTGCTTATTGTTTGGGATGTCCTGGATTTCCACCCATTCCACTACACGTTCCCAAACCAGCCCAAGAGCAGCAGCTGAGATGGGGTGGGTGAAAATCCACTGGTAATGAACAATAGGGTGGGTGAAAATCCACGGGTGATGGACAATGGGGTGGGTGAAAATCCACGGGTGACGACAATGGGGTGGGTGAAAATCCACTGGTGATGGATGATGGATTGGGATGGTTTCCAGCCCTGTGCAAAGCCTTCCTCCTCCGTATCCGAAATCAACAGTGTCTTAATTAACTTAATAATGTAATTAGCTCCTTTTATAATTACATTCCCCGAGTCTTCCAGGAGCTGGAGCGTGGTGGGGAAAGGGATCCTTGGACTGGGAGCAAAGGGGTGTCAGCGTGGCTTGACTGAGGGGCAGGGATGCTCTTGTGGGGCTGGGCAGGGCCACAGGGGGAGCTGGGAGCTTGTGCAGTGACAGGGCTGCAGGGGGACACAGGGACAGGATGTCAGGGTGACAGGATGTCAGGGTGACAGGGTTGCAGGGGGACACAGTGACCTGCCTACAGTGTGACATGGTGACTAGGCTGCAGGGTGAAAGGGCTGTAGGGTAACACAGCTGCAGGATATGAGGGTTGGAGTCAGTTCTTAACATAGGGTGACATGTCTGCAGGGTGACAGTGACAGGGCTCCAGGAAGAAAGCGCCGCAGGGTGATAGGGTTGCAGAGCTGCAGGGTGAGACGGTGACAGGGTGACATGGTGACAAGGCTGCCTGGCCGCAGGGTGACAGGGTGACACGGTGACAGAGCTGCAGGGTGAAAGGGCCACAGGATGACATGGTCGCAGAGTTGCAGGGTGACATGGTGACAAGGCTGCCTGGCCACAGGGTGACAGGGTGACACAGTGACAGGGCTGCATGTCTGCAGGGTGACACGGTTGCAGAGCTGCAGGGTGACACGGTGACAGGGTGACACAGTGACAGGGCTGCCTGGCTGCAGGGCCAGGGCTTTGTGCCCTCTCGTGGCTGCACAGCCCGTCCCGCACAGGAGCTTTTCTGGCGGAGGAAAGAACCGGAGATTCCTTCCAGCTCCCGAGGCGAAGGTTCCCCAGGGAAAAGCAGGAGGGACCACGCCGAGGAAGCGAGTCTGGTACCGGGAGCACTTGGATAAACACAAACACATCCCCAGTCCGTGGCGTGCCACTTGCCAGCTCTTGTCGGGTTTACGTAAGGGATTGGAAATAGGAACCGCTCCACGTCGGGAACGGCTCCAGAGCCCTGTTTGGGTTGGGGGGAGAAGTGTTGTTGTTGGAAAACGCCAATTTGTCAGAATGGAAACGTTTGGCAAGAATCTATCCATTCTGACAAGCTTCTGCCCAAACACAGCCGGGGAGACGCTGGGAAGGAGGGAGGGGGGAGCACAGAATTCCCACCCTCCTCATCCTCAGTGCAGGGGGGTCCCTACAGGGCACAGAGCTGGTGCCACTCTTGGCCCTGCCAGCTCCTCTCTCAGAGGGGCAGCACCTCTTTCTCACCTTCAAAATTGAGGAATAAGGCTTAAAACAGGAGCTGGGCACTCACTCCAGGCGCCACAGTGAGGGGAGAAAGCACGGGGGGCTTGGGATGTGTCCAGGGCTGCCCCAGCCCCACATCTGGATGAGGGTCCTTGGATTCAGCTCAGATCCCACTCTGGACAAGGACTGGCTCCCTGCCTTGCCAGCAGCTCAGGAAATTGAGGGAAACCAACTCAGGTACAATATTTTTTTGGTGAAATTAGGATGTTTGGGTCGAAATAAAGGAGTTTGCAATGAGCAGCTCTGTTGTTCCCCATGCTCCAAGCCCTGGGCTGGCAGTGACCACCCTCACACCTCTGTGGCCACCCAGGGGTGGCTGTGCAGGCCATGGACCATGGGAGCAGCCAGTGTGGAGCTGGCATAGCCAGTGTGGAGCTGGCACAGCCAGTTCTGCCTTGGGAATGATGCTGGGAGTGTGCCAGGGACCAGCAAGAGGTGGCCCAGCCTGTGGGATGCTCAGGGATGGTGTCACTCCAGCTTTGCAGTTTGCCTTGGCTGGAAACACCCCTCTCAAAGGGCCAGGAGAACCCAGTTCCAGTGGCTGAATGTGGGTGGAATGGGGTTTTTTTTGGGGAGGGTTCCCTTCAGCCACGTGTATTCTCTCTCCTTCCTCATTGCAACCTCAGCCCTGGAGGGAAGAGGTGCCAGGACAGGGCAAGATCTGAGGACAGCCATCCCCAAACCTCCCCATGCCCAATTCCAGGCTGTTCCCATCCCGGGCTGAAATCCTGGTCCCAAAGCAGGTGAGGGTCATCTGGGACAGCCCAGTGACCAGCCCCAGTGACCAGCCCCACTGAGGGCCAAACAGAGCAGTACCAGCACAGCACCACGTGAGCTCGATGCTCCCCTTGCCCACCCCAAATCCAGCAGGATGGGACCCCTCCATCCCAGCCAGCCCCCCCAGCACCACGACCCTCCTCCAGAACCCTCCTCTGCCCAGCAGGCTGGTGCTCCGGGATTTCCCAAGGTTTGTTATTACAAAGAAAGAAAGAAAAGGGCTCAAGGGATCAACGGGGATGAAAAATGCTTTAGGAACACGGGAGATCATTGAACAGGTCACCTCCACGGCAGAGTTTGCCAAGCTGATAAAGGCGAGCGAACTTATTAAGGCGCGCACAGCTTGATTCGAAACGGCTGCTCCCAAACAGCCAATTACCGCGGGCCCTCCCGAGCCAATTAGGAGGGCTGTTACCCTGATTAGGGTGGTGTGTTGTACAAATACAGCACAACTCCTCGGGTTCAAAGAGCAGCCCATAAAAGGGAGCTCGGAGAGAGGCAAAGCAGCCCCAGCAGCCGGGGAGCCAAACGCCATCCCGAGGGATGCAGGTGGCCCTGGTCCCCTGGGATGAAGGATGCTCAAACCTCACTGGCAGAGCAGCCCTGTGACCATACCCAAAGCAATACAGCTCCTCCAGATGAGGAGACAAAGTCACTCTCCACTGTGATCCCAACCTTGGGTTATCCAGTCAGGGATACCCCCGGGATCTTTGGCAGTGCCAGCCCCAGGGGCTCAGCAAAGGCTACCCGTTGTCACCCAGCTCAGCTGGCCTTTCCCCAGAGACCTGGAAAGCTTTGAGGTTTATCTATTGGGTAATGGAAAAACCCAACGTAATAAATGTCACATTGCAGGGGGATTTATCCTGATCCTGCAGGAGAGAGTGGCAGGGTTTACAGAGGGAGAAATCCAGGTGGGACCCTCGGGGCTTTGCCAGAGCTCACCAGGGCCAGGATGGATCCCAGAATCATAGAATATCAGAGGATATGAGCAAGGAGGAGGAATGGATCGTGTCTCCCTCTAATCAGGATCAAGGGTGCCCTGGTGCAGCACACACAGCTCATCCCCTCCGCTCTGCATTTCCCTTCACCTGGGGAAGGTGACACCCAAAATTCATCACCAAGGCTGGAAACCCAACCCACAAAGCCCATCCTCCCACCAAGAGGCTGAGCTGGGCTGGGGGGACCGGAGGGGCTGGGGCTGAGCCACAACTCCAGCACCACCACAGCCATCCCAACCCTCCCCACAACCCCTCCAAGGGGTTCTCTCCCAAATCCTGGCCCGCCGCCACCGCCGGGGTGGAGCCCAGCCCCTGTTATTAAAATGTGTGACAGCAGCTCAAGATGGAAAGTGAAGTTGTACATTCTCCATCTGAAACTCCGGGAGGAATTTCAAGCAGGGGAATGCAATTTCCAGCCTGGAGGAGAGCCAGCAGCACCAGGGCGAGATTTTTCTTAATATGGTTTTGCGAAACTCGAACACGGAGAATTGCCCGTGGCTACAGCGATGCCGGAGAGCTGCAGACAGCCCCATGCCAGGAGGAGCACAGGGGTTTGCACAACAAAAACACCCACCAACACCAACAAGCTGCTGGCCCTGTCCCCACCAGGACCTTTGGTCCCTCCAGCCCGGTCTCTGTTGGCATTTGGGGCTGCGTGGACCAGGACAACCCTCTCTCCTGGCTCAGGAAGGGAGCAGCACCCCAGGAGGGTTTTGGCAGGGTGACCTTCCTCCCTCCATCAGCCTGGCAGGGATGTGGGCTCACCAGCCCCTTGTTGTCCTCCTAATGGCACTTTGGGACAGTGACCTCCTGGTCCACAGCACCCACAGCCACCCTGTGCCTCCACACCAGCCCAGGGAGCAGAGCCACGGCTGGCTCTCAGCCAGCTGCAATCACAAAAGGGGCCTCCCCCCATTTCTGCTTTTGATTTAAATAATCCCAATAAGGGGATAAAGGAGCCAAACCCCACTGATTTTCTCTTTTTGTCGTTAAAGCTTCAATTTAAAAAATAATATATGGGAAATGTGCAATTTTTATTAGGACAGGCAGAGCCAGAGGGCATCAGACAGAGCCCTTTGCTGAGCAAACCCCATCCCCAGGACTCCCAACACCCTCCCTGCAGCTTCCCAGCCCTGCCCTGGCCCCAGTCCCCTCCTCATTTCCCATGCTTACACAAACGGGGGACAATTATTCCTTCCTGGTGCCCTCCTGGGTGAAGATGCAGGAGGGACACCAGTTTCGCATCATCCTGGGAGTGACCAAATGACAGGGATGGGAGGAGGCACCAAAGTGTGGAGCCCATCCAGCTCAGCCCACAGATGGATTGGAACTTTCAGTGAGATTCCTGCTTTCCTGCTGGATGTTTCAGGGGATCTTCATCCCAAAAAGCCTGGGGATGAGGCACATTCAGTGCTGGGGAGGTGGCAAAGCCCTTGAGGGTCTATTGGAGCCATCTCTGTCTTTCCCAGGATGGGAGGGAGGGAGATCTCCAGCCACACCTTCAGCCCCTCTGCATCAGCCTCTCCAATACCCATCACATCCCTGGTTCCTGTTATTCCTGGAGTTCTGGTCATCCATCTGCACCCTGAGCCTCTGGCTGTCCAGCCAGGGGGATCCTGGCAGCTCCTTACCTGCTCTTTACAAGCTCAGTAACTCAGTGGAACCATAATGACATGTTCATTGCTGATCTCGTTTAGAGTTAATTACATGGCAAATAGACATCTCTCTAATGAGCTTGGAAGCTTCCCAATAAGGGCTGGGAGCAGCCCATCAATACCTATGGGAGTGCAGGAATTCATCCTGCTGCTGTTTCAACACCCCTGTGCTCACTTGCAGCTCTAAATCAATAGTGGCATCCCATTTGGAAGGGAGGAAGATGAGGCATCGGTTCAGCTCTGAGGGAGGAGGAGAATGTGAGGGAACCTCTCCTGGTCACTGCAGGTGAGATCCAAGGCCAGGTTGGATGGGGCTTGGAGGAATCTGAGCTGGTGGAAGGTGTCCCATGGCAGGGGGTGGCACTGGATGGGCTTTAAGGTTCCTTCCAAAACAAACCATTCCAAGACTCGGTGATTCTCTGATTCCTTTTTTTAAGCTTATCTGCAACTCGTTACCAACAGAGTCACTGCAAGGTTTAATCCCACTTCTTTACTCTAAAAATGGGCAGGGACAGCACTGGTGTGGCACTGGGGAACCCCAAAGGTGCAGGAGCATGAAATGAGCATCCCACGAAGTGAGGATGGCAAAGGAGGGGTGGCTCTCCTTGGCACCACGGAGAAAGGCTGGAGCCCAGCTGAGCTCCCTGTGCCCCAGGCAGGCAGGACCAGCTCTGGGCCATAAACCAGGCCCAGCTCATCCCCTTGGAGGGAGAATTCATCCTGAACTCCCCCCGGAGCAGCGGGGAAGCACGCAGAGCTGTCCCCAATCCAGCAGAGAGCAGCTGGGGCGCATCCTCCTTCCCTGAGTCACAGCCACGAGCTCTGCGTGGCCGTGCCCAATCTCGGGGGGAAGTGGCTTCTTCCAAACAAATCCTTTGCAAGTCTCCTCTTTTCTCTTTTTTTTTTCCAAAAAAACACCGAACCAAAACAACAAAACCCCAACCCATGTGGGGATAGGGGGGTGTTTCCCTTGTTTTCCCCTAAAACAATCCTGTTGCCAGGTGCAGATGGCCACGTTTACGAGTCTAAGGAGCTCTGGCATGCCCCTGCTAATTCCGTGCACAGGTGGGGGGCAGCTTTCATTTGGCTCTGGTTCAGCCAAAAATCCAGTGGCCAAAGGGAGAGGAAGGTGTGGGACCGACGACTGGAACATCTGAAGTGGAGCCAAGCAATAACGAAACATGAAGTTTGGAAGAAAATGACTCAAATGCATTGAGGGGGAAAAGGGGGGCTCAAAGGGCTCCCTGGGGAGGGAGGCAGCTCCCAGTGTCCTTCTGTCAGGTGTTTGGTTGTGTTTGGGAACAGGAGAAAAATGTGGTGGCAAAGAAAGAGGCAAAACCAACCACGGGAGCAAACCCTGGCCAGCACCCCCAGCAAAACCTCCCCTGTGGGCAATGTGGATTCCAGAGCTTCATGTGTTAAAACCTGGATTTCAAGGGTTCTTCAGTGGTAGCAGCGGGATCAGACTCCCACTTTGGGTCAGAATCCTGACTTTTCACCTGGCTAGACAGGGATGGTCCCTTCCCTATGCCAGCCTGGAGCTCTCATCCCTGGAAGTGTCCAAGGCCAGGTTGGACGGGGCTTGGAGCAACCTGGGCTGGTGGAAGGTGTCCCTGCCCATGGCAGGGGTGGCACTGGATGATCTTTAAGGTCCCCTCCACCCCCAGCCACTCCAGGATTCCATGACCCCCATTTCCCCAAGCAGTGCATGCACAGTGCACACTCAGCTGCCAAAACCAAAGCCTGGTGGGCAGCAGGTCGTGCTGGATCCAAACTGCCACTTTCTGGGTGAAAACCACCCTTTTTCTGGTTAGACCTTGGGTCTCCCCTGCCATAGAGGAGCAGCAAGAGGAAAGGGAGTTCTGCAGCCTCCAGAACAAGGGCAGGGCCGGGTCCAGCTGCCGAGCCTCACCCAGCACGCCGGGGCTGATCCCGCTCATATCTCATCGGCTGGGAGGCACATGCTGAAGCAATCAGCAGGGAAAGGCTGGAAAAGCTCCAAGGTGGGAGAGGCTGGGGGGTACCCTCTGCTCCCCACAGCCCCGGGGCTGCAGTGCCTCCTGCTCCAATAAACCCCAGGTGCTGGAGCTGGGAGTGCCTGCCCAGCTCTCAGAGCACCAGGACCTGCCCCCTGGACCCAAAAACCTGCCCAGCTCTCAGAGCACCAGGACCTGCCCCCTGGACCCAGAGACCTGCCCAGCTCTCAGAGCACCAGGACCTGCCTCCTGGACCCAAAGACCTGCCCAGCTCACACCCACAGGGAAAGCTCTGCGGGGAAAAACCCCAGGCAGAGGCAAAAGCCTCCCGGTGCTGAGGATGCCCTTCCCGGAGAGGGTTGGCATCTGGTTCCCATAGCACAGGCACCCACATATGCTGTGGGACCCCTCCCCAAAAGGCATCTGTGCCCAGCCCCTCCCCAAAAGGCAGGTCAGCGCTCGCTGGGGCTGCGGGAAGGGGGCAGGGACTGTCTGGAGCAGGGCTGGTGACAGGATCTTTCAGGCTCATCACCCAGCCCTGCCCCAGCCGGGGCAGGCACAGACGGGAGCGGAGCCGCTGGTAACCTGAGGCTCCTCAGCCCGGGGATCCAGCCCAGGGACCTCAGACCAGCATCAAATCAGCCAAATATTTGGGTGTTTGTGCTCCAAGACCCTCCTCTTACTTCCCTCTGGAGTCAGCTGGAGCAGAAGGCCCCAATCCCAGCACTGGCTCACCCGTGCAGGACCCTCTGCCCGTTCCTCCAGCTCCTGCCAAACACATCCCAACCCCAGTTCACATGGGATCTTCATGGATAAGTCCCCAGAGCCCTCTGGAGAAGGAGAGAACCCAAGAGCCCTCACTGGAGGGAGCACAGGACTGTGGAGAGGGGTACAAAGTCGTGGGGATGGATGGATGGATGGATGGATGGATGGATGGATGGATGGATGGATGGATGGATGGATGGTTATCCTCACCTTGTCTCCCACCCACCAGCAGACTCAATTTGTGAGCACAGACAAAACCAAGAGAGCCCATGATTCCAAAACGCTGGGAACAGCCCAGGTGGGTCCCTATCCATGTCACAATTCCCTCCTGCAGGAGGGTTCAAGTCCCCATGGCCGTGCCAGAGGGGACTGGAGCAGCCCAGCATAGGGAACCAGTGTGTTTTCCAGGCACCTCCTCGTGCTGGGGGTGTCACGCAGCCACAGCCAGGCTTTTGCATCCCGGCTGCCAGGATGAAGCTGAAAAGCTTTGGAGACAACAAGCCAAAGGCAGTCAGGAGCTGAGATGCAGGGACCAGCTGTCCATCACCCCCTGGGCAGGGACATTTGGGATGAGCCTGCATCCCTCTGTCCTGATGAGCCTCCCGGGGCATCCCCACCTTTCACTCACAACTGTTGGAGCTCCTTGGAGCATCCTTTGCCTCCCCAGAACATCCAGGGCTGCCTGTCGGGGTGCTGGGGGACACTTCAGAGCTGAGAGCCCTGGTGATGCTCACAGAGCCAGGATTTGGGGCCAGACCCCCCAAACCCCTCTCCCACCGCCCCCCACAGCAGGACCCACCACCCCGGGGCTCTTGCGACCACCCCGTGGTCATTTCGAACCTCAGCTCTCTGGCGTCATTAACACCACCCAGGCGGGTCCGGGCTCCCCTGTGGGGGAACATCTGGGGGACATTCCTCACGGCCACCACGGGCTGCAGCCCCCACCTCCCCCCGGCACGGGCTGGGTCACATCTGAGCGCCGAGCCGCTTGATGTGGAGTCATTAGCATCGCAGACTTCCAGCCCAATTACTTGACAGATGAAATCAAGATCCGCTGGCCTTATTGTTTGCATCTGGAGTGCCGCATCCACACACCCCCTGCCTCCCCCTCCCTGCCCACGCCGGTGCCAGCGTTGGTTTCATCTGGATGTCGTTTATCTCAGCTTGGCACATGGGAACGTATCAAACTCACCCTGGCCAAATTAGCCCTGTCCAACACCAATTAACCACAGCACCTTCCGAGAGGAGAAGATGCTCCATTCCCACCTCTGCCCGCTGGTTTCCCTCCCTCCACGGGAGAAGGTTTTGCTCTCTCGGCGATCCCAGAGCGAAGCCCGGGTCGATCCCACCCCGACCTGTTTGCAGCTCCAATTTTGGCAGCCGAACTGCTGCTATTTCACCAACTGATTTCACACAAAGGAACAGTTATGCTTCGTTTCTACCCATTAACACATCGCGTTGGCTTCAGGAGTGGGGGGAAAAAAAAAGGCATTGCATCAGAAATATTTGAGGTGCTGAAGTCAGCACGCAGGTGTTGGGGCCGGCAGCGTTCCAGCACCAGCCCGAGCAGAAAGCTCCTAATCCCGGTGCTTAGGGCACATAAACACGGGTGTGGGACGGGACTCACACCCCGGGCAGCCCCTGGGTTCGGCTCAGCCCCGGAGCCTCGCCAGGAGCTCTTGGGTGAGGAGAGAAGGTTCATTCTCCCCACGTGTCTCCTGCTGCGCTCCAGGAGCTGATGTGTCACCAGGGATGGGAACAAGGGCACCTCCAGAGGAACCCCGAGGTCTTCAGGGCCATCAGGGCAGAGTGGGGATGGCCCTTGGTGCTGCAGGAGCATCATCCCCAGGGCAGAGGTTCTGGGGGCTTGCCTGGCACAGAGGATGATGCCCACCATCCCCCGGGCAGCTCAGAGCCACAGCAGTGCCCCGGAGGCAGGCACCGAGCAGCAGAAGGAATTTGGGTTTCTTTTTTCCCCTCTAACCCATCTGTCCTTAATTTCTTTGGGGGTTTCGCTCCAAATTCTTCAGATTCTACAGCAAATGCTTTGCAGTCCTCTCCTCGGCTGCTGCCCAGCTCAGTCCTGCTGCAACCAGAGCAGAGGGAAGGGAAAATCCCAGCCCTGCAAACTGCCCCACAATAACCCAGGCATTTTCCTTATCTCTTTTGGGTTGGTTGGTCATTTGCTGGTCCATCCCCCTCCTTGTTCGGGGGGCTGTGCCAGCCCGTCCCTCTGTGCAGCTGCAGGGGACAGCAGATCTAGTGGCAGGGGACAGCAGATCTGGTGGCAGGGGACAACAGATCTGGTGGCAGGGGACAGCAGACCCTGTTCCTGCCCATCTCCACATGCTGCGCTCCGTGTTTGCCAAAGGCTGGACCAAATCCTGCCAGTCCTGCCCGGCCCCTCTGCTGCTCAGCATCCCTTCCCCTCCTGCAGCCCACTGTGCCAGGAGTCAGATGTCCGCCTTGCCAGAGCTCTGCCGGGAGGTGTTTGCATTTCCTCTTATCGTTTGTAGCGACAAATCACTTGTTTTGCCCTAATTTTGCAATTACAAGTTGCTCGCTCTGGGCTACGAGCGTCGGGGGGCCGGGGAGCGCGACGGGCCCCGCGGTGCGATGTGCCCTGCAGTCGCTGCTAATTAGCCGCTAATTTTACAGACTCCTTCGTGGTTTGCAGTCATTTAATCTTCCCTGTGGGCTCCAGAGCGGGTCCCTGCGGGGAGAGAGGGGGCGGCAGCCAAGCCACATCCCCAGGATGCTGGGACAGCCCGGGGAGCATCAGGAGGCGCTCAGAGCTGGCTGAGCCTGAGCTCAGGGTGGTCACAGCTCCCCTTGGCTGCTCCCACCTCCCCGGGATGTCCAAAATACCCATCGCCCCGCTGTCATGCCAAGCAGAAACTCACACCCTGCCCAGCCTGAGGTACGACTGGTCCTGCTCCAACAGGGACCGGCACGAGCCCACACAGGGGCTCCTTTTGGGCTCAGTTTGGAAGATTTAGGCGGTGCCTTGGATTAACACAAGAGCACGATTCCCTCCTGAAGCCCACAGGTTTGATAAGCACCAGGATCCTTTGATAAGCATCAGGACGCTTTGATAAGCATCAGGACAGAGGCCCTGGCCTCGAATGGAGAAATTAAACAAATACCTCACATATCTGGGTGATTCACATGCAGGAGCAGCTGTAGCTGAAGGCACAATCCCTTTCAGTGGGTGTGGACAAATGACACCTCTCCTTGTTCCCCCCTTTAATCCACACCTTGCCCCGGTGTTTGCCCCCCTCAGGGAGCCCAGATCCCTGTAAATCTCTCTGAAACAAGGTTTATTTCTGATTTTTTTTGCTCATTGAACAAACACCCGTGTGAGCACACCCAGCAATGGGACAAGCAGGACCGAGCTCTCCGTGACCATCAGTCGGTTCTTCTGGGCTGGGCAAGGATGGATTTGCCCATTGCTCAGCCTGGGGCTGGTTTGTAGCTTTTCATTAATTACAGGGAGGTTTGGAGAGCCAGGGAAGGGGACACATGGAGCCTGATGAAGCTGGAGCTTGTAAACCCCAGGAAGTAGACAGAGATAAGGGATTTTTGGCATAGGAGAGCATGTATGCCCAGCTGGATGGGTGTATTCCCAGCAGAGCCTCCTGCTCCCATCCCACAGCACTGCAGGGCAAAGGGACAACCTGGCCCAGCTCCATGGGGGCTGCTGGTCTCTACCTCACTTCATGGGTGAGCTGGGGGATGGGGAGGGTCAGATTCCCTGGGACTGCACAATCCAGGGGATTCCAAAGCTCTTTGAGTGCCAAATCCACAGTCCTTTCATGCCCATTCCCACCGGAGCAGCCGGTCCTGCAGGTTCCCCCCACATCCCATCGGAGAGGCTGTGCCAGGCATTGCCATCCTGCTGTGCGTGGGCTGGACAGCAGGACAATCTCCAGCCTGCATCTCTGGAGCCATCCATTAAAGGAGCTATTTTAATTAAGTGCAGTCTAAGTTATGCAGGAATGTCGGGAGAGATGATGGAAAACATTTCACCGGCTTCCTGACCCATCACCCACCTGGTCCCACACACTTGGGCAGACTTGAACCCACAGACCCTGCTCCCTTCGAGCCAGAATTCCCAGGAAAAGAGCACACCAAGCCATTTCTGTCCCATGTCCAGGGTTAGCTTGTCTGGAGAGATGACAGGGAGCTGTGTGGTTCAGCATCCCACATCCCCACATCTGGATGGATGGATGGATGGATGGATGGATGGATGGATGGATGGACGGATGGATGGATGGATGGATGGACGGATGGATGGAGGGAGGGATGGATGGAGGGATGGATGGATGGAGGGAGGGATGGATGGATGGACAGATGGACACAGGACGTGCCTGGGAGAGGCAGCACCTCCTGCCTGTGTTACATCCCTGCCAGAGCCTCAGTGCTCCACCCACCAGAGCCAGCAGCTTCAATTAATCCGAGATTAACTAGTTTCAATCCTTACTTTGAATCAGATCCCTGTAAGATTGGTTTTAAAGGCAGAGAAGCTGATTTCCAGCAGGGCTGTGGCTCTGCTGGCAGGAACAGCCCTGGCCATAAAATCCCAGCCCTGACTCAAGACGTCAGAGGGGAACAAAGATAGACTGTGATGCAGAAAAGATGCTCGAATTTAAAATAATCTCGGAGGAATGAGCACATCCCTGCAGCCACATGGCCCCAGCATCGCTCCCGAGCCTTTTCCTCTTTAAATAGACCCCACCAGTTTCCAGTCTTCGCTTTCCATCTAATAATGCTGCAGTTCACAACCCTTGGATCCTCCAGGTGCCCCAGAAACCTCATCCCATCCCAAACAAACCATGTCCTTGGAGGTGCTCTGTGAGCACCCAGTCCCAGAGAAAATTCTTTGCAGAAATTTTTGGCAGCCTCCCCACAGCCCCCCACTCCTGAAATTAAAGGATTGAGCCACAACAACCCCTCCATCTGAAATAAAACGAGCTGTATTTACTGTTCCTGCTAATTGAATTAGGTTAACTCCAGGCTGGATGATAAGCAGAACCGTCCCTTACAGTCCCTGGCTTTATTATATTTAGTGTTCAGACAAACACTTGCCAGCGTGTCCTCAGCTTCAAAGCTCAGGAATTTCGTCCTGGGCTGTTTTCATCCTGCTCTGAGAAGGCTGGATGGGAATTCAGTGGGTTTTTTGGGATTTGTGGTGTGGAAGTGCTGGTGAGTTCAATGCAGTTGCTGTTTCCTCCTGCGGAGTTGGGAGCAGAAACCCACGGGCAGTGCTGGGTGGTGATGGCAGAGGTGGGACCAGGGGTGGGAGCAGCTTCTCTCCTCAGTTCATACCCCACATCTCTGTGGGGCAGGATCCTCATCCTCTCCCAGGATCCAGTCCCTGCAGTGCTCTCCATCCCCATCCCAATGGGAGCACAGCCAGGGAGGGAGGGAACAGCACCCACCCCAAAGCTGGGGCACCAGAGGGGTCCAGGCTGGGGCAGAGCCCCATCAAGTGACAGGACAGAGATTTCAGGGGGGAAGGAGAACAAGATGAACTTAATTCAAAAAAAACCCCAGGCAGGAGGCTTCAATAAGCCCAGAGGACCCTGCCAAGAGTCACACTCCCTATATCCAAGTGCACAAAAGCTCGACATGTAAGACATGAAGAAAGCACTGTCGGGGCAGGCCAGTGCCAGCCAGCAAATCTATTACGGTGGGAACATGAAATATTAATCACTGGTGCATAAAACAATAGGAAAAACCTGCCTTTTGGGGCAGCCATCCATCCTCACTCAGCAGGGAACATCAAGAGACACTAATTCCATACAGGTTCTGCTTAAATATTTGCCTCTGCCTTAATGCTCACGCAAGAAGCATTTGCTTTGAAGTCGAAAATAGACTGTAAATGTCTTTTGTGTGAGATGAAACATGATAAGACATGAAACCAGGAGGCTAAACTGTAGTTAATCACGGTGGGTTTACAAGCAACAAATCATTATTGCAGACAGTAAAGTGTATTGTTTTAGAGCACAAGGCATGAGGATCACGGGGAAAGAACCCCAGCCTGGCATTGCCCTCCACCAGGGGAGGGGTTGGGGTGGTCACAGGAGCAGCCACAGGGCTGGACCAAAACTCACAGAGCTGGAATGATGCTGGGACAGGGCTGGACAGAGGCTGGGAGAGATGTACCGATGCTGGTGTAGGGCTGGACCAGTGCTGGGAGGCCTGGGATGATGCTCACAGGGCTGGGATGGTGCTGGCAGGGCTGGGATGATCCTGACAGGTCTGGGATGATGCTGGCAAGGCTGGGATTATCCTGGCAGGGCTGGGACGGTGCTGGCACGAGGCTGGACTGATGCTCACAGTGCCAGGCCGATGCTGGCAGAGCTGGTCTGATGTTGGCACCAGACTGGAATGATGCCTACACAGCCCAGAGCATCCTTCCCTGGTGGCCCCTTTTCCCAGAGCCCTGGAGGTGTTTTGGGATGGTTCACCCAGGCCCACAGTGGGGTATGGAGAGGGCAGGAGTGCTGTGGCATCCCCACATTGGCACTGCCATCTCAGGGTCCAGCACTGGCTCCCTCTGCACCCACAGCATGGGATGGGGCTTTGGCTGGGGGATCAATCCCACCCTGGGCACAGTCTGGGGCACCAGTGTAGGGAAATCACCTTCAAAAATTTGGGATGCTCATGGGATGGGGATGGAGCCCGTGGTGGACATGGCTCTAAGGCACAGAATCATGGCATCTTTAAGGTCATCAAGTCCAACCATCAACCAGCACCACTGAACCACGTCCTCAAGTGCCACATCCACAGGTTTTTTGAACACTTCCAGGGCTGGTGACTCCACCAGTGCCCTGGACAGCCTGTTCCATGAACAAATGTTCCCAATTTCCAATCTCAACCCCCCATGTCACGTCCTGGTGCAGCCGGTGCCAAGCACAGGGACACGCCTGCACCAGGCTGGGACAGGTATTTCCCACATCAAAAATGAAGCTCCTGATTAGAAGTGATGCTCACTTGGGATCGTGAGATAAGACCCCAAAGCAAGCATCTAAGTATGACTGATTAACAACTAAACCCTCACTAATTGCCTTAAAAAGTCAGATCTCAACAGCCAGGGAGGGGAAAAAAAAACCCAACAGATTAAAGTTTTCCTCAGGCTAAATATTTTTCCGGCATGCCCAGACTCATTCTGGATGTTTCCAGTCATTATCTCCTTAATTAATGCACAACATAAGCTGAAAACAAATTTCCCCACGTTGTGGCTCTGGGAGGGTCAGTGGGATTAGCCAAACCTCCCAGGGATGGGACATCAGTGAGTGCCCAAAAAGTGGCAACCCAGGGTGGGAGTTGGCACGGGGAGACATGAAGTTATTGGGGAATGAAGTGGAATAAGCCTTTAATTTTCTCCAGCTGTTTCTGGAACAGGTGAGATGCTGGGATGGATCTGGTGGGGAGATGGAGAGACACCTCTCCTCCTGCCAATGCCCAGAGTGCCAGGAAATCCTGGTGGAATGGGATTTTTTTAAATTGCCATCACATTATTTTCTGCTATTAACACAACACATGCACTTTCACAGCCCCAAAAGGAACTCAAATAATCCTTTTAAGCAAACTGATGCTCCAGACCCATCACTACGATGGGACCTCGAAGGAAATCCCCCATTTCCCAGCACTGACTGTTCCAGAACACCCCAAATCAGGCTGTGCTCCCTGTCTCAAGGGATATCACAACGTGTAACCCCCAAAAACACTTCTTTGGGGTCTTGGGCTTTTGGAGTTTGGGCTTTGGGGTCACCTGGGTTGTTCATCACACCCAGTATGGGGTAGCTGTGGGCTCAGTTGGAGTGGGAAAAACTGGATCAAAGGATAAAATTAAATAAAATCCCACAAACATAAAGCAGGACCTGTCCCTACGAGGCCAGGGTAACGCTGGGAACAGGAGTGAGAATTCCAGGGGAAAGCAGGAGCAGGAGCAGCCAGCACTGGCTCCAAGGAAGAGCAGCAATTAGAGCTTCCGAGCCTTTTCCTTGCATAACATAATTTCTGCAGGGCTTGTCCTCTTTATGAGGAGAATTAATCGAAGGCTGGGCAGGCTCTGGCTGCTGGAGCCATCCCGAGGAGGGTCAGAGGCAGGTCCTGTGCGTGGCACCCGCATAAAAAATGGCCAAATCCAAAAGGGAAGGTCAGCTGGAGGCTACGGGGGAGGAAATGAATGGGCTCTCAAACAGCCAGGGAAGTTTGGGTCGGCCTGGAAACGTAATTCGATTTGTGTGTCAAAGCTGAGCTGCTCCCAGCTAAGCAAAATCCTCTCGTTAAGGCCGAATTGTCATTAGTGGGATAATTAAATGAGGAGGGAGTTGGCAGAGGGAATGCCCGGGCCAGGGAGGGAGGGGAGGGAAGGGCTGAGTGCCCTGAGCATCCTGGGGAGGGTGAAGGACCCTCTGGGTGTGTGGGGGGGCTGAGGGTGCTTGGGGAGATGGGATGGGATGGGATGGGATGGGATGGGATGGGACAAATGGGATGGGAGATGGGATGGGGTGGGATGGGATGGCTTGGGACGGGATGGGATGGGATCTGTCCTGCAGGATTGCATCCTGAATCCTCAGCACCAGGTGCTGTCCACTCTCACATCTTTAATATCCCTGCCAAAATGCGATGGGATGGAATATTCCCTGCAGGATCATCTCCCCCATCCTCAGCACCAGGAGCTGCCTGGAGCCCTCCAGCCTGAGATCTTTAATATTCCTACAAAATCACATGGGATGGGCTTTTTCCTTCAGGGTCTGGAGCTCTCCTCCCTCAGGTCTTTAATACCCCTGCTAAAATCCCATCTTCAGCCAGATTTCCAGGAAAATGTCCCCTCCCTATCGAAGCCATCCCGAGGGGTTTTGGCTCCAGGTATTTTTCCTTGCTGTTGCTGCGAGGGTGGATGCCCAGGATCCCACACCAGCATCCTCCTTCCCTCTCTGCTGCGCTTGGGGAAGGGTTAGGAAAGACACGGGCACCCTCCCGTGCCCATATCCACGAACTGCAGGGAAATGGGAATCCCGGCTGGATCCCCCCTGGCACGAGGTGCTGGACACCCCAGCACTGGGAGGAATCTCTGCTGCCTCATCATCATCCAAAAACCCCTTCCTTTCACGCACTCCTGTGCTCCGGGGCTCATTCGGAGGTTGCCAATCCAGGGGAATCCCGGAATGGTTTATTTTGGAAGGGACCTTAAAGCCCCTCCAGTGCCACCCCCTGCCATGGGCAGGGACACCTTCTACTAGCCCAGGTTGCTCCAAGCCCTGTCCAACCTGGCCTTGGGCACTTCCAGGGATCCAGGGGCAGCCACAGTTTCTCTGGGAATCTGTGCCAGGGCCTGCCCACCCTCCCAGGGAAGAATTTCTCCCCAGGATCAATCAGTCAAAAAGCAGCCTGAACCTTCAGAAGGACCCTGGCGAGTAATTAGAGGGCAATAGAAGGAGATGTGGTGCTGGCTCCTGTGTTTCAGAGTGGACTTCACCCCCTTGGAGGAGGGAACTGGAGCCTGGCAAAGCCCACCTCAGGTCTCCAGGCTCCAGGAACATGGTTTGCAGCTCTGATGGGGTGAAGAGCCCCTTGCAAGACGCAGAGGGATCTTACAGGCAGCTTTGTGCAGGGGAATTCTGATGGGACACTGCTAAACCTCAGCTCCCCCTCCCCAGAAAATCCTGCCGGCCCAGGAGGGACCAAGAACACACTGAAACAAGCTAAAACCAGCTTCATTTGGGCTAAAGTGCTAATGGTAGTGAAAAGCAAACACTCCCCACTGAAGCTTTGCCCCTGGGAATGCCCAGAGGCCTCCAGTGCATCAGCATCCCCCTTTCCCATGGCAAAGTGTGGGATAATGGGAACAGATTCAGGGTAAAATTATGCACATCCCCCCCCAACCTCCCCATCCCTGCAATCCCTGAGCAGAGGAACCCATGGCAGAGGCACCAGGATGCCATTCCCAGTGTGTTTAACACTCCAACACAGTGAATCAGTGCTTTATTTTCAGTATGGAAAGAGGTCCAAGACCAGCAGTGAGCTCCAGGTAATGAACTGGTGTGTCAAACTTTGCCTGGTGCCCTCAGAGCCGTGGGATTGAGGCAAAACACACAGAGAGAAACCCCCCAACGTGGCCCTGAGTGCAGCTGCACTGGAACAACGCTGGCAGGGCAGCCCCAAAAACCCCACGGGTCACCAAAAGCTTTTCCCATCTTCAAAAATCCTTGTGCATTGATGCCAGAGGATTTGGTTTCTGGGATAGGGAGGGAAGGCCACGAATCAGCTGCTGAATTAAGAAGAGGTCAGTGTGACAGCCCTTTGGAGCACTGAGGCAGCACAGAGGTGGTTCCTGGGAGCCTGAGCTGTGCCAAGTGAGCCTGACTCCAGCATTCCCTCCCACCAGGGCACAGCCAGGAGGAACCTGAGTGCCACTGGGGTTTATTGCACAGTGATAAATCTGCTGTAAGGCCAAGGCAGAACCGAGGACGTGGATTTAGAACCGTCTCTGCTGTGTGCAAGGTGGGCAGAGGGGAGGGAAACACCTGGATGCTGCCCCGTGGGATCATAAAACATCCTTGCCCCAGCACCCTGGCAGGGTTTATATAGGGCAATTCATACCATGATCCTGGCCCAGAATAGCACCAGGGATTAACCTGGACTCTGACCCCAGCTAATCCAGCGTGACTCCCTGGCAGTGCCAGTGGAGTGACTCTGGATTGCATCAGTGCCTGGCTGTGCTCTGGAGAATGTCCTGGCTTGGCTGAAGTCAACAGCAAACCCTCCCCAGAGCTCAGAAGGGGCAGGCACTCCTTGGATGGACAAACCCCAAAGGACTCTGCTCCTGGCAGAGGGGAGGATTCTGGGGAGCACAGAGGGGAAAGGGTGGGGAAAACGAAGAGCTGTGGGGTTTGCATCACCCCAATTGTTGTGAAAGACCCTCAGGTCACACAACCCTCCACCCAGGAGCACAGAGGTTCAGCAACCCCATCTGCCCCTCACCTCCCCCAGGTGCCTCCAGGGATCCCCAGTCAGAAGAGCCCAAGGGGGAACCAGACCAGGGAAACCAGGAGGGAACTGGAACAGGGAAACCAGGAGGGAACAGTGACAAGGAAATGAGGGGGGAAGTGTGACAGGGAAACCAGCAGGGAACTGAGTCAGGGAAACCAGGAGCTTCCTTAGGGTTCCTCTTGCTAGGATGGTGCACCCCAAGGGGTGAAGGCAGGATCAGTCCAGGACAGAGTGCCAGGGGGAGCAGCTCGCTTACTTCTCCTTCAGGTCATTGTCAGCTTTACCTAAAAGAGGGGGAGGAACAATCAGGGCTCATGTTTCTCTCTTCAGAACTACCAGCCCTTTTTATTATGTGTTTTGCTACACAACATCTCACAACCATCACAGTCCAACAAGCAGGACAGCAGCTCATGGCCAGGGTTCTGTCCAGAATTTGGCCTCCTGAGGCCTTTTTTTTGACTTGGAGGAAGCAAACAGCCCTATAACCATAATGGGAAGAAGCCCTGTCCTTGCCCACAGACCCATACCCTACCCACAGGGCTGCTGCAACACTCACAACTTCCTTCCAGGCCTACAGGAGGCTGCAGAGGGACTTTTCACAAGGGCATGGAGTGGCACAACATGAGGGAATGGGTTCAAATGGACAGAGGGGAAATTTGCATTGCATATTACAAAGAAATTCTTCCCTGTGAGGGTGGGCAGGCCCTGGCACAGGGTGCCCAGAGAAGCTGGGGCTGCCCCTGGATCCCTGAGAGTGTCCAAGGCCAGGTTGGATGGGGTTTGGAGCAACCTGGGCTGGTGGGAGGTGTCCCTGCCCATGGCAGGGGGTGGCACTGGATGAACTTTCATATCCCTTGCAATCCTAACAATTCTCTGACTCTATAACTCCCCCAAGAAGTGACCAGCAAACCCCCCAGTCCCACCACAGGAGCTCCCACCCCTCCCTTTGGACCCCCAGCAGAAAACCCCCCCAACACTCAGCTGTCCCTCCACCCACAGAGCCCCGTGGTGACATCCAGGAGCTGCAGTCCCAGCCAGCTGCAGCCGAGCAGACTGAGATTGATTTTGGAATCCCAAGCAGCCCCTTGGTTTATCAGCACAGCCAGCCCTGCTGGGAGCAGTGCAGAGCACACAGCCTGCCCGAGCTATCAGCAAAATAACCAAAAATAACTCCTCGGGCCAGAACAGCTGCCCAGCCACAGCTGGTACCTTTCGGGATGAACTTCAGCGAGCTGCTGAATATTCAGAAGCGGGACTGGCCCCTCTTGGGGCCATCGTTGAGGAATTCGTGGCCCAGCCCGTTGCCACACTTGCCACAAGTGACCTGGAAAAGCAAGCAGAGGGTTGGCAGCAGCGGGGCTTTCTCAGCCCGGGCTCGGGGAAAGGAGCCCGGGGGGTGTTTTGGGGCCGCATCCCGAGGGTTTGGGTACCTTGAGAGCCCCCGGGCGCTCCTGGCGCTTGGCCACGCTGTCCCCTCGCAGGGTCTCGGTGAAGGCCGGCCAGGGCGAGGAGTGCTCGTACTTGGCTCGGCTGGAGAACAGCTCATGGCCACACTTGGCACACACGTAGATGCCTGCGGGGGACGCGGCAGAGGGGTCAGTGCGGGGCACACGTGAGCGCGGGGACACGGGACACCCAGCGGGACTTTGGCCGCGTGGGTCGGGGCCAGCGACCCCCCTTCCCATGGCAGGGACCCCCGGGGCCAGGCAGGGGGTGGAGGGGACAGAACCGCATTCCTCATAGGGATTCCCGCACCCCAAGGCGTCCCTATAGGGATAGACCCCCCAAACCCTACAAGGACCCCCCGGGCCAGGCAAGGGGTGGAGGACACATTGGGGTTCCCGCAGCCCAAGGTACCCCTATGGAGATGGAACCCCCAAACCCTACAGGGACCCCCCTCCCAATCGCGGGGATCCCCCAGCAATGTCCCCAGAGGCGGGACCCCCCCAGCCCGGTCCCCGCGGGTGGAGGATGCTCCGCAGGACACCCGCA
>WBMV01008245.1:81926-100832 GCA_013396655.1 Campylorhamphus procurvoides | reverse complement strand
CTCCGGCGCTGCAGTCCCGGCACCGACATCAATCCCTGGATCCCGGCAGCAGGACCGGCCGGCCTCCATCCGCGCCGGCATCATCCCTGGCACCGACACCGGCACCGTCACTGGCGCTGGCACCGGCACCAGCTGTTTTTCCCCGGCACAGGGTCCGGTCCCCCCCCCGGCACCGGGACTGACCCCCCCGTTATCCTCCGCCGGCACTGGGACCAGTCCGACTCGCCGGCTTTGCTCGTCCTTCTCCATCACCGGGACCGACCGACCCTGCCCGGCCCCCCCGCCTGCCGCAGGTACGGGCGCTGCGGGGCCGGGGCAGCGCCAGTTTCCCCAGTAGGGCGGTGGGTGGGTGGTGGTCGGGACTGGGGGTCCCCCCAGGCACCCCCAGGACTCCGGGGATGGATGCGGGCACGGGCTCAGCTGGGACCCCCGTCCCCCGGCCCAGGGACAGCAGAGCCGGGGGGATGCGGGGTCCGACCGGGGCCGCCTGCGGGCACCGGGGGTCCCGGAGAGGCGGAGGTACCAGCCCGGCGTGTGGCAAGGTGAGGGCTTTGAAGGTGAACCCTGGCAGGTGCTGGAGGGGATGAGCTGCTGCAGCTTCTTGCTCCTTCCAAAAATCATCGCCACAAGTCCCTCCTTCCCCAGTTTTCCCGAAGAATTTCGGGTGAATCCTCGGGTTTGGGCTCTCATGGAAATGGCACCTTCCTGGCGCAAGAGGAGGAATTTTGGCCCGCTGTGGGCACGAGCCGCGGTCTGTCCCTGCTGCCCTGCGGCCGCAGCGATGTGCTGCGATGGATCCCCATTCCCCAATGCCCATGGGGACATCCCCGGGGGCTGCGGGACCCTCGCCGGCGAGGCTCCTGCCCGCAAGGTGCTGCCGCTTTGAATTAGGTCAGGCTTCGTCTGTGGCCGGCTCAGCTGCCTCTCCAGCCCCGGGGATTGATGAGTCGTGGCAGGAGCCTGGGCTGGGGGAGGAAGGGGCTCTGGCGCTGCCCCTCGGGGCTCGGGGAGCCGGGAATGCGCCGTGTCACCCGCTCGATGTGCTGAAAGCACCTCCCGTAAGATCCACAGAGATCAGAGCAGCGGGATGGCAGGAGCAGCTCCAGGCAGACTCCAGGGCCCTGCACACCTTGGCGATTTGCAGGCAGTGGAAGGAGCTGCAGCAGCTGCCGGGACCTGGGTCTCAGCAGCACCGTCCATCCAGTATCTGCTGCTCGCCCAAATTCCCGTGGTGAAGCTGTGCCGGTGTTAATGAGATGGGTACGGGAACTGGCTGGATCCTTCCCCAGGGCTAGGAGCTCCCGTGAGGGATGTGAAGGTCTTGGGAACAATGGGCAGAGAATGGGAATGGCTGAGACATGGGAGTGAAGCAAAATCCATGGAGAGGCAGGGCTGGGATGCACAGGGTGGTAGAGAGGCTTTGGGAGAGGGTCAAGGTGCTGGCTGGCTCTCAGACTCCCACTGGAGCCGTTCCTGCAGTGCTCAAACCTACCCAGCTCCTCGCTCCCTCACCAGCATGAAATCCACTCCAGTAAAACCCCTGAGAAGAAGTGTGTGTGGAAGTGGGAGCAGAGGACAGAGCTGGGACCCCACAGTGCCCAGGCCATTGCCCAGAGTGACATCCTGAGGCTGCAGCAAAGCCCAGCACTCCCTGATCTCGGGGTATCACAGAGAGCTCCAGGGCACTGTCACAGCCACAGGAGCCGGGCTCTGTCACCGTGTCTGGTGCAGATAATTAGAGAGGGATTTCCAGCTCCTTTGGCTGGGTGAGGAAAGCCTGGCAGAGCGCAGTGCCACCACCACCCTAACTAACCTGAGGGCTGAGGGAAATTAATGTTTCAATCAACTCTCCCTGATTTGACAACCAAAGCAGACAGTGGGTGGGCAGTGCCCACCTGGGAGTGAGTGAACACTGATGGGACAGTGACCAGGGAGCATCGCCCTGTGCTGTGCTGTTCCAGCTCCTGCTCCTTGGCCATGTGAGGGGGAGACACTCCAAGGCACCAGCACAAGCTGGGCCACAGCTTTTGTGTGTTTCATGTCAAATCCAAGCCCTGAACCAGAGCTGAGAGCAAGGAGCTGAATTTCAGAGCTGGAATCCAGTGGAGACATTCACTGATGGTTGTGGCTTTGGTTTCCAGCTGCAGCGAGGGGGGCACAGTCACTGGTTCCCTGTGTCCCTGCCCTGCAGAGATGTCCTGGGTGAGATGTCTCAAGCACCTCTCCTCAATGGGACATCCAACACAGCACAGGTACCACCAGGGCTGTGGGAACACCCCCTGAGAGCATTTCCAAAGCAATTGTCATCCCCATGACCCCACCAGCCAGCTGAGCCCAGCCAGCTGCCCCCAGAGCTTGATGAAAACACTTGCCAGAACCTTTCTATCCAATTTATCCTGTGAAGAGCAAAAAGAATTCCCTTGTCCTGCCACAGGCTGGGGACAAGCTCCTGGCTGGAAGGTGGGTTTGTGCTGGGGCACCTCTGCACTCAGTATTTGCTCTCTGAAGCCTGAGCCAGCAGCAAAGCCTCCCCCAGGGCTCCTCAGCGTGGACCCTCCATCCTGGAGTGCTGCTGGCCCAGCCATGCCACCCAGCTGGCTCCATCCCTGGTGCCCCCTCCCTCCCAGCACCCCCTCCCCAGAGCTGTACTCGCCATCCCTGCCACAGGAGAACTCCCATCCAAAGCCAGGCTATTATTATCTCTGTCTTCCACCGTGCTAATGGTCTCTCAGGAAACAGACTTCTTTTTTTTTCTGCCTTTTTTTTTTTTTAGCTTTTAAAACCCACGAGTACGGGAGCAGTGGGAGCAGAGACGGGCACGGCAGAGGGGAGCACCGAGCCCAGCGCAGGGGAGCTGGTGTCCCCCTGACCCAGAGGGGACAGGGAGCAGTGGCCAGGCCGAGTGACCCACCAAGGACCAGCCCCGGGGCGTTCTGGTAGGAACAGCCAAGGGTGATGGGCAGTACTGGGGATACTGGGGATGGCACTGGGAAACCAGCATGATGAGGGGCAAGGGGTGTCCTGGTTGCTGTACTTGGCTGGAAGAGGAACAGGGCCCTGCACGACCAGGGAAGGGATCCCTTAAAATCATAGAATCATGGAATGGTTTGATTGGAGGTGACCCTGAAGACCATCCAGTTCCAACTCCCTACCATGGACAGAGACACTTTCCCTTAGGCTAAATCACTTCTCAGGCCCAGCTCCATCATTCATTTTCCTCTGCTCTCTCCTTGTTTGGCTGGTTTGGGGTGCTTTGCTGGGTGCCCCAGACTCTCCATCTGCCAGGGGTGCCAGTGGTGCCAGCACTGCCACAGCCCTGCCCATGGGTTGGATGGCACCACCCCCCAGCTGGGCTCTCTGCTGCTTACTGGGCCCACTGGGGCAATCAGCCAAGGGTGATTTGGGGTTAACAAGTGGCTCCTGTAAATCAGAAGCAAAGTGAGAGCTGAGGAACGTGAGATTACATAAAGGGGGCTGGAGGCAGCTGCAGCACAGCCTGTAATTAATTCCTGGCAGTGAGGAGCTTTGAAGATCCAGGGCGAGGCGGTGCTGGGTGTGAGGGTTCCTGGGATGGCAGGATGCAGGGATGCTGCAAGGGGCAGAGGCTGAGCACCCCATGGACCTGCTGGGAGCTGGCTCAGCACCACCATGGCTCTGCAGAGTCCATCCTGCACATCCATCCTCCCTCTCAAAATCATGGACAGGGCACAGTCTGGGGGTGGGTCAGCCCTTGGGTTTGGACAGAGTGCAGCAGTGAGGGATTGTGGTGGCTCGTGGGGACAGGACAGACTTTGCCATGGCCAAGGGCACCCTCAAGGCTACAGAAACTTTGTCAGGGAAACTTTTGTGCCCCTTCAGTAAAACCAGAGATTCCTGACCCCCAGAACATCCCCACACTGCGCTGGGCCCAGAGCTTGGACTGGCTCCATTTCGGTTCACGCACTGCACAAAGTGGGAGCCAAACCACCACTGGTTATGCCAGAAACATTTAGAGGAGTCAGAGAGTCCTGCCTGCTGGCCTGGCATCTCTCCTTGCAGCCCCAGCGCCTTCCCTGGGACCAGCAGAACATCCTGGTGCAGGAAAATCCCCCTTGCTTGGCTGCAGACCTGGCTGGTGGTTTGGGGTTCTCAGAAGCTCCATTGCCTGCCCGAGGTTTATCCCACACACCATCCCTGAGCTCATCTTGCCACGGTGCCTCCTCCATCCCACCCCTGCCAGGAAGCCCAAGGAGAGCCACAAGCTCCAAGTGCATCCCAAAATAGGCTGGAAGGCGCCCAGTAATGGGGTCCCTGGGGTCACCCACTCCCGCTCGGGGCTCATGGTGATGGTGATGGGGAAAGCAGGACGGGGGCAGGAACGTGCTGTGCCCTGGGGTGACACGGAGCTGATCTGACCCCTCTGCTCCCCGTCAGCGCCGTCGGTGATGCGAGCCATGGCAGACCAGGCTGCACTGGCAGCCGATGCCTCTCCAGCCCTGGCACCATCCCCAGGGTCACCTCGCCGTGGGGACACCGATGGACCAACACCCCACCCAGCTGGCACCAGGGAGGACCTTGGTGGGCTCCATCCCACCACGGATGGGGACACAAAGCATCCCCCATCGCCCCAGCCCATGGGGATGCTCCTGGCCGACCTCCCACGGGCCCCCCAACCCCGGCTGAGCCCGGCCAAGTCCCGCACGGCTCCGTCCTCGCCCAGCATCTCCCCATCAGAGAGCAGGGCCACGCTGCTCCGGCTGCGCGACGCCAGGCTGGAGGACACACGGAGGAGGCTGTCGGAGGCCGTGCAGGAGCCCCTCAGCAGGCTCAGCCGGCTCATGGCCGAGGAGAGCAGCCCCACAGCCCGTGCCAAGGAGCCGGAGGGCAGCCCTGGCACCCCGGGGGGACGTGGGCCCGGGGGACGGCACCGGGTGCGGGACTGGACGCCCTGGGAGCCCACCCTGAACTGCCGCTATGAGATCTGCTCCTACGGGGATGTGATCCAGGTGGTGGAGGTGGCACGGCAGGATGCAGACCCCCCGCTCCCACCGCCCGAGGAGCCACCACCGGCACGCTCCGGGGGCACGGTGCCAGGCAGGGCCCTCGCCACCATCGCCCTCCTGGCCTATGGGTACCTGGTGCTGCCCCTGCCACCCTACGCCGCCGGGCTCTGCGTGGGGATGCTCTGCGGCCTCGTGCTCGGCTTCCTCGCCGTCCTCCTCCTCGTGCCCAAGGCTCCGCCGGACACGCGGGGACCATGGGGACACCTGCGCCCCAAACTGCTCTCGGGGGAGCCACGGGAAACCCTCCACCTCCAGGTAGGAGAGGGGCGGGCTGGGTGGGGGGCTGGAGGGGGTCCCATGGTGGGTACAGGCTGCCTGCCCCCCTGGCATTGCAGGAGACATTGGCTCCCCGTTCCTTCCCTCCGCCAGGGCTGGATGAACCAGCTGCACATCTACGACCCTGAGCTTTTCCACCCCTCGCTCACGCACTCGGTGCTCGCCGTGCTGGACGGGGCCACCCTCAAGCTGTCCTACCCCAAGAGCAACATCCCACGCCGGGCCACCTTCGAGGAGGAGATCCTCGACACCGTCTTCGTCAGCCACCGATGCTACGACCTGACCGACGCCAAGGTGAGCCTGGCAGTGCCCGGGGCCCTCCCATGGGGACCCCCCACACCTGGCCTGGCCTCACCCCAGCTCTTGGTGCTGCAGGTGTTCCTGTGCCCCCCCAGCCTGGCCCGAAAGAGAACCTGGAACAAGAAATACCCCATCTGTGTCCTCCTCCCCGAGCCGGCCGAGGGGGAGGGCAGGAGCAGCGAGGAGCAGGACACGGAGCTGCAGGGGGATGAGGGGACAAAGAAGGTCCCAGTGTCCGGGCAGGACATCCCAGGGGACTGCAGGGAGAGGTGCCTGTACCTGTTTGGGAGGACGGGGCGGGAGAAGGAGGAGTGGTACCAGCACCTTGTGCAAGCCTCCCGTGGGACACCCAGCAGCCACGGTGACACCAGGGCAGGTGAGACACGGCCACCAAGGCCTCTGCTCTGTGCCAGGGCTGGTCTGGGTGGGAGATGTGCCAGGAACACAACCCATTGGTGGGCAGCAATGAGCATGGGGGCATTTAAAAGCCACGTGGATGTGGCCCCTGGGGTCATGGTCGAGTGATGGCCTTGGCAGTGTTGGGGGGAAGGCTGGACTTGGTTACATTAGGGGGTTTTCCAGCCTAAATGACTCTTGGATTCCATGTCCCCATGTCCCCAGGTGTGGGAGGGGCTCCACAGAGCAGCAGCAGCAGCAGCGGAGGGAGCACTGAGGACATCCCCTCCACTGTCCCACCCAAGGATCTGTTGGGAAGTGTGGAGGAGATTTACCTGGATTACAACACCTACATGGCCCGATTTGTGCCAGCACAGGGAGCAGCCAGCCCGAACCAGAGCCCCTCTCAGGGGGCTCTGGGCAGCCCCACGCCCACCAAGGTGAGTGGGGCAAAGCCAGCTCTGGGAGTGGGACTGATGGACCCTGTGAGGAGCCACCACCAGGCTGTGGTTCATCTCCTCCCTCCCGGCACTGTGGCTGGAGCAGCCAAGCTCTGGGGCAGGGGAGGGCCTGGACAGCAGGTCCCACTGCTCTTGGGGCCACCTCCCTCTAGGGCACAGTGGCTCCTGTCCCCTCCCAGCTCAGCGAGGACACAGGTGGGCACAGCGAGGTGGGCATGGCCTGGATGAACGCCCTGGTGGGGCGCATCTTCTGGGATTTCCTCCGGGAGCAGTACTGGGCAGAGCAAGTGTCCAACAAGATCCAGAAGAAGTTGAGCAAGATCAAGGTGAGAGGCAGGAGCACCCCAGCACCCGGGGGACCCCCGTCCCCCAGCCCCATGGCAGGTGTCAGGCTGCAGTGACCATCCCTGTGGGGTTTCCCTCCATCAGCTCCCCTATTTCATGAATGAGCTGACGCTGACAGAGCTGGACATGGGCACATCCATCCCCTCAGTCCTCAGTGCCTCCAACCCCACCATCAATGAGCGAGGTAAGAGCCCCACAGGGACCCAAGGGCTGCCATCACAGCAGCTTCACTGAGGTGCCAGCCTGGTCCCTGAGGCAGAGAAGTTTTGGTAGGTGCACAAGCAGCCCTGCCCCTGTGGTTCTGACCTGGTCTCACCCTGTCCCTCTCCCTGGCAGGGCTCTGGGTGGACATGGAGGTCACCTACAGCGGCTCATTGCAGATGACACTGGAGACAAAGATGAACCTCAGCAAGCTGGGGAAGGAGAGCACTGCAGAGGAGAGTGGCCCAGCAGAGGCAGGTGGAGAGGGGTAAGGAGGCTGTGCATGGGTGGGTTCATCCTCCTCCTCCTGCCTGAGCCAGACAATGCTGCCCCCAGGGCACCCCTGTGATGCTCTTGGGGCTCGCAGGGCACGGCCACGGCTGATCCTGCTGGCAGACAGCGATGCTGAGTCGTCCAGCGCCGGCTCCTCCGAAGAGGAAGATGTCACTGCTGCAGAGCCCATGGGGGCCCTGGGGGAGCGGGTCCCCCCACCTGGCACTGAGGGGTAAGGGGCTGTTGGGGGTCTGCACCAGAGGGGACACAGGGAGGTGCTGGAGAGGTGTGGGGATGGTGTCCCCAGGAGGGCACACGGTGGCAGCCCTTCAGAAGGGACCCGGTCCCTGTGGGATGCCCTGGCAGAGGGCTGGGGGACCCCAAAACCCAGCAGGGCCCTGGGTCTCACCCTGTGCTGACCTGAGGCTCCCCTCACTTTAGCCACGTCAGTGGCAACAGCACCAGCCGGAAAATCTTGCGCTTTGTGGATAAGATCGCCAAGTCCAAGTACTTCCAGAAGGCCACAGAAAACGAGTTCATCAAGAAGAAGATGGAGGAGGTTTCCAACACGCCACTGCTGCTGACGGTGGAGGTGCAGGAGCTGGCAGGAACCTTGGCTGTGAACATCCCCCCGCCACCGACGGACCGTGTCTGGTACCAGCTCTCCTTCTGCCCACATGCACATCCCTCTTCCAGCTCCCCTTGCTCCCTGTGGCTCCAAGGAGCCAGCTTTGGTGCTTTGGGATCATCTGGGGCACCAACAACGGGCACTCCCAAGCCCCAGACTCATTTCTCTGAGTCTCCACCCAGCCCAAGACAGGATCTGTGGACACTGAGCTGCCCCCTCCTCCCTAAAACCCAGCAGTGGGGCCACCTGGGCTGTGCCACATCTTTGGGACGTGGTGCTTTCTGCCTCTTTCCTTTCCCCCCGCAGGTACAGCTTCCGAGTGCCACCCCAGCTGGAGCTGAAGGTGCGCCCCAAGCTGGGCGAGCGGGAGGTGACGTTCCTGCACGTCACCGAGTGGATTGAGAAGAAGCTGCAACACGAATTTCAGGTGCCTGGGCTGCTGAGGGGCTCAGCAAACCCTGCTGAGTCCTGGGCATTGCTGCCATCAGGGATAATCAATCTGTTTGGGCCAGTTGTCTCTACAAAAAGCCAGCACCTGGTCTGGACTGTCTGGCTTTGGACAGTCAAGAAACAAAACCCCAACAAGCAGCTCCAGGGCTGGTGCTTGAGGAAAGGTGGTTTCCTCCCTTTTGCAGCCCTGCCCCAGGCAGGGGGGACTTGGGGTCTCAGCCAGTGCCAGGCAGACTGGGCTGAGTCCACCCATCTGCTCTGGTTTGGGGACGTTTGGGAGATTTTCCATCATAAGGGTTTGTTCTCAGCCTCTCACCTTCTGGTCAAAGAGCAGAAATGTCCCCACAGATACTTAGGGCTCCCCATTTGGATGGTTTCAAAGTGCTGGTCCCTGCCCTCTGCCATGAACACCCATGAGGCCAGAGAGGTGGGCAGGGCCAAGAAAAACTGTTCCTGCTTGTCCTCACCCCAATATGCAGAAGTGGGAATGCCCTGGGGCTGCTGCTGAGGGGGTGGGAGTCTCTGTCCTGAGTGTGGCTCCTGCCAAGCCCCCTCCAGGCAGTGCCCCCAGGCAGGTAGTGGTGCTCAAACCCACTGACTTGTTACTCTGGATTCCTCTTGCAGAAAATTTTGGTGATGCCAAACATGGACGATCTCATCATTCCCATCATGCGCTCCGGTCTGGATCCCTGGCCACCCACTGTGGGACTGCCCCAGGACCCCCCAGCCAAGGGGGACAAGAGGCTCTGAAGCACATTCCCAGGGACAGGGAGCCTGCACAGAGCTCAGGGACCTCACTGGGACATGGGGACAGCCAGGGCCTGGCTGAGCCTGGATTCATCCTCATCCTCTGCTTCTGCAGATGAGCCTCCTCCTCAAATCCTGCAAGCACACGTCCAGGGCAGAGCCAGGCACAGCACAAGGAGCTTCTGGAGACCCAGGAACTTCATGCCCCAGGTTCCCAGGACTCCTGCTCAAAGAGGCAGCTCTGGACCAGTGGAAGGCTGGGCTTCCCACTGTCTGATTCCCAAAGAGGGTGCAGGCCACCCAGACCAGTTCTGCACCGAAGGAGTTGGGATCATTGCTGATCCAACCATTACAGCTCCAAGGCATCCCACCCTCCCCACAGGCAGCTGGACTGCAAGGGGAGCACGGGTGGGACAGGAGCCCAAACTCAATAAATCCATCTCTGCCCAGCCCTGCCTAGCAGTCATCTTGCTGTACACAAATCTGCTGAGGATTCTGGCTGGGATCAGGGGGGTTGAGCAGGGAAAATCCCACAGGCTGTACCTTCAGCTCAGCAAAACAGTGTCTGGGTGAGCATGTGAGAGGCAGAGGGGAGAGACCATCAGGGAGACTGGGCACAGGCAGGTCAGGGGCATGCCCTGTGCTCCCAGGAGAAACGGGGGCAAAAGTGCTCTGCTCCCCTTTGGAAGAGAGGATGGGAAATGGTGGTTTGGGGGACTGGGGAAAAGAATCACTGGGCAAAGGAAAGGGAGGATCCAGAGGCCAGAGCAGTCACTTGGCTGTCCCAGTTAGGCCCTGTTCATATGGGCCAATGTCAAGCACCACCTGGCCCATCCCCACCTGCTGAGGAGCCTGAAAACAGGTAAGACATCCCTCCAGAAGGAAAACAAGGAGCAGGAATGTCTTGGAGCCCTTTACTGGAGGTGCCCCGTCAGGCAGCCTGGTATCTCCATCCTTACAGCTCTTCCTGCACACTTGACTTCTCCTTCACCAAGTGTTTCTTCTGAGGGCCCTGGAAGGGAGCAGAGAGGAGAGTTTGGTGTTAGGAACAGACAAACCTGGCCTGAACAGCTGCATCTGGGCTGTGGGGAGCAGAAATGCAGCTCTGGCCCCTTTCTGCTGTGCCAGGCTGCTCCTGGTCCCTGCTGCCACCATCCACCAGTCCCCCAGAGCCTCCATCACCCTCCAGGAACTGGGAGAGAAGCATCATTGCCCTTGCATGGAAGGGTTTGTTTCTCTGGACAGCACAAGAGCAGCCAGAGGGCACAAGGAGTGACCTGTCCCAAGCCAGGCAGGCCAGTCTCTGTCAGGGAATGTGGAGGGAGCAGGAATTGGGCTGATGAGTGTTTCCAAGAGGTGTTCCAGTGTTTTCACAGTGGGAAAGCTGCTGCCTGAGTCCTGTAGGAGGCAAGACCTCCCTCAGCCCAAGGCACAGCTCCTCAGCATCCAACTCAGCAGAGCCTGAGGCTAAAAAATGGGGTTGTCCCAGAACAAATCAATCCTATGGGAGCACATGGCAGGAATTACTTATGTGCCTCAACTTCCAGCCAAATGTGATGTTTTGCCACAGAATACACAGGGGGAAATGGTAAAGAAAAGAGCTGCACCCAGGAAAAAGCCCCTCCTGTCTCTAAGATCCCCATCACAGCAGCTCAGGGCTGGCAGTGACACACAACAGGCTCCTCCTGACACTGAGCTGAAGGAAATCAGCTTAACCTCTAAAGAGCTCTGCAGAGGCACTGTCTGACCAATCCCCCTCCCAGCACTAAGGAGGCTTAGCCAGCTTCACATGGCATTTCTGGCTGACAGGCCTGATCCAGACCCAGTTTACATCTGCGTGGGATCCAGGCAGTTGTTTCTTTTCCTTTCTCCTTCTCTCTCTCCTGGCTTACTCAATGTTTCCTCCATTTCAGTTCAGACTTGCACCAGACTGGTGCAGGCTGCAAAACTATTCCAGAAACTGCTTGGTTTGGATTATTTAATTTGTCTTTATGCCCTGGATTTAAGAAAAATACACTGCTTGGCCTTCTTGAAAGCTTCTGACAAAAGAATCACAAATTTGTGCCTGAGTTTGACCCAAACTTTTTTCCTCTTAAGAACATTAAAGCTATAAATCATTCCAAACAAATCAAAGAAGTGCACAATTCCAAGTGAAAGGGACCATATGGCCAAGTCAGTGCTTGCCAAGTTAACTGCTTGTTTAAAACTTCCCAAGGTGAATGGGAACTGGTTGACCATATGGTCTATTATTTGCTAGTTGGGTTGTCTTGGATCACTCACACAACCATCATGTTCTCCCTTCACATAATTTCTGCTGTGTGTGCTGAAATTGTGGCTGTCTTAATGCAAGACTCTCAATCATTCATTTGGCTGTTGTTACATACAGAGGCAGATCATGGAATCACAGAATCCTGGGGTGGTTTGGGTTGAAAGGGGCCTTAAAACTCCCCCAGTTCCACCCATCCTGCCATGGGCAGGGACACCATTCACTAGAAGGTGCTTGGTTGGAGTCAGTCAGTTGCTTTAGCCCCCCTGAGGAGCTGGAGTCAGCCCAGAGGGAACTCACCATGAAGGCCCTCTTCTCCTGGGCTGTCTGGAAGCGGCCGTGGCCAAACTTGGAAGTGGTGTCAATGAATTTGAGCTCGATGGCTTCGTGAGCCCGCCGGCTCGTGTGCACCAGGAGGGACTGGGAAAGGAGAGTCACAACCCATCAGGATTATCAACACAGAAAATCAGGACATCTGCTCTGCTGCAACAGGGCTGGAACATTCTTTAGACAAATGTCTCCACAAAAACCTGTGTTCTTGGAGCAACACCCTGCTGCTCAGGTGGCAGGTGAAAGCTGCTCTTTCCATTCCTCACAATCCAAGGTTTCATTTCAGGGCCCCTCAGGGGTTTGGAGCTTCTGTCTCCAGAGAGACTTCACCCCCCTGCACACTTCACAAACCATCTACCTGCCAGTGGCCTGAGCACCACACTCATGTGCCACTTGCCCTCTGCAACACAGCATCAAGGGTCTGCCCAACCTCCCTGCCCAGCATGTGGAGGGTTCTCCACGTGGGGAATGTGTCCCTGGAGAGCCACAGCCCCTCCCTGCCCAGCCCTGTCCCACTCTCACCTTGCGCAGGGTCAGCACGCGCTTCTTCGTGCCCACCACGCAGCCCTTCAGCATGAGGAAGTCGTTGTTGACCTCCCCATAGTGAGGGAAACCACCCTGTGGGGAGAGGCAGAGAGGTTGGAGGGCAGGAGAGCAGGGTGGGAGGACACCTGTCCACAAGGGGCATTTTCCAGGGAAGGAGAAGGTGGTGCTTGACAGTCCTCCCAGTTCACAACGTTTTACACCCTCTGCGTTGCCTGCTGAGAGTCACAGAATCTTGAATAGTTTGGGTTGGAGGGGCTTAAAGGTCATGGGCAGGGACACCTTCCACTAGACCACCATGTCAGCCATGCTGAGTTGTCCCAGCTGGATCCACCAAACAAGAGCTGGGGAACCAGAACCTGCTTCCTTCACTGCAGGACAAGAGAGCAGAGCTGGCCAAAATACTCAGTTAACACACAAATATGTTAACTTTTAATACCAAAATGTGAATTTTTAAACCAAGTAAAAACATTTACCTGTTAAATATCAGATTTTCAATGTAATTTATTCTTCTTTTTCTTTTAACCAAGTTCTCAGTTCACACCAAAAGTAAAAGTCTGCCAATGATTTTAAAAAACATCTTACAGGGTGGTTTCCCATGTTCCAAACAGGAGGAAAGGAATCACTGCTTTTCTTGCAGTGAATTTCCTTCAAATCACTTCCTACTCAGCTGTCTCCAAGCAAGGAATTACTTCCCTGTGTTGCATTCCTGACCCCTCAGCCCTTACCAGAGGAGTGATGGTCTTCTCTGTGATGTCATAGTGGGTCGAGGCATTGTTCCTCACCACTTTGCCATCCTCCACATGGATCCCACGGCCAATGCGGTAAATCTGGGAACAGAGAGGCAGCAGAGATGGGCAGAAGCACACACAGAACCACGGCATGACATGGTTTTCACCAGGAAAGACATCTGGGGAAACATCTGGGAAGCTGTAGGGATCTTAGGGCACTGTGAAAAGGAGGATGGAGACAGGATGGGAGGCAGGGAGGGTGTGGTGGTGGGAGGGAGCCCTCCTGGGTGTACCTTCTTGTTGATCTCAGTGCGGTGGTGGTAGCCCTTCTGGCCAGCCCGGGCGATGGAGTAGCCCACACGGGCTGGGTGCCAGGCCCCAATACAGGCCACTTTCCTCAGGCCCTTGTGTGTCTTCCTGGGGAGCTTCTTGGTGTGCCAGCGGCTTGTCACCCCTGGAAGTGGAATGGGGAGGGAGGGAGAGTCTTGTTGATCTACAGTTCTTGGCAGAGAGTGTGTTGGAAGGAGAGCTGTGAGCACTGGGAGAGGCTGGAGTACAGCTCTGCTCTCTCTTCCCATGGCTCTGGTCAGACTGGGATGTGTTCCATGCACACACACAGGAACACCCACACCTCTGCAACGTGGGGTTGGTGAGGAGCCCATAAAATCTGAGAATCCTGGGGTGGTTTGGGTTGAAAGGGACCTTAAAGATCACACAATTACACCCCCCTGCCACGGGCAGGGACACCTTCCACTGGACTGGGTTGATTTTTGTACAAACAGTGCCTCAGCCTCCTGGGAGGACTCTGAGCAGAGCAGATAACACGGCCTTTACTGGCTTTTATCACAGGGAAAATCTTTCCATCACAGGTTATCTTGTCAGCTCCTTTTTATCTACATCAGGGATGCCCCTGTTGCACTTTTCCATTGCTGGAATCCCTGAGATTAAGGAAACCAAGCTCTGCTACACCAGAACTGGATGTCAGGCTTGAGGTCCAGAGGCTCTTTGCTATTCCCTGTGCAAAAGCTTGGGGGTTCTCACTGTGGTTAACATTCTCTTCCCCCCAAACTACCCTGTGGGCAGTGCCATGTGAGAAGGACAGACTCAACCCCCTGGCAAGGCTCTCCCTGCCCTGTACCTTTCATGCCGTGCCCCTTGGTCACACCAATGACATCGATCATCTCGTTCTGGCTGAAGACACTGTGCACAGAGATCTGCTTCTCCAGCCTCTCACGCACCCAGTCGACCTTCTCGGGCACGGTGCCCCCGTTCAGCTGGATCTCCATCACATGGGCCTTCTTCTGCCTCAGTGGGAGCAGCTTCATCTGTGCCACACAGGGCTTTAGGCACAATGTTCCCCTCGCCCCTCAGGCAGGGACATACAGGCAGGGCTTGTGAGGGGCACAGAGGGGAGCAGAGCCAGCCCTTCACCACCTTCTCCACCACAGTCACCCCCTCTCACAGCAGCCACAGCCCTGGGGCAGCAGGCCTTTATTTCTGGGATTCTTTGGAGCCAACTCCTCATCCTTGAGCCTGACCACCCCATCAGTGCAAGGCCAGGTGGGAGCTGGGGCACACCCTGTCTCTCAGGAGAGAGGAAAGAGGCTAGCCTCATCCTACTCCAAGAGTTAAGCACAGGAGTAACAGCCATGGGAAAGGAGCCTATCACCAGAGCAGGGCCTGAGACTGGACACTGTGACCAGCCTGGATGCAGCTCCGTGCCCCGAGTCTGAGTCAGCACCTCTCCTCTGGTCCTGCCCCACCTCTGCTTCCACACTGAGCAGTTATTTCTGGTTCCCACCAAGAGCTGCTTCTGCTCTCTCCCAGTCCCAGCTCCCTGTGCAAACCCTCTGCAAATCACCCCAGTGGGACATTGAGGGTCTGTGCCAGCCACAAGTGAAGCCTTGAGCCAGCTCAGCTCTCCCCCAGACTCCAAAGCAGCCCATAACTCCAGGGATCAGTATGAAAATGGGACCCTGTGTATCCAGCAATCAGCATCTGGCAAAACTGTGCCTGCCCGTGGGGTTATTTTTGCCCAAAACATTTGACACCAGTTGCTAATTTGAGGTGATCATGGGTTCCAAAGTCCCTTGCTGACACAGGGCTCAGCACCTGCCCAGGCTCTGCCCTCCTCCTGTTCTTCTCCATGGATATAAGGGGTCCCCAGAGCTCCCAAACCACAGCTCCCAGGCAATCCTGGAGCAGGGAGCTCTGCTGAGCCCAGCTCCAAGGGACAGGGAGGTCAAGAGGCAGCTGGAAAGGTCAGCCAGTACCTCCCATGGCCTGCATGCCCTGTCTCACACCCCCTGCCCACTCAGTCTTCTGTGACCCCACCAAAACCCCTCTGATTCATCCCCAGGCCCTGACCTGTGTGTGCATAATGACACGGATGACCTTGCAGTACTTCTTCATCGCTGCAAAGTCCTTCTCCAGCTGCCTTTTCCCAGCCTCATCCTGCCATTTCTTGCAGTACTTGGTGAAAGCCTTCTTCTTGCTCTTGTGCCTACGACAGAAGTGTTTTAACATCCAGCAGAGCTGATGAAGGGCTTGTGCACCCCGAGATGGTGCACAGGGGAGCAGCTCACCCTGCCAGGCATCTCCTCAGAGTCACAAGGTACCTCTGGGTACCTGAACCTCCCCTGACTGGCAGGGCCTTAAGGTGGGAAGAGGAAAGTGCCTAATGAGCTGTGAAAAGGGCTCATCCAAGGGGAACTCAAATCTTTCTGCACGAGGAATCCAGTTGTCTCCCACTGACTGGCTCAGCGCCATCAAATACAGGCACAAAATCAGACAGGAGAAAACAGGGCTCGGGGGCTTGTGGTGGGTGTGTCTCCATGGCACTGGGACAGGAGACACAATTGCTGCTGCAAGAAAATTGGTGGTTTCATTTCCCTCTCTGCTGGGAGGGGATTTGGGGTGTTGGTGTTTACAAGGGCCGGGGGCCACATTCTGGCTCAACTTCCCCCCTGACAAATCTGGTTTTGCTCCATTTGGTGCCTCAGCTCAAGCATCCCAGTTAAGTGGGGAGATGAGCCCAGCCTACATGAGGGAAAAGGAACCTGCCATATGATATTGTGGAGAGAGCTAACTTTGCCTGACTATTAGAATAAATTTACATATGCATATGCTGATCCCCGGCATCAAGCTGTTTGCAGTGTCTCTGTGCATGACTAATTAAGCAGCAGTTTCACTTCACCAGGAGCTGAGCTGAGAGCCTGTGGAAGTCCTGAGAGGATCCCCTCACACACAGTTCCCCAGGAACCCTCCCAGTCTGGGAATCACAGAATCATTAACATTGGAAAAGACCTCCAAGACTGAGTCTACTCTGTGCCCAATCCGTACTTTGTCCCCCAGCCCAGAGCACTGAGTGCCACATCCAGTCATTCCTTGGACACCTCCAGGGATGGGGACCCCAAACCTCCCTGGGCAGCCCCTTCCAGTGTGCAATGACCCTTTCTGGGAGCACGTACCAGTTCTTGTAGAAGCGCCGCCGACACTCGTCACTGATGTGCTCTGCAAAGACAGTCTTGAAATTCCTCAGGCCCTTGGGTGTTTCGATGTAGCCCACGACCCCCACCACCACCATCGGTGGGGTCTCGATGATGGTCACAGCCTCCACCTCCTCCCGCTTGGAGACCTCTGCAAGGCAGCACAGGGGAATGGTGCTCAGCACCTTCTGGGGTCAGGTCATTCCCTGGAGGATTCATGGTCAAGGTTGGGGGCAAAGTCTCGCTTGGTCTCACAGCCAGTTCCAGCCTTCCCATCTCCCAAACGACCAGTCACTCTCCCAGTGTGGGCATTTCCAGGAGCCCCCACACTCAACTCATTTGGCCATCCAAGATTTGGGTATCCAGGACACAACCTGGAAGCTGTGTGCTCCACCACCCCTTTCCCAGGAGATTCCCACCAACATTCCCCTCCTGGCTGAGGGTCCCTGCCTCCTGCAGCCAAGCCTTACTGAGCCCAGGCCTGTGCACCTCCCGCACAGTGTGTGTCATTCCAGCCTTGTAGCCCAGGAAGGCCGTCAGGTGCACTGGTTTGCTGGGATCATCCTTGGGCCATGCCTTCACCTTCCCACGGTGCCGGCGGCTCCTCTTGTGGGGCAGGAAGCCCAGGTGGCCATGCCTGGGAGCAGAGAACTTGCGGTGGGACTGCGAGAGGAACAGCAAAGGTCAGCTTCCCTCTCAGGTCCCAGAAAATGGGACAACAGGGAAAACAACAAAAGCCACAGCTGGAAACCTCCCTTTTAACATGGGAATGCTGAGCTCTTCTTCCTTGATTCCAGCACAAGAACTCATAACAGGATGGGATTTGTTTCAAGCTTCCAGCATGTGCATGGGAGAATTTAGTAGAAAGCCGTGGAATTGTTTGGGTTGGAAGGGACCTCAAAGCCCATGGGCAGGGACACCTTCCACCAGCCCAGGTTGCTCCAAGCCCCATCCAACCTGGCTTTAGACACTTCCAGGGATCCAGGGGCAGCCACAGCTTCTCTGGGCACCCTGTGCCAGGGCCTGCCCATCCTCACAGAGCAGGATTCCTTCCTAATATCTAAACTAAACCTACCCTCTGTCAGCATGAATTTACTAAACTTCTGGACAAATTATGCCAATTAAATAAAAAACTTAACATAACCTCCCTCCTTCAGCTCCTGTGTGGGGGCTTTGAAGGAGAAATATGTTCTTTACTAGGTCTGTCCTTCTGTGTTCTTAATTATAACAAGTTTTTTCGTATCCTGCAGCACCAAAAGGGCCTGCTCAGAAATCCCAGGCTTTGTGTCATTGAAGGAAAATGGCATGAAACAAGCACAACCAAGGATTAGGAAAAAACCAGGAAAGGATGCCCAAAGGAATTGGTAACAGGGACATGCACAGGTTCAAAATGCACCTTGAAAAACAAATTAGAAGATATAAATCTATAAAGCCCAATCACAAGGTCATGCAGGGAGAAAGCGACGTTCTCAGGCAATGGGTTTCAGGGCAGGGAATTGAGGGGCAGCCCAAGCAGCAAAGGGTTAGTCCTGCACCCACTGCAGCTCCCTCCTTGCTGAGATGAGTCCCAGGCCTGGCTGCACTTCCTACCAAGCTTATTTTCCAGCCTAAGGGGAACTATCTGGAGCTTGACCCCATTCCAGCAGCACTTCCATGACCATAAGGCAGCCCTGCTCTGCACACAAGCGACAGCAGCAGAGCTGTACCGACCATGGGATGTCTTCAGCCGGGGGCAGCAGCAGAAAGAGGCCGTCAGTAAGTGCCTGCCCAGATTAATACTTAAGATGGTTATCGGTCTGAAGACACAAATTTAGCCACTCACTTCACCCACCGTGATATTCATTTCATTCCTGGCCAGGCTGGCAGGGTGGACAGGACAGTTGGGGAGTGGTAAAGGTCAGTTGGTGCCGTCTCAGTTTACACTTCTCCCTCCTGAACAGCTCGCACGTGAGCGGCAGGAATTAGGGCAGTTTCCCAGCGCATACCAGGTAGTCCAGCTGTGAACATCTGCACTGGGTATGCCAACTGTGAACATCTGCATCGGGCACTCCAGATGTGAACATCTGCACCAGGCAGTCCAGCTGTGAACATCTGCACTGGGCATGCCATCTGTGAACATCTGCACCAGGCAGTCCAGCTGTGAACATCTGCACCAAGCACCATGGCTTGGACTGAAGATCTGTCCATCATGCCAGGCAAGAAAGGCTTCTTGATTCTGACTGGAAAAGAGATTGAGGCAATAGATAATTGGAATGCCAGAATANCCCCTCAGCGCCCGCCGCCATTTCCCGCCCCCCCGCTCCCCTCAGCGCCCGCCGCCATCTTGTGCCGTGCCCGCCGCCATGCCGGAGGACCACGACTTGGAGGCGTACAAGGTGCCTCCGACCCGCACCCCGGCCGTGCAGAGCACCGGGCCCCTGCCCAACCCC
>WBMV01008245.1:0-80713 GCA_013396655.1 Campylorhamphus procurvoides | reverse complement strand
GGGGCTGCGGTGTGGGGATGGGGACACCGGGACGGGCACACCGAAGGCGTGAGGGCACGGGCACCGCGATGGGGACAGGGGACACACAAGGGCACGGGGACAGCGGCACAGGCAGTGACAGCACGGGCAGAGAGACAGGGACAGCACAGGGGACACAGCACGGACGGTGGGACACGGGGACATGGGACACTGCATGGACACAGGGACAGACACAGGGACAGGATACACAGCATGGATACTGGGACACAGGGACATGGGACACAGCCTATAACACAGCATGGACAGGACAGACACAGGGACATGGCACGGACAGAGGGACAGACACACAGGTGGGCACAGGAGCTGGACACAGACAGGGACCTGCTGCTGGTCCCCAGGAAGGCCACCAGGCTGGGGCAGGTGCTGCGGCTGTGTTGCCCTTCAGGATTTGGGGCCGGGGGCATCTGACCAGGCTGTCCCCACAGAGTGGATCGAGCGACAGCAATCCAAGAACAAGTACTACTACTACCACCAGAAGTTCCGCCGTGTGCCCGACCTGAGTGAGTGCCTGGAGGGCGACTACCTGTGCTTCTTCGAGGCAGAGGCTCAGTGGAGGAGGGACAGGTAGGGCTGTCCCTGGGCTGTCCCCAGGCAAGGTCACAGCTGTGGGCGCTCAGCCCTGGGAGCTGCAGTATCTCCTGCCCACCCCATTACACCTCTCCCACCTAAGTGTCTTCCTGACCCTGGGCAGGTTGGCATTGGGGACCAGGATCCTGAAAAACCCAGTGCTGACATTCCACGGGGTGTCCTCACTCCTTGGTTCAGTGTTTATGTCGTCTTGTGATGATGATTATAGCAGCAGCCATCTTTCCTGCAGGATGGTTGATCAGGAAATCGTGGAGATAATCCGGGAAAGGCTGGCTGCGTGCAAGCACAGGGAAGGACCCAACCAGTTCCAGAACTGTGCCAAGGAGGAAGAGCTGCTGAAACAGGTCACCAAGGCCTACCAGGACAGATGTGAGTGTGGGGACAGCATGCAGGGAAAATGGGGAGGGTGTCACACATGGGAGGCACTCCTCAGACATCTCCTGTCCTTCTAGACGGTGATCTGGGTTACCATGGCAATGCACGGACATGCCTGATGAAGCAGAAGCACAGGATGATGGAGGAGAGGAAAGCAGCACAAGCAAAGGAGTCTGAGAGCTGAAACGGTTCCCCATCTCTCCATGGTGCTGGTACCCAAGTGCATGTGGCATCCTTGACCTCTGGCGCCTCCACAATAAATGTGCAGCCCAGGCATCTGTACAATTGGGATCTGGATTCATTCTTTGAAGAGCTCTGCAAAGCCCAAAACTCAGGCCCCCTGGGCTGCCCAATCTGGCATTTGCCATCTGGAGCTCTCCCTGTCCTCCATGAGCCACCAGAAACTCTTGGTGCTGCTCTCCACAGCCCTGGCTGAGAATTCCCCCTGTCTGGGCAAAGATGATGTGCCCCTGGAAGTGTCCAAGGCCTGGCTGGACAGGCTTGGAGCAACCTGGGCTCATGGAAGGTCTCCCTGCCCATGGCAGGAGTTGGAACAAGACGAGATTCCAAGTCTGTCCCAACCCAAACCATTCCAGGACTCCATGATTTAATGCACCCAGGCACTGACCACCCCATCACACCAACCACAATTCCTTGTTCACTGATCACTTTATTCTTGTCCAAAACCCACTTAAGTTGTGGCCACAGCTGCTGCCTGGGTCCTCTGCACAGACACTCTCGTGTGGGTCTTTGCCAGATGATCAGTGAACTCCTGCAAAAAGTACACAAAAAGTGGTTTATTTCCTTCTTCCACTCTCAGAGGTTCCTCAGCACCACTTCCCACCCCTGAGCACCTCCACCACATGTCTATGTGGGGCCAGGGCTGTTCAACTTACTTAACATTCCAAAGCTTTCCTCTTTTCCTTTGTCCATGAAATACCACTTTATTACTCAAAACTAAGATGCTTAAAAATCACACTTTACCTGGTGGTCGACTCAGACTGAAACTTCCCTGTCTCATTATAACTACCCATTTTTTGGGTACAAAAGTCTGAATTTTAGGGGCAGGAAGAGTTAGATTTGAGCTGCAAGTTTCCCAAATGCTCTTACCTGGTAAGGAGACTTGGTGAAGACAGTCTCTTTCCAGAGGTCAGGAGTCAGGTAACTGTAGGTTTTGGAGATGGCATCGAAGGTGGCTTTGGCTGCAGAGAGATGTCACATGTGACCAATCACTGCTGCAGAACCAGCCCACCAGTCCCACCCACAGCTCCTAACACTCCTCACAGCTCCAAACTGTAGGATTTTGTAAGGACAGGGAGACCACGGCCAGGTCTCTCTGACGAACACACAAAACTCGGGTTTCTCTCTCTCTCCATTTACGACAATTACACTACAGCACACAAGTGCAATCGCGCAGATTGGGAGATTCCGTAGCACACCATGGACAAACCCACCCTTTTCTGTAATTCACTTTTACCCAACTCAGTCCCCTGCAGCAGGGCCAACCTCTACTGTCAGAGAAGGCTTGGCTTCTGCTTCCCTGCTGGAAGTTTGTACTCAACAGACTACAAATCCTGCAGAAGGGTGGACACAATTTGTGTCCTTGTCAGGACAGAAGCAGCCCTGCCACACTCACCGAAGTTGCCGAGGGTGGCAGTGCAGCCACGGGCTGAGGTGTAGCAGTCATCGATGCCAGCCATCATCAGCAGCTTCTTGGGCACAGGGGCCGACACGATGCCAGTGCCACGGGGAGCCGGGATCAGGCGCACCAGGACGGAGCCGCAGCGCCCGGTGACCTGCAGGGGCACAGCTGGTGTCACAACCCCCGAAAGCAGCCCTGGCATGGTCCCTGGACCCACCTGGAGGGCCCCTCACCTTGCAGGGCACCGTGTGCGGCTTCCCGATCTTGTTGCCCCAGTAGCCCCGGCGCACGGGCACGATGGACAGCTTGGCCAGGATGATGGCCCCCCGGATGGCCGTGGCCACCTCTTTGGAGCACTTCACTCCCAGCCCCACGTGGCCGTTGTAGTCCCCGATAGCCACAAACGCCTGGAGGAGGAGAGAAGTTTTCATGGCAGCTGTGCAGGAGCTCCCTCAGCAGAGCAGTCCATTGGGATTTCCCAAGGATAATCCATGGAGCGTGCTCAGCAGGAACTCTCTCTGCTTGCTCTCAAACCTTGCTCAGCAGAGCTCACAGTGCCTAAAACACATTATTCCCCCAAGCGCTTGTCCTTCAGTCAAAACCAGTCAAGGCTGAAGAACAGGAATTCAGTTCCTGCTGCAGTCTTATACTGGTCAGAAACCCCAATGACTTCCAAACAGCATTTCCTTTTACACCCAAACTTTTCTCTGAAAATCCAACACTGCTGTGCAACAAGTAACTTAATCTTATAGCATTGCAATAGTTTGGTGAAAGGGACCTTTACAGGTGTTACAGTCCAACTTTTGGACCAGTGCTGCCTCAAGGAACTCCATCTGCACATATCACTATGGTTTTAAAGATAAGTCACTTAGTGAGTTTAATGGCTGTTGTAACTAAGTATTTTGTGAATACTACAGCAAATGGGATTTGGAGTGATGAAAACAACACTAAAAAGACAAGAGAGGCCCAGGACAGGTTACCTTGAAGCGGGTGCGCTGCCCAGCACGGGTCTGCTTCTGCACAGGCATGATCTTGAGCACCTCATCCTTCAGTGAGGCACCCAGGAAGAAATCGATGATCTCCGACTCCTGCAAGAGTCAGGCACTGAGCCCACGGGAATCGTGGACTCCTGGAAAGGTTTGGGGTGGCAACGACCTTAAAGCTCAGCTAATCCACCCCCCTACCATGGGCAGGGACACCTTCCACTAGCCCAGGTTGCTCCAAGCCCTGTCCAACCTGGCCTTGGACACTTCCAGGGATGGGGCAGCCACAGCTTCTCTGGGCATCCTGTGCTAGGGCCTGCCCACCCTCACAAAGAGAAATTCCTTCCCAATATCCCATCTAACCCTGCCCTCTGGCAGTGAGAAGCCATTCCCCTTTGTCCTGTCCCTCCATGCCTTGTCCCCAGTCCCTCCCCAGCTCTCCTGGAGCCCCTTTAGGCACTGGAAGGGACTCTCAGGTCTCCCTGGAGCCTTCTCTTCTGCAGGTGAGCACCCCCAGCCCTCCCATCCCGGCTCCAGAGCAGAGGGCCCAGCTCTCGGCACATCTCCACGACCCATCGCTCCCACATCCACAGCAACTCACCTTGATGGGAAGCGAGAAGAGATAAATCTCCTCAAGAGACTTGATCTTCATATCCTTGACCAGGCGGCCGAGTTTGGTGACAGGAATCCACTGGCAAAGGAATCCACGGACAAGACTCACCATGTGGCGGCACCGCCGGGCNCCGTGCCGAATCCGCCGCGGAAGCCCCCGCGGGCCGCTCCGGGTCCGCCCGCTGCACCGGCGTCGTCCGCCATTTGCTGCAAGAGAGTGGGCGCTCAGCCGGGCCCCGCAGGCCGCGGATGGGGCCGCATGGCCCGTGTGGGCCGTATGAGCCAGTGTGGGGCCATGTGGAGACGTGTAGGGTAGTGTGGGAATGTGTACGGCCCGTCGAGGGCCATGTAGGGCCGTGGGGGCCCGTTCAGGGCCGTATGAGCCAGTGTGGGCCTGTGGGGGTCCCGTGTGGCGCCGCCGCNCGTGGGTCCAGCGTAGGGCCATGTGGGCCCATGTAGGGCTGTGTAAGGCCATGTGGGCCCGCGTAATCATGTGGGGCCGTGGGGGCCCGCTGAGGGCCGTGTAGGGCCGTATGAGCCAATGTAGGGCTGTGTGGCACCGCCGCCGCCATCACGGGGTCCCGCACTTACGTGATCGCTGAGCGAAGAAGGCCGCGCCGCCGCCACGCGAGCTATTTATACCCCGGCAGCCTCGCGAGAGCGGCGCGCGCCCCGCGAGCCCCGCGCGCTGAATAAGGAATACACCAGGCGCGGCAGGCGAGCGGCGCGCGGTGCGTTACACAGGGCGCGGGGCGGGCGCGCGCGCGGCTCCCCCTATATAAAGGCGCGCACGGGGCTGGAAGGCACAGAGCGCGGCGTGTGCGGGGCGGTGAGGAGCGGGATGTGCGCGGTGGGAGCGGCCTGTGGGAGACCCTGCGCGGAGCTGTTCCTGGTGCTGCGGCACCCGGGGCGGGGCGGGGAGCGCGGACCGGACCGGCGCGGTCTGAAAGTCACAGGGGGCCTGGCGTGGCCCCCGGTGAGATAACGGCGCCCACAGCAGCGGGAACATTAAGCTTATTGCCCACGGCTGTGTGTGGGGAGTAAAACCCATGTTCCCACAGGCCCCGCGCGGTGCCGGCAGGGGCGGGGTGGCCGTGGGAGTTTTGTCTGATCGCTTTCCCCTCTGGCAGGTGCTGAGCGCGGCCTCCCCCGCACGGACCCGGCCCATGGACGGTGACGCAGCGTTCGCAGCCGAGAATGGTTCTCTTACGTGTTTTTACGTGCAATAAAAAATGAATTGCTTAAAAGGCAGCGTCAAGTCTACTTTCGTTTTCCTGTCGTTTGAAAATCCCGCCTTTCCCCGTGGATGGGGCCGGGAAGTCTCTTCCTCGGGGTGGGGAGGGAATGCCCTGCTGGATACCTCTCCGGCTGGCAGGGGAGCGGTGCTGGGGCCGGGCCGGGCCGGGCGGGGCTGTCCTCGGTGTCCCGCAGGGATCGGGGGTTTGTCCCGGAGGGGCCCCGTGCCCGCACCCAACATGGCGCCAGCGGCGTCCCCTCGTCGCGTCACTCGCGCGCGCCGGAAGCGGCCGGGGCCGCCGGAAGCACGTGGGGCGCGACCATGGCGGACACGGACACGGGGACCGTGCGGTTCAAGAGCAAGTGAGCGCCGGGGGGCCCGATGGGCAGAGCGAGGGGGGATTGGGGGGACCCGATGGGCAGCAAAGGGNGAGGGGAAGGCAGGGGAGGGGGGCGCTGGCGGCGGAGGCGACCCCGGCCGCGGTGCCGAGCGGGCGTGTGTGTGGGGAAGGGGGCGAGTCCCCGCCCGCCGCCGCTCCGCTCTAACGGGGCCGCCCCGTCCGTCTCTTTCCCTTCCAGCTACGCCGTGTCGCGGAGGATCGAGCCGTTCTACAAGGGAGGGCGAATCCAGGTAAGCCCGGCTCCGGAGGGCTTGGGAATGCCGCGCCTGCCGCCTCCGTAAGCGTCCTGCCTCCCCTGTGTCCAGATCAGCCGCGATGGGCAGTTCATGTTCTGCCCCTGCGGGAGCAAAGTGAACGTGGTGGATGTGGAGACGGGAGCGGTGCTGCACAGCCTGCAGCAGGTGAGGGGCTCGGGGTGCGCCTGGAATGAGGAGCGCCGGGAACGGCCCCGAACACGGACGGGTGTTCTGGGGGTTGTCCCCGAGCCGGGCTCGGTGCCACAGGGGAGCTCCGAGGTTTGACTGTGGGATTTCCTTTGTCAGGAGGAGGAGGAGGATGTCACTGCCTTCGTGCTCAGCCCCGATGACGAGGTGGGTTTGGGCCTTTGGGCAACACTCCAGTACCGTGGGGGGATTTGGGGGAGCCCTGTGTGGCCAGGGGTGGGACTGGATGATCCTCATGGGTCCCTTTCAGGAGATCCCATGACTATTCCATGACCTCTGTGCCTCTGGAGATCCCCACGGAGTCTCCTCAGGCCCTTCCCTGTGTCCCCTCCTGGGTTTGCCTGGGATGTGCTGAGTGCCCGAGTTGTGGCACCAGCCCTGTCTGTGTCACCTGTGTGTGTGCCCTGATGGAATTCCAGCCCCAGCCCTGACTGTCCCTGTTCCCTGATGGAATTCCAGCCCCAATCCTGTCTGTGTCCCTGTGCCCTGGTGGAATTCCAGCCCCAATCCTGTCTGTGTCCCTGTGCCCTGATGGAATTCTAGCCCAGGTCCCTGTCTGACTGTCCCTGTGCCCTGATGGAATTCCAGGCCCAGCCCTGACTGTCCCTGTTCCCTGATGGAATTCCAGCCCCAATCCTGTCTGTGTCCCTGTGCCCTGATGGAATTCTGTCCCCAATCCCTGTCTGGCTGTGTCCCTGTGCCCTGTGTGTGTGCCCTGCTGGAATTCCAGCCCTGCCTGTCCCTGTCCCTGTCCCCAGGTGCTGGTGACGGCGTCCCGGGCGCTGCTGCTGCGCCAGTGGTGCTGGCGGGAGCCGCGCTGTGCCCGTGCCTGGCGGGCCCTGCACGCCGCCCCCGTGGCCACCATGGCCTATGACCCCACGGCCACCCTGCTGGCCACAGGTAGGGCCACTGTGGGGGGAGAGGGGCCCTTCTGCTGCTGAGGAGCCTCCCTCAGCTGGGCACAGCAGTGTCCGGTGCTGGGTGCAGCTCGGGGCTCCCCAGGGCAGGACAAGGAGCTGCTGGAGAAGGCCCAGGGGAGGCCACAAAGATGGTTTGGGGTCTGGAGCATCTCCCTGAGGAGGAGAGACTGGGGGAACTGGGTATGGTTGGTCTGGAGGGGAGAGGGCTGAGGGGGGATCTCATCAATCCATACAAGTATCCCCAAGGGGTGTCAGAGGATGGTGCCAGACTCTGCTCAGCAGTGCCCCGGGACAGGACAAGGAGTGATGGCCATAAACTAAACCACAACAAGTTCCACCTCCAGATGAGGAAGAACTTCTTTCCATGGAGGGTGGCAGAGCTCTGAGCAGCCGCCCAGGGAGGCTGTGGAGTCTCCCTCTCTGGAGACATTCCAGCCCCACCTGGACATGTCCCTGTGTCACCTGAAGTTTTGCAGATGTGTTGGACCTCCTGCCTCTCTCTCCTCCCCAGTTCATTCCCCACGTCCTTCCTTCCCCAGGTGGCTGTGACAGCACCATCAAGGTCTGGGATATGATCAAACAGTACTGCACACACAACCTGAAAGGATCTTCTGGAGTGGTACAGTAAGGATGAATTGTGTCTGTCAGTTCCCTGGCATTTATGGGATACTGGGATTGATCTGGAATGTCTTGAGTTAATGGAACAGAAAGGCCCATTCCAAGCAGGTTCTGGGCTCTTCTTCCTGGTTTTGGAGAGCAGAGCTATGACTGTTTCCAGCCCAGTTTGGGGAAGAGTTTTCACAGAATCACAGAATTGTTAAGGTGGTAAAAGACCTGTGAGATCATCAAGTCCAACCATCAACCAGCACCACGTCCTCAGATTTGTTGGGATCCAAATGGAATGCCTGTGCATGCTGACTGATGTGCTCCAAGAGCTTGGAAACACTGGCGAAGATAAATAGTAAAGTTTTCTGGGGGTGGCTTAGGAATGAGATCCTACAAAGAAAGTCTCTTATCAATCTGTGTCAGTTTAGCTCTCAGAGAATGCTGGAATGGTTTGGCTTGGAAGGGACCTCAAAGCCCATCCAGTGCCACCCCCTGCCATGGGCAGGGACACCTCCCACTGTCCCAGGTTGTTCCAGGCCCTGTCCAACCTGGCCTTTGACCTGTGCAGAATGTGTATTTATTTCAATGTCAGCACTGCAGGTGGTTTATCCCTGTGCTGTTCCTCTCCTCCTGCCCAGCCTGGTCGAGTTCCACCCGGACACCTCCCGCTTGCAGCTCTTCTCCTCCTCCATGGACTACAAAATCCGCATCTGGGACCTGAATTCCAGCAAATGTGTGGCTGTGCTGGACGGGCACTTCAGTGCTGTCACCTCGCTGGCATTTGCTGATGGAAACACTCTCCTGAGGTACCACCTGGGTACAGGGTGTGACCTCTGTTCTCCTCACCTCCTGGGTGATTCCACGGGGTCTGGTCAGGTTCTGCTGTGAGGGAAAGGTAGCTGAGGGTCTTGGCACCTGTAGAATGGAATCCTGGAATGGTTTGGGTTGGAAGGGACTTTAAAGCCCATCCAGTGCCACCTCCTGCCATGGGCAGGGACACCTTCCACCAGCCCAAGTTGCTCCAAGCCCTGTCCAACCTGGCCTTTTTTTCTGGCATTGTACTGTGCTGGCACAGGGACTGCTGGTGCTGTTTTCCCACGGCCTTTCGAGAGAGTTGTTGAACTCCCACGGTGCCAAATTTGCACTCAGAGCCTGATCTGAATGCATTTAGCACTGAAACATCTTTCCCTTTGCAGCTCTGGCCGTGATAAAATCTGCATGGTGTGGGACCTGGAAAGCAGGGAGAGCAAACGCACCATCCCCGTCTATGAGGTGAAACTGGGTTTCATTTTTTCCCTTGAGGTCCTCTGTAGTTTCTAGATCGTGGTCCTGTGGTACCTCTCCCTCTTCAGGGTGTGTGTATGATGAAATCAGGTTTCTCTGCCTTCCCAGAGGTTTTTGGCCAGCTCTGATTCTGTGACTCTGCCTCTTGCAGACCGTGGAAGCCGCCGTGTTGTTGCCCGAAAAGGGGGATTTCTCCCAGTTGGGTGTGAAGAAACAAGGACTGCACTTTGTCACAGCTGGCAGCAAAGGTGAGGGGGTGTCACTGGCCCGTGTGGAGGCTGGGATTGCTGGGACTGCTGGGATGTGTGTTCTGTGCATGGCAGAAGCCTTGGCTGGAGAGCAGAGCCTGCTCCTGAGTTCCTCCAGCAGCAGAGGATGAGCAGGGTGGGTCAGACATGCTCTGATACCTTTACTACTCAAATAGGTTTGTGTGTATATATATAGAGATATATTTTCAATACACATAAAATATGTATATACATATTTTGTATATGTATATTATACATATACAATATACATATATTTTCAATACATATAAATGTATTTTCTAACTGCAGTGAGATTTGATTTGGGCTGAAGAAGCCAAACACTGTGGCTTTTCACTCCAGTGCAGCTGTGCCCAGTGCTGCCTTAGGGCTGCATGGCTCTCCCAGCAGGCACTGCCAGGTCTGGGTGACACCCTTGGGTGACCCCCGTGCAGAGCTGGCTGTGACAGGCTGTGCCCTTGGGTGACCCCGGTGCAGAGCTGGCTGTGACAGGCTGTGCCCTGGTTCCCCAGGCATCCTGCAGGTGTGGGAGGCAGCCACAGCAGGCTGTGTGTTCAGCCAGCCCGTGCCCTTCGAGCCGCAGGAGGAGCCGAGCGAGCGCAGCCTGTGCCAGTGCCTGGCAGTGCCCACGCGGGGCGAGCTCCTCACCGTGTCCCGAGAGCACAACGTGCTGTTCTACGAGGCCCAGACGCTGCAGCTGCGCAAGCAGGTGACACCCCCAGCCCCCTTTGCCCCTCTGCTCCTGGGAACAGCCTCCTCTGGGGCTGCTCTGGAGTTGTTCCTTTGTGTCACACCAGAGGTTTCACTGGTGGGGCTCTCTGAGGGATGTTGCACAGAGAGCCAGAAAACAGGACAGGCCCAGCCAGGAATCCCTCCTGTGCTCCAGTTTTTGTGTTTACACCCAGTGTGAAATGAAATGAAACATCCCAGTAGAGCAGCCCTGTGAAAGGCCCTCCCCCTTCCCTGTCCAGCCCTTCCCCAACCAGCTTTTCCCTGTTGGACTGTTCCCATTCCAGCTCGCCGGGTACAACGAGGAGGTTCTGGATGTGAAGTTCCTGGGCCCTGGTGACTCTCACATTGTCGTGGCCACCAACAGCCCCCAGCTGAAAGTGTTTGAGTTGGCAACGTCCCACTGCCAGATCCTGTATGGCCACACAGGTGGGTGATGGGAGAGGGGCAGGAATTTCTTATCCAGCCTCTTTTGGAGCTCTGTGGAGACTGGAGTCCCTGAGTTCTCTCTGGAGCAGGTCTGGGAGTCATGTGGAGAAAGGATATATCCCACTGCCCTGTCACTGACAGTGACATCAGTTTAATGTGGTGCTGAAGGTGTGTGAATGACACTCGCTCCACAGGGAGGGTGGGTGTTGTGTCCCAGACAGTCCCCAGTCAGGACACTGGGCTCATGAATTCACACATTTTTGTGTCCCGTTTCAGTATTTCTGTGCATCCACCTGGTTTTTCTCCTTCTGTTTAGAAACAATTATGGCTTTGGATGTCTTCAGAAAAGGCCTGATGTTCGTCACCTGTGCCAAGGTGTGTCACTGTTCTTTAGTTACTGAAACTCTTCACTTTAGTGGTCTTTATGGGCAAAACTGCACTATTTTTGGCACTCCAGAAAGGGCTTTTTTTCATACCATTCCTGTCTGCTGTATCCCACAAATAACAAGGTTCTTCACTATCCCTTTTTTATGTTGTCCCTGGGGAAATCAACTGATTTTCTCTTGTCAGGAAATCAAGCTGTTTCTGTGCTCTCTCCCCACAGGACAGGAGCATCCGTGTCTGGAGGATGGGCAAGGCTGGCAGGGTGATCTGTGTGGCCCAAGGGCTGGGCCATGCCCATGGTGTGGGTGCCATCGCCTGCTCCAGGTAACACAAACCAGGTCAGCGTGTCCTCTGTGACCACAAGTCGTGGCTGCTTTGCTGCTCCTCAGGGTGAATGTTCTGGGGGGTGCTGCCTCCAAGCCCTGCTGCTCCTCATTCCTGTTCCCAGCTCCTCACAGTGCTCTGAGTCTGAGGGAATCACAGAATGCATGGGTTGGAAGGGACCTTAAAGCTCATCCAGTGCCACCCTCTGCCATGGGCAGGGACACCTTCCACCAGCCCAGGTTGCTCAGAGCCCTGTCCAGCCTGGCCTTGGGCACTTCCAGGGCTGGGGAGTCACTCTGGTTGTCAGGTAAAGCTGGAGTGATCCAGAGAAGAGGGTTGTGGAGTGAAGGGATTGTGTCTCTGGAGGCTCTGCTCCTTTCCTTGTGCTGCCTGGCAAACCAGCTTCTCTCCCTGTTCATTCCTGTGTCTGGGAATGAAGGGAGCCAGCAGGGCTCTTGCCTGGTGTCTGAATTGCTGAGCTCTCCCAAGGACCTGAGTGAAATGGCAGAGAGTCTGAAAGCCCTGAGGACACTGTTTGACATCCTGGCTGAGTGTGTGGAGATCCCAGCCAGGCAGGAGAAGGCCTTTTTTCCCATGCAGGGGAAGCCACTGATTTGCCTCCTTGATGTTTTTATTCCTCCCAGAATGAAGGAAAGCTTTGTAGTGACCAGCAGCCAGGACTGCACCATCAAGATCTGGAATATCCCAGAATCCCTCACTTCCAAAGCCAAAGCAGCCTCCATCTCCAGTCCAGAAATACTCCATGCCAGAGTGACTGAGAGGGGCCACAACAAGGTAAAGCTCCCCTGAGCTCACAACATGAATTTAGCACTTCCATCTCTCTCCTGTGTGTCCCCCCTGTTCATTCCCTGTCCCCCAGCCAGAGCAAAGGCTGGGAGTGCTCTGAGCTCCTCCTGTGCCCCCAGGACATCAACAGTGTGGCAGTGTCCCCCAATGACAAGCTGCTGGCCACGGGCTCCCAGGACAGGCTGGCCAAGCTGTGGTCCTGCTCCGACTGCTCCTTGCTGGGGGTTTTCACGGGGCACAAGCGTGGGATCTGGTGTGTGCAGTTCTCCCCCGTGGACCAGGTCCTGGCCACCTCCTCTGCAGATGGCACCCTGAAGCTCTGGGGCCTTCGGGATTTCAGCTGCCTGAAGGTGAGGAGAACTCCCTGCCCCTTCTCCAGGCAAAGCCCTGGGGGTCTTCAAGGACCTTTTAGAAACTGGGCTTCCTTTCTGCTTTCCAGACCTTTGAGGGCCACGATGCCTCGGTCCTGAAGATCATCTTTGTGAGCAGAGGGGCCCAACTGCTCAGCAGGTTGGTGCCTGTGCCAGGAGGCTGGGGAAGGTGCTGGAACTGATCACAGGGGAGTCTCCTGGCTGATCAGCAGCAAGAGGGAAGAGTCTTGTGTCCAAGGAGTCCTTTGAAAGACTGATAGGAAGATGCCATGTGTAGGCTGAGCTTTCTCCAGGGGCTAAATTAATCCTCTTCTCCAGTTACTCCATGGATTCTGTTTATCTGCTGTGACATTGCTGGGCTGGTGACAAACACAAAAGGCAGAGCTAAGGGTGCATCTTGCCCCCCACATTTTGCTTAATTCTGCTGCTGTTTGGAAGGCTTTGGAATGGGACAAGTTTATCTGATAATTGAGTGGGGCAGGGCAAGAATGGATCTGTCCAGTGATTTTTTTGTTGTGTTTCTTTTCCAAAAGCGGGTCTGATGGGCTCTTAAAACTCTGGACAATTAAAACAAACGAGTGTGTGAAAACATTAGATGGCCATGAAGATAAAATCTGGGGTCTTCACTCCAACAAACAAGATGACATGGTGGTGACAGCCTCCAGTGACTCCTGCATCACACTGTGGCAGGTACAGCACAGGGGTCCTGAGTCCTTTCTGGGTTAATGATTGGGATAAATGGAGAGTCCAGGGCCTTGTTCCTCATGTGCTTTTCCCATGTTCTGCAGTTTAGAATTGGGTCAGTAAGACTTGTCTTGGGGTTTGGGGGTATTTTTTGGCCAGGCTGTTTCCCCAGTGATGTAAAAGCAGCAGCAGATGGACCCCAGCAGCCTCAGGCACTGGTGGTTTGGGGGGAAGTTGGGAGTTGCTGGATTTAACACTTCAGTTACTTGGCCTAGAGATCTTGCTGCAGAAACTGCTCTCCACATGATGGCTCAGTAAAAATCCATCTATATTAAAGCAAGATTTGATAACATTTTATCCTTTTTTTATAGGATGTCACTGAAATTGAGGAGAAAGAAGCCCAAGCTAAAGAGGAGGAGCAGATTATGAAGTGAGTTGGTCTTGTGAAATAAAGAAAGAGCTGTGAAAGGCAAACTGTCCACACCTGGAGCCATCCAGCTCCATCTAATCCCAATATTCCAGTGGGGGCCCTGAGGCATTTACTGACAGTCCCCACTGATCTGCTGGCATTAAACCCCTGCACACTGTTATTGAAAAATCTGGTGGTTTTTGTATAGTGTTTGTTTCCACCACACAAACACTGGTCTCACTCTCGACCCTGATTTGTTTTCCAGAGAGCAAGAGCTTTCTAACCTGCTCCATGAGAAGAGGTACCTCAAAGCCCTGGGCTTGGCCATTTCCCTGGATCGGCCACACACCGTGTTGATGGTGATCAAGGGTGAGTCCATGTCCTGCTCTGAAGGCATTTTCCTGCCCTCTGCTTTCCAGAACACTCTCTCCAGGTAGCCAAAGGCTACAAAGTCTGATTTTCACTCTGAAAGCCTCGGTTTTCTCTTACCACCCCATTTTTTTCCTAAGTGAAATCATCCCAGAGGTCTCCCTGCTCTCAGCTGTGGGTGCATGGGCTGGACTCTCTCCTGGACTCCTCATTTCTCTCTCTGCAGCCATCCTTAAGGAACCTGAGGGGAGAAGACACTTGCAAGAGAACATTGTTCGGCTCCGTAAGGATCAGAAAGGTTTGTGGCAACGTGGTTTAAGTGCTAAAAACTTCAGGTTGGGGGCTTGTTTTCTGAACTGAAATTAGTCAGAAAATAGAACCATGGAATGGTTTGGATTGGAAGGACCTTAAAACTCATCTCATTCCATTCCCTGCCATGGGCAGGGACACCTTCCACCAGCCCAGGTTGCTCCAAGCCCCATCCAACCTGGCCTTGGACACTTCCAGGGATGGGGCAGCCACAGCTTCTCTGGGCAGCCACTCTGTAAGACCCCAGGCACGGTGTCCTTCCCCCACAGAGGCAGTGCTGGCATTCCTGGTGACCTGGAACACCAACTCCCGTAACTGCCACGAGGCCCAGGCTGTCATGGAGACCCTGCTGAAGCACGAGGCACCCGACACCCTGCTGCAGTTCTCGGGCATTAAATCTGCTGTGGAGTCCCTGCTGCCCTACACAGGTGAGTCACTGTGGGCCTGGGGTGTCCTACTGTGGCCTGGAGCACAGAATCCAGGAATGGTTGGCTTGGAAGGGACCTTAAAGCTGAGCTAATCTATCCCCTTCCACTAGCCCAGGTTGCTCCAAGCCCCTTCCAACCTGGCCTTGGACACTTCCAGGGATCCAGGGGCAGCCACAGCTTTTCTGGGCAACTTGTACCAGGGCCTTACCCCCCTCATTGCCAGGAATTCCTTCCCAATATCCCATCTAACCCTGCACTCTGGCAGTGAGAAGCCATTCCCTGTGTCCTGTCCCCCCATCCCTTGTCCCAAGTCCCTCTCCAGCTCTCCTGGAGCCCCTTTAGGCTCTGGAAGGGGCTCTCAGGTCTCCCTGGAGCCTTCTCCATGTGAGCACCCCCAGCTGTCCCAGCCTGGCTCCATAGTTTCCCCTGGTCTGAGGAGGGGAGATGTTTGCAGCCATTCCCAGAGCATTCCCCCACAATTCTGCTCACTGCCCTCCTTGCAGAGCGGCACTTCCAGAGGCTCAGCCGGCTCCTCCAGGCCTCCATGTTCATTGACTTCATGTGGCACAACATGAGGTTGGGGGACACGGCCCAGCAGGACAACGGGACCCTGTGATCTCCCTCCCATCAACTGAGCTCTTTCCCACCAGGATGGCAGCTGGATTTTTAGTTCCTGTGTTTTATAATAAAATTTGAAATGTTAATTTGTAAAACGAGTCCAGCATCTGATCTTCTTGGGGCTGAATGAGAGGAAAGGGTCATTTCTTTGGCCAGGCTCTGGTTTCCCTTGGTATTTTCATACCCTGGATTTTCAGGGCTAGATACTCAAACAGCATTTAGTTTAGAGGACAGGCAGGGTCCTGACAAGCAGTTGGGCTTTACTGGGATTTAAAGGCTTTTTGGAGCTGGGAGATGTCCTGGCAATGTCCCCAAGCCCAGTTGGGCACTGTGTATTCATCACTGTTGAGCAAAATGCAGGGACCAAGGCACATCTCTCACCTCTGCCCACCCCAAATTTAGTACCTGGGAGGGAGAGAAGCACACTTGGAATTCCCCAGGTAGCAAATTTTTAAAGTGTAAAACACAAGTAGACTTGAGAGATGTTTATGTGTATTTTATTTCAGAAACAAAATGTATAAATAAACTCAAAACTACACAAACACCTCACAAGTTGTTTCTAAAAAATATTAATAGTTATCTGAGAGAATAACTACAACTAAAGCCAGCAATGTATAGAAAAGTCTTGATTTTCCTATAGCTACTTTTCTAACTCCAATCTAACTACCCAGCCCCCTTGAAAAGGGAATGTTTTGTTCATACATGTGACCTCTGTCCCTGTCCCCAGGTGGGACACAAGCTGTGTGGGGAATAATGCAACAATGACTGAAACATTCAAATGTTCACGTCCTGCATGGCAGGATGAACACCTGCCTGAGGGAGAACTAACCAATTCCAGGTGACCTCTACCTTAGGAGCTGCTGGGTCTGCAGCTGCCCTGACTCCCCTGAGGAGTAAAACCACTAAATCCTTTCCCAGTAGCTCCCTTCCTGGCTCCCAGTCTCCCTGTGCAGCTGCAGCAGCAATGGGTGCTGCCCAAGGAGGGGATGTCTCTGTGTGTGTTCCTCAGGATCTAACGGTGTCCTTGGGAAGTGACAGTCCAAGGCCTGATGGGGCCCTGGCAAGGGGTGCCTGGGCTGTGTCCTATCCCCTGCCCAGGACACTGGTGCAGGCTGGGCAGCAGTGCCCAGGCTGTGCCCTGTCCCTGTCCCCTGCCCAGGACACTGGTGCAGGCTGGGCAGCAGTGCCCAGGCTGTCCCCTGCCCAGGACACTGGTGTAGGGTGGGCAGCAGTGCCCAGGCTGTCCCCTGTCCCCTGGCCAGGACACTAGTGCAGGCTGGGCAGCAGGCCTGGCCGGGGGCTGTGGTGCTGCAGGGCACGCTTGGTGACAGTGCTGCACCTCTGCAGGATCTCGTGGGCCGAGGGCCGTGCTGGCACCCTGGGGACACATGTGGCCAGGTCAGGGTCAGGGAGGGATGAGCTCAGATCGACTGCAGATGACTCCACAAAGCCAGAGTCGTTCCTGTCCCTGGGGGTGAGGCACAGGGACTTGGTGCTGTGTGTGCCCAGGGCAGGGGGGCTCCGGGCCTGCTCCACTTCGGGCAGAGAGCGGGACAAGTCAGGCTTCCAGCTCAGCCGGGCGTCCTGCTCACTGTCATTTCCTGAGCTCAGGGAGGAGCTCTCTGACTGCAGGTCTGAGGTGGAGCTGGCCCTGGGCAGAGACCTGGATCTGCTCCTCTGAGAGCTCCCATCCTCTTCACTCGGGCCATAGGAAGAGCCAGGCTGCACGCTGGGCTGTGCCCTGGCCTCCCCCCGGGAATGGGGGGCCGACAGGGAGGAGCAGAGGTTTGGGGTGGAAACGTTGAGCCCACAGCTGATGATGGTCTGGAGCTTGTGGTGAGGATTCTTGTAGGGCCGGAGGCACATGGAGGGCATGTAGCCTGTGCTCCCATTGTACCTGAGGGCAGGGATGGAAGGAACACTGAGAGGAGCCCTTCAGCCAGCTTGGACCAAGGGGAGGAAGCAGAGCAGGTGAGGGCCCAGCCCTGTGCTGTACACAGGGTGTGAGGACTGGGAAATCATCCCTAGTCAAGGACATTCTGCTCATGGGTGCTCCTGTGTATCCCACATGGAGAAGAGCAGGCAAGCAGCACCTGCAGCAGGACCCCAGCTCCTTGGGAAGCAGGACTTTGGAAAGGCCTCCTTACCTGATGAGCCACCAGCCGTTGTCGGATCTCCTGAGCACCTCCACGACCACCCCGCTGTGCAGGGAGAGCTCATCTGCCTTCTGAGCCTCATAGGCCTGCCCCACGAAGTACAGGCTGCCTGTGGGAGCAGGGGGAGCTTGGGTTTGCCCTGCAGAGGAAATGCCCCATCCTGACAGAGCAGCTCAGCTGTGAGGCAGGTGTCCCTGAGAGGGACTGGTGTGCTCAGGGACCCCATCTGATTGATTTAGGTTGGATACAAGGGAAAGGCATTTTTTGAAACAAGGGTGGGCAGGCCCTGGCACAGGGTGCCCAGAGAAGCTGTGGCTGCCCCATCCCTGGAGGTGTCCAAAGCCAGGTTGGAAGGGGCTTGAAGCAATCTGGGCTAGTGGAAGGTGTCCCTGCCCATGGCAGGGGGTGGGACTGGATGACCTTGAAAGGTCCTTTCCGACCCAAACCATTCTGTGATGCCATGGCAGAGCTGACCAGAAGAGTCAAAGCTCCAGAGATCCAGGTGGGGACTCCAAGCAATGTTTAAAGTGCTGGGGTTTTGCAGATCTCATTTTTTGAAGCAAGAATATGGTGTCCCAGAGAGCCAGGATCAAACTTACCCTCCTCATTTGAGCTAAAGGCATTCTGGAAGTCCTCGTGGAAATCAAGCTCTTCCAGGTATGAGGCTGGGAACCAGGCAATCTGCTTGTCTGCATTTTCCACCAGCCACCACCCTACAAGGAGCAAAATACCCAGTTTTTAACAGCCTGAAAGTTGATAGAGGACAATAATCCCTGGATAAGGGACACAAGAGAGGAGGGACATTCTTGTCCCCACAGGTAAGCACACAAGTACAAACACCTGCAGCCCTGATGCCACCTTGGCATTTGCTGAGCTGTGAACCCATCTGCCCCTCCAGCCCTGACACTGAGGAATCCCCTCAAACATACCAGTCATGTCCTTGATTAACACTTCAACAATTTCCTTCTGGGCCACTGTGAATGTCTTGTTCTTGGTGTCTTTGGTTTCAAAGCTCTCGAGGCAGCGGTAGCTCTGGGACGCCTGGGGAAGGGTGATGGAGCTGGGCTGGTGCTTCTTTTCCCTTCTGAATTCTGAGGGCATGATCACAACACTGGAAAATAAAGTGTCACATCAAAAACTCACGTGGAAGGTTGAGTTTAGTATTGATTTTGGTAAAATCATTTATGCAGTAGTTAAGAAAAGCTTGAGACATCAGAGATAGCATAAACCCAGACTGAAGAACCTCCCTGCTCTGCTGCCCTGGGGTTTCTCTTCCACCCATATTTCATAACATTTCTGTTTCATGAACAAACCAAAAATACAACTCAGATTTCACACCTGTTTTCAGGAAAGGAGGGATCGAGGTCTTGGGTCTGTGCCTTGAAAAACTCATTCACGTCTTCACTCCGGGAGATTTTCATATCCATTTTCAGCAGCTCCTGGGAGTAGGTTTCCAAGAGTTTCAGGATCTCCAGGCACCTGTTCAGCTTCCCACCCTTCCTGTGCTGCATTTTTACACCTTTAAAATAACAAGGGCACAGTTGGTGTAAGACAACAGTGGATCTGGATGTCTTTGGAGCAGCATCTTTTGCCTGAAAACAGTATGTGCTCACCCACCCCCTTTCCTGCCCAACACCCACACCCTTTCCTGTTCTTACCTTTAAACCTGGGCAAACTCCTGAGCAAGCCACTTTCCATAGGGAATTTTCTCTTCAGCTCTTTCTAAAAGCAAGGAGGAGAGAACAGTGATTCCTCACAGCCCTGACACATTGCTGGGCTCCTTCCTCCTGCCCAGGACTGGAATCCTGACATTTCAGGATCTGAAAATTCACTTACATGGAATTTCTTAAAGTCTTCAAATGTCCGGTAGATGAGGATGTTGTTCTGGTCTGACCAAGACACAAACATCATGTAGTTCTGGGGAAAGAAAAAGGAAAAGAAATGCAATTTAATCTCAGTGTTCCATTTCAGATGCTTTCAGACAATCAGCATTTGCCAGGAGCTGTGGCTGAGCTTCAGGCTGAGAGTATCATATTAAAAAAATAAACATTAAACCTACAAAAATCTCTCTCTAATTTTAGGGTTCCAAATGGATAATCACTACAGAAATCAGTAGAATTTTATGGCACTGTGACAGAAAGAGAACAAAATCCAAGATAATAATTTTCTCATGATATTAAGCCCATTACAGAAATCCCTTTGTCCCAGATCCCAAGGCTCAAATCCCAATGCTGCAGGGAATGAGCAAACATACCCCTGGAAGAATAAATCCCAAACCCTCTAGTTTCCTAATTGATTTAAGGAGAAACAACCACAATGACAACAACAACAACAAAATTAATGTACCTTCTGCTTTCTGCATTGCATGAAGCCCACAGCCTTCACATCCACGGGGTACCTGCTGCAGCTCATCTTCCCCACGCTGCTGCTCCCTGCCAGGGAGCTGGAGGGATGTCCTGGAGGGATGTCCTGGAGGGATGTGAGCAGGAGGGATGTGTCCTGTGCCGGAGTGAGCTGAGATGTGGCTCCAGCCCGGGCTGCCCAGGTTAAATACCCTGGAGCAGGAGGCAGGGCTCAGGGTTACCTTCCTTCCTCCTCCGCCCCGCAGAAATTCCGTGCTTCGAAGCTCCCGGGTGCTTTTTTACCTTTTACCTTTCCCCCCGCTTTTCACATGCAAATCGTGGCTGCTGCAGTAGCAGGGACAGAGTTCAGGGAGCCAGGGAAGAGAACCAGCTTGTTTTATCATAGCCCCGCTAAGCAGTGCTGGGAAGGGAGCCAAGCCCTGGGGGTACAGGAGGTCACTGGGGTAGCAGCTCTTGCCCCGAGGCATTTCCGGGGATACAAAAAGAGTTTTTATGGTTATATTGCAGGGACTGAGTTACCTGCAGCTCGGGATGAGCTCACATCAGTCCCAAAAACTGATTTGCAACCTGGATTTGTTGGAAAGCACAAATCAGGCACCACTTGATACGTGTAAGAGTTGTTACAAATATCTTTTCTTTATTGTTTTGTCCCACCTGAGATACTTTAAATGGATTTCTGGCAACTTTATCAATATTTGCATGCTCTCAGAAATTGTGGGAGATGCCAATGACAATGTTATCATAGAATCATAGAAACCTGGAATGGTTTGGGTTGGAAGGGATATTAAAGCCCATCCAGTGCCACCCCTGCCATGGGCAGGGACACCTTCCACTGTCCCAGGGTGCTCCAACCTGGCCTTGGACACTTCCAGGGATCCAGAGGCAGCCACAGCTTCTCTGCACAACCTGTGCCAGGGCCTGCCCACCCTCCCAGGGAAGGATTTCATCCCAATATCTGTTCTGAACCTACTCTCTGTCAGTTTGAAGCCATTGCCCCTTGTCCTGTCACTACATGAGCAAACACATCCCCAGGGTGTAACTTAGAGTCCCAAAACTCCTCAGGTGTAAATATGGGATGGAGACTCATCTCTGAGCACCCTGTGCACTGTCCTGCATCCAGCCAGGTGTCCATCCCCTCCCAGCTCTTCCCAAGGACCAGCTCCACTGCTTGGAGGCACAGCAGGACAGGTAATTCCAGCCCTGGACAGCCTGTCCTCTCCCTGAACTGCTGTGTGTGCCTCAGGTTATGATTTGGCTGATGGGCAGCGTGTGATCAAAGAGCCTGCTCCATCCTCACCCCCTCTCTTCTTTGATAAAGCCTAAATTGAACCATTATTATCACTATCATTATAATTATCATTATTGGATCCCAAATTGAGAGGCTCAGCCCTGCCTTCCCTGTCATTTCCCAGTTACAACCAGTGTCTCAAACCCTCAGTAACAGATTTCTCATCTATCAAAAAAACCCCACAGAACTGGAATAGGGAGCCAAGCCAGATTCCTTCTGGATATCCAGACAAAACAGTGAGGAGGGCCTTGGTTTGTGTTCCCTGAGCACCTGAGGCTGCTCCCACACAGCAGGATGGCAGTGCCTGGGGCAAAGGGAGCAGGTTTGCTGCCACTGGATCTATTGCTGATGGATATCTGTCCTCCTTTAGCAAGGGAAAGTCATACAGAGAGAACTTTGGTTCTGTGTATATTTTGATGGGGAAACTCCTTCAATGGCACTTCCAAGGCACTTCCTGGCTCAGGGAGCTGGACAGGGACTGGCCTGTGGAAACATGATGTGAAACAGCTCCCTGCTCTCCCCAGCCCTGGAACTGGACCCTGCATCCCTCTGTTCACAAAAGGTCCAGCAAGAACATGTGCTGGTAAGTGTACCCAGCTCAGAGAGTGAGCATTTTATGGAGGGAGAGGAAATCACAAAATGTTTTGCCAGCTCCCTGTCATCAAATCCACACTCATAGGCTTCTCCTTGGCAGCCAAGCCAGGGCCAAGCTCACCTTCACATGGCTCTGTTAAGTGGCTCTTGAAAACATCTGGGACCAAGACTCTAAACAAAGCACCTTGGATTGGTTTCCTGTCTCAGAGCAGACACAAACCACAATGTACTTCCAAGAGTGTAAAGGCTTAAACATATTTGCCCAGACTGGGAGAAGCCAAAGGCAAGGAAAGCCCTGGAGAAGCCCCAGGAAGAGGAGATGGCTGGGGAGGTTCAGGAGCACATTGCTCTGCATTGGAAGATCTGTGGATGTCCTGAAAACAAGAGTAGGAAACAGCCTTGGCCAAAGACTTTGCTGTATTTCAGCATTCTCAGGGAATTCAAGCAGAAAACAGGGAGTGCAAAATACAATGGAATAACAGGAAGCTGAAGCTGCATGGAGGTTTACAAGTCACCCAAGAATGAAGAACCAGCCACGCAGTTTGCAGAGCAGATTTATGGGTGAGATTGGGTTCCTTGGAAGGTTGCTGGTGATTGGGATCTCAGATATAGGGAAGGATGAACAAAACTACTCAAAACTCAGCAATGAGCTACTGAGAAAATGTTCTGTGGAAACAAAGGACTAGAGAGTTGTGCCAGGTTAGTCTGCAGTGACACTACCCATGAAACTGAAGGCAGGGATGGCCCAATTCCCTCTGGATGAGCCCAAGTGCTCCTCAACATGTCCACCATAACACCCAGTGGTGCCAGGGCCATTTCTCTTGGGAAAGAAGGATAACCAATTAGAAGAGGCCATTAATTCCACTTCTCTGCTGGATATATTTGAATTCACTTATAAAAAACCAAGACAAAACATCATGTTTTAGACATTATTAAGTTTGTGACTTCCACTACTTCCAAATTATCCTGCCATAAATCAGGACCTCTTTGTGGGTAATTATTAAGAGAAGGGTAGGAGTGGTCTGCCCAGAAAAAGTGAGGCTCCACAAGTATTGCTGGTCGCTGCCATTTATTTATTTACACAGCTTTGAGGGCAACAGTTACTTTTTTTCTGTAGATGTTTTACAAGGTACCAAACACACCAAAATTAACTGATAATATGTAGGAGTGCTTTGCCAAGATGGAGGAAATCCAAGTTTTCCTCCATAACCTCCCTAATTTTTCATTCTGCTCCAAGAGAGTCCCACCAAGGTGGAGCTATGCCTCCTGCTCCTCGAGGAGCATCACTATGGCCATAAACTGCTTTGGGTGTAGAAACATGTTTGTGTCATGGCAGGTGACTCTGGGATTGTCATGGGGAGTCACATCAGAGTCCCTGCCCCACAGTGCCCACAATTTGGAACACGGGGTAGGTCATCCAGTGGCTTCAGGAACACCCACAGGTCACTGGGCTGTCCCCTCTACTACTCCCATTATAAGATCAGCTTCCCTTCCATGACAAATAAACACTGAGGGTCTGGTTTTCTCTTCATTTCCATATTTTCATCAGGAATACCTTAATCTGGTGGGTTTAACCAGAGCACAGCAGCACAGGTGGGACAAGGACCAATCCTTCACTGCACTCAACAGGAGTCAGGGTAGAGTCTGAGTGCACAGATGTTCAGGGTGACCAAAGGCAGCTCCTCACCAGCTCCTCCATTTTCCAAGTCTAACAAGCAACAGCCTCATCCCAAATGCACGTACATGGAAAGAGAAGGAGCCACATTATGAACATCTGTCAGATGTACAGAAGTCCTGTCTGGGCTGGTGAGTGAGCTGTACCCTCACAGCTGACAATGTGTGGGACTCCAGGGATTTCTCTTTCTATGCCCAGCACAGGAAAGGCAAAGAGAGGGGAAGTTCTCAAACCACCCTTGGGGCACTCTGGCTGCAAAGAAGAGATATGAAAAGGCACAGCCAAGGGGGGCTGGAATGAGGCTGTAGAAAAGCTCCATCCTTCCCTCCCTCACTCTCAGGATCAAAAGCTGCCCTTTGCTGTTCTTGAAGGTGACCTGCGATGACACATGACCTATCAGCACCTTTAATGAAAACCCCAGCTGCTAAAAGCTGATTTTAAAACTACAAAGAGGGTTTAGACTTTTAATAAATAGAGAAACAGACCCTTATTTAAAAAGAATAATGAAACCTCAGACACTGGAGTTGACAAAAGTCTCCTTCACCTCATGAACAAAGGCAGTGGTTGAACTTTCACACAGGCTGGGATGAGAGATTTTGTAGTATCTAACCAAGAAGAAAATACTTTATTTCATCCTATTTTCAGCAACTGCTGCAGGCTCTAAAGCATTTTTCTGTGGCCAGTGGGATCCAATTCAGCAGTCCTCAGAGATCTTACGATTCTATGACAGTGCTTGTTTTCTACAAACCCTTATTCTGGCCCTTTCCAAGAGGAGCCAGCACATGGAGAGGGGATGTTTCTTTGGGCACTGTCCTTCTCCTCTCTGTTCCAAGCCTGCCTCTGCTTTCCTCTGCCACACTTCCACCTCAGCAGGAGACCCAGTGCCTTCAATCTGCAGTGTCCTGGGATGGATCATACCTGGGCATCCCTGGTTATTGCCCATCAGGACTCAGGACATGGAGGTCCTGTCCCTGCTCTGGGTCACTGACAGCTGATATAAAATCACAGCATCACATCCAGCTCCCTGAAACCTGGCACCACGGGCTTGAAAAGCCCAGGGAGAGCACTGCCTGTTGTGGGAGATTTGCTCACTGCCAAGGCATGTTGGATAGGTCCTGTTTACCAAGCACTTGTTGCAATAATTTCATAGCTCCTTTGTAAAAGTGGCCTGTTTTTCTAAGGGTTATGCAGAGGACAAAAATGTGGTTCAAGAGGGAATCTTCCAGAAATGGTGAGAATGCAACTTAAACCACTGCAAGGGAAAGTTTCCTTTCATTGCATCAGTTTCTACAGAAAAAAAAGGGTGTTTTGATGAGTGTGTGGTCCAAGACCAGCATGGTGTGTGAACATGCTGGGACACACATATGGGATGTGAAGAGAGATGGAAGGCAGGACTGAGTTTCCAAGGAGGTTCAAGACTCTGCAGTACACAGCCTGCCCTGCATGTTCCCAAACCCTGTGGGGGAAAATCCCAGCACCACCAGTACAGCCAACAGCAAACACAGCAAGCACCAGGGAACGTGGAGAAATACTGTTTCCTCTTGGGCAAAATCTGTTCTTACTTGATGCTAAATATAGTAGAGTGATCAGAGACAAGATCGTTGTGTTCCTTCCAGATTAGTCAGACAAGTGCTCATCCCACTCCTCCCCTTTCCTCTTTGCCCACACCATGGAGGAGCAGAGCATGCAAAGTACATTATCTCTCCAGGGGATTCCACCAGCAGTGGCTTGGGTGAAAAGTTCACTGTATTTCAGGACAGAGAAAAGACCTTTGTGTTCCTTGCCCCCCTCAGAAAACAAGGAAAGCAACATTTAATCTTCACACAAAAGCCTGGCTGGGAGAAGAGTAATGTGGAAGGAGAACTCAATTAATGATTAATTCTTAATAAATTGACACATTCTCATAGCACCTGTTACATGAGAAAAATCTCCTCCACTGACTGACAGAGGGAGTCTGGGAAGGAGGAGACAGGAGAATGACACAGGCAGGACTGGCTGGACCAGCTTGCAGAAATAATTTGGTTTTCTCTTTATCCCTACCATTGCCAATATATACACCACTACTCCTTGGTTCTCATTTTAATCAGCAAGAAGACCCATACACAAAAATGGCACAAATTTTAAAATACTGGACTGCATCTCTGGGTGTAGATCAGGGCCTTGGTTTACTCCATGCTCAGTCTTACAGCTCAGACTGTTCTGAACACATTTCAATAGATCTGGATGGACTTGAACCGAGATCAATATCTCACCCACTGGCAGTGAGGCTCCTTCCAGATAACTGGGAGATAAATTCATGCTTTTGGGAAATTTTGTAGGTGACGTATTTCTTGTACACAAGCAGAGCTGATCCATATGATTCACTTACCTGGAAACACACGTCATTTTTTTCTGCTGCTATTTCCTAGTTGGCTGTAAGTTCTCAGACAATTGCATGACTAATTCCTGGTGCTGGCTTCTCACTGGTGGAACTTCAGGCTCAAATCTTTACGTGTAAATACAAGTCAGCTTCCTGCTGGAGTATTCCCCTGGAGAGGGAAACAGTTACATTCAGCTGAAACTACCTAAAAACCATCACAAAAAACTTCGTAAAAATCCTGAGAAGGACAGGATAAAATTTTCCCCCCAGAATATCATAGAATTCTGGAATGGTTTGGGTGAGAAGGGATCTTACAGACCATCTGGTTCCAAACCCCTGCCACAGGCAGCGACACCTCCCACCAGCCCAGGTTGCTCCAAGCCCTGTCCAACCTGGCCTTGGACACTTCCAGGGCTGGGGCAGCCACAGCTTCTCTGGGCACCCTGTGCCAGGGCCTGCCCACCCTCACAGGGAAGAATTCCTTCCCAATCTCCCATCTGTGTCAGGAGTTTGTTTGGTAACAGGCCCTACCACATTCCAGCTCCTAAATCAGTACTCGAGGCAGAGTGTGAGGTAGGTTAGGGTTGTTGAGGGGAGGGGAGCAGGAAGGAATGCTGCCCACTCTTCCTCTGCCTCACGTTCCTTTCTTTGGGTGGAATTAATTTGGCTCTGCCCTTGGATTCAATTAGAGACAGTAAAGTGAATTTACTTGCTGTGATTTGAATCTGAGCATCTCTCCTTTTATTTCCTTTGAAATCCAAGATGATGCTGGCCCTGAGGACAAACAGAGAAAATGGGGAGCACCTTTCCCTACAGACCCAGCTCTGCTCCTACAGCTATCCAGGAATGGGACAAGGAGAGCAACACTGACAGGGATCTCTGTAACCAACAACTTCTTTTCAGGTTATGAGCTTTTTCCTTTCCAATAAAAATGCTTATATTTTAACTAAATCCATAAATTAAATCACTGATGAGGAAGCAAAGTCTATGAACTACCAAGCCAAGAGATTGCTTTGACTTGGAAATATTTCTGCAACTATTTAATTGCTTGAAGATCAAACAATAAAGCTCTATATGAAATTCCCTGGGTCTCTCCCTATTTTGTTTCCTGATGTTGCAAAGAAGAATTTAGTCAATAGCATCATTTAAAACATTTATTGGTGGGTAAAGAAAACAGATATAAAAATGTTATCCCTACTTGATCTTTCTTTCATGTGTGAAATTTATAGTTGTCTGTAATTTTAGACAAAGCCATTCCAGTAATTTCTATCAGCTGCTCACGTGGCTTCTCACTCCCTCACGAATATCAGCAAAGAAATATTCTCTTGAAACTCTCCACAGTGGGAGACTCATCCTGTGGCCCCCAAACCTCTAATGGCACCATGGCATCGAACCAAAAAGAAGGAAAAGAGGAACTCTGTGTTGCTTTCCAAGTTTCCATCCCCTGACCCCCACCAAGAACTCCCTAAGACCATTGTGTCTCGAAGGCTGGATGCAGGATGTGCTTCAGGGGGTCACATCTGCCAGACTACAGGACAAAGAAAAAAGAAAGTGCTTTTAACATAGTGCCAAGCCACAGCTAATTAACCTTTCCAAGTGGAGAGACCCAGTTCTGGATGTTGATGGGTGCTGGACCATCTCCCAGGAGTTGGGTCACCACCCTCATGTGCTCACAAGCCTGTGGCTCTCTGGGAATAGAAGGAAAGATGCCAAATGTCCACTTGAGACCAACACACTGTGGCCAGGTCTGGGCTCTCCTTCACCCTGAGCAGCCCAACCAGTTCCAGCCACAGGCCAGGGCTCAGGTTGGCGTGCCTGCCCTGGGGTGACACGTGCCAATGCTCTAGGAAAGAGGAAAACCCTTCCCCAGTACAGATTTACAAACGTGTGACAGATGTTGGAAACACGTTGGGTTTCATACGGGTATGTTTGTCCATTAAACCACAGTGTTGACTGTGTGACTGTGCTGGAGATAACACTGAGGTGCTGCTGGCATGCAAGAGAGCTCTGCCACGCACAGTATGTACATATTGCAGAATCCCAAAGGAGTTGGGGTTGGAAGGGACCTCCAACCCTCTATGCCATCCAACCCCCTGCCCAGCCAGGGCCACCCGGAGCAGGTGACACAGGGACGTGTCCAGGTAGGGTTGGAATGTCTCCAGAGAGGGAGACTCCACAGCCTCCCTGGGCAGCTGTTCAGACCTCTGCCACCCTCCATGGGAAGTTGTGATTCCTTACCTTGAGATGGAACTTGTGTTTTAGTTTATGGCCATCACTCCTTGTCCTGTCCCTGGGCACTGCTGAGCAGGGTCTGGCACCATCCTCTGACACCCCTTGGGGATATTTGTATGGATTGATGAGATCCCCCCTCAGCCTTTTGCTCTCCAAACTAACCAGGCACAGGCCCCATATATGTATATATATATATATATATTTGCAGCAAGCGTGGATAGAGCCCTTCCCAAATCTTCATTTACAAAACCCAGCCATGAATGACTATATATATATATATAAATTAGTATTATTTTTGTTTTGGTGCTCAACTGGGAGGGTGAGATGGGGGGAACCACTCCTTGACACCTTCATGAGGGACAGGGTAGCAGCCCCTTCACACCCTCAGGGGGGACAAGGGCAGACCGAAGATGGGGACCCCCTTTACACCCCACTGAGGAGAACCCTGTCCCCCTGCCCTTCCCCAAGAGGGGGGACGGCAACTGAGCCCCCTCACACCCACAGCGGGCACATTGCAGAGACCCCTCACAGCCCCCGAGGGGGACACGCAGCCCCGCGGCCGCTGAGGGGCGACGCGGACAGCTGGAGGCGGGAGTCTCCCACGCAGGAACCCCCTCCCTGTTCTCAAAGACAACACTCAAACACGGTGCTCGCTGTTATTTCGGCACAGATCCATCACCCGCCGCCCCTCACAGCCCCCAATGGCGCCGCCCCGGCCCGGCCTGCCCCGCGCGCCAAGATGGCGGCGCCCACTGAGGGCCGTGCGGGCCGCGGGTCCGACAGGGGCTCCTTCCCCGGCACCGACAGCGGCCCCTTCCCCTTCCCTTTCTCCTCCTCGCACGGCGCGCCGGGGGAGCCGCCCAAGAAGCCGTGCCGAGCCTGCACGGATTTCAAGAGCTGGCTGCGGGAGCAGAGGAGGCAGGCGGCCCCGGGCGGCGCGGTGAGGAGCGGTGGGAGCGTCCCCCGGGCGATCCGCAGTCCCTGAGGAGCCCTCGCAGTCCTTCATCCCTCCCTCCCGAGTGCGGTGGGGCTGCGTGTCCCCCGCGGGGTGCAGAGGGGCCGGGGCAGGGTGCCTCTCTGTGGGAGCGTGAAGGGGGTGTCTGTCTTCTCCTCGGGGTGACGGAGCTCTGCTCTTGTCCCCTCAGAGGGTGTGAGGGGAGTTTGCCATGTCCCCTCAGAGGGTGTGAGTGGGCTCTGCCATGGCCCCTCAGAGGGTGTGAAAGAGGCTCAACCTTTGCCTTCACTGGGAGTCTGAGGGGGGCTCTGCCATGTCCCCACTGAGGGTGTGCAGCACCTGTTCCTCCCCTCTCGCCCTCCCTCCCGGCACAAAGGGGCTGTTTCCCCACCAAACCGCGTGTCCCCTCACAACCCTCTCTCCACCCCAGGACGTGGTGGTCGCAGAGGACAAGGAGCCACCTCCAGACTGTCCCCTGGACAGCGAGCAGCTGGGCCGCAGCACCTGGGCCTTCCTGCACACCATGGCTGCATATTACCCCGAGCGGCCCTCGGGGGCCCAGCAGAGGGAGATGAGGGACTTCATCAACCTCTTCTCCAAGTTCTACCCCTGTGAGCACTGCGCTGAGGACCTGAGGGAGAGGTGAGTGTCCTCAGTGGGTTTTTGAGGATCTGAGGGAAAAGTGAGTGTCCTCAGTGAGTTTTTGAGTACCTGAGGGAGAGGTGAGTGTCCTCAGTGGGTTTTTGAGGATCTGAGGGAAAAGTGAGTGTCCTCAGTGAGTTTTTGAGTACCTGAGGGAGAGGTGAGTGTCCTCAGTGGGTTTTGGGTCCCTGAGGGAGAGGGGAGTGTCCTCAGTGGGTTTTGGGTCCCTGAGGGAGAGGGGAGTGTCCTCAGTGGGTTTTGGGTCCCTGAGGGAGAGGGGAGTGTCCTCAGTGGGTTTTGGGTCCCTGAGGGAGAGGTGAGTGTCCTCAGGGGTTTGTTGAGGATCTGAGGGAAAGGGGAGTGTCCTCAGGGGGTTTTTGGGTACCTGAGGGAGCGGTGAGTGTGCTCAGTGGGTTTTTGGGTCCCTGAGGGAAAGGTGAGTGTCCACTGCAGGTTTTTTGGGTCCCTGAGGGACAGGTGAGTGTCCTCAGGGGTTTTTTGAGGATCTGAGGGAAAGGTGAGTGTCCTCAGGGGGTTTTTGTGCTGAAGGGGCTTGCCAGAAATGCTGAGCTGCAGCAGCTCTTTTGCATATCAGCAGCTCTTCCTGCACTTGAGGTTTGTAGCTACCTGAACTGGTTCTGTCCATTATTGCATCAATCACAGGTACACTTACTCAAAAAACAAACACTGTTCTTGTGCTGTTGGGTTGTGTGCTGTCTCCAAGGCCTCCCTGAGGTGATTTCAAAGTTCTCTGGCTCAAACTGGGCTTGTGAAGAGTTGTGGAATTGGACTTGGATAATTTTTTTCAGGAGACAAGTGTTCTCCCCCACAAAGTCCCCTGTACTGACAAATAATGGGGAGGCAAAGGCTGAAATGGGCCATGATGTTTGACCTAGTGGAAGGGGGTTGGAATGAGATGATCTTTAAGGTCCCTTCCACCCCAAATCATTCTGGGATTCTGTGGTGACTTTTTCTGTGGCTGTCAATTGCTTTCTCAGAAATTTCAACTCCCCTTTTCCAGTTGAACACACAAAGAAGTTTGAAATCGAATGACTGACTTAACAGGCATCACATGGCAAAATAACTGCTCCATTTTTTTCATTTATTGAGTGTTTTGATGAACTCCAGTATTTCTTTCTTTTTATCATAGAGAAGTTTTGATTCCTGTGTCTTTTCCCATTGCCGGGACCAGACAGTGAATGAATCCAAGCTGCAGCCATCAGTATTTTGTAGATAATTAGTGATAATTACTGATCTCCCTGTGCTCTCTCTGGGACTCTGGGCCTGCTATGGGTGCTGAATTTGGTGACTGTGGAGAAATAACATTTGTTTCCTCCTCCCTGTTTGCAGATTACGAACAAATCAACCGGACACGAGCACCAGGACTAACTTCTCCCGCTGGCTGTGTCTTCTTCATAATGAAGTGAACAGGAAGCTGGGGAAGTCTGAATTTGACTGCTCCCGTGTGGATGAGCGCTGGAGGGATGGCTGGAAGGATGGGAGCTGTGATTAACCCTGGCAGGCTGCTGGGGGAAGCCAGCAGACCAGTTCACCCTGGTGTCAGGGCACTGCAGGGAGACACTGCCTGGGTTTGTGTGTGTGACTGACTGAAAGGTGAAAGGAGGGTGGAAAACCTTATCCTAATGAAAGTTTGATACATCCTTACAGTAATGTATTACCTGAGGGACTGAGGCCTTATGTTTGGCACAGGAATTGCCAGAAACCTGTGAGACTGAGTCACTGAGAAACTTATGGAGACATTTTTGTGATGACAGTTCCTTATTTTAGGGGCATTTTCTTACTTCTGTGCCTCAAATTCATTTTCCCTGAACAGAGTTGTGTTCTCTGCAGGCATTGCCCTGATGTTTTAGAAAATGCATCTGATTAATGGTAATTTTCATTTCTGTTCTGATAGAGAAAACTTGTGCTGGGTTTTGTGCCAAGTCTATACCCCCAGATCTCCAATGCTTGTTGTTAATCTTGCATCCAGTTCCTCTGATAAAAGGCCTGAGGGCAGGTACATTTAGTTTAAATACCAAAACTACAGAGCCCAAATTTCTCGTTTTGGTTTTGTGTTTCAATTTCTCGTGTAAGAGGCGTTGCAGAAAGGGAAACTAAAGCAGGACAAAACAAAACCCTCCTCTGAGGAGGGGAAAGATGTATCAACAGTGTGAAATTCAAATGTCTTAAATTAATTGCTGATTTTTCTCTGGATCCAGAAGTGATTTAATGATAAATTCTACCAAACTACTTACTCTTAAAGCGAATAACCTCTTTTTTTCTGCTGTGAACCTCTGTCTGGCATGAAAATAGCTTGAGACTGATGTCTGTGATGAAGCATATTCAGCTTTAATTATTCTGAGATGAAATTCTTGATTGGTACTCACTGGCCTGGAGGATACTCTGGTGTCATCCCCAGCTAAAAATGTCTCTAGAAAAGGACTTTACAAGCCCCTAGAAGTACTGGAGTCCTGCTGGGGACTCTGATGTCAACTTCACAGAGTCTCTATTGCAGAGGGCACTCACAGGAGCCCCCTGGGTGGATTCCTCTGGGGGAACTGCTCAGAGCCCAGGCTCAGTGTATTTTCCTAAGTCAGCTGTGCTGCAGCACTGTATTGGAAAGTGGGAATGTCAGATTCCAGGGGAGTAGCACTATCAATCAGTTGCACCACAATTCATATAACACATGCCTTCATAAAGGGAGACACTTACAAACCAGAGTCACAATCATTTCAAGTTCCTCACGTAGGTCGTGATCTCATCCCTTCCTGCACTTCTGGCTGTGAGAAGTTTGCACAATCCCTGACAGCAGCAGGTTTTTTTTTTCCTTCTGTGCTTCCTGCTGAGGTTTTGGTGCACATTTTGGAGAGCTTCCTTATTTCATGCCCCACAGCACACCTGTAACTTTACCCTTGCTTCCCTAGTGAGCAGTAACTGGAAATGCTGATGGTGCTGCTGTAACTGGAGTGATGACAGCTCCTACCTAGACTTTGCTCCTCACACCTCTGTGCTGGGGGCTCCTTAGTGGTTAGAAAACCAGTAACAACTTGGGAAACACATTTTATGTTTTATGGCACAGTCAAGTCCTTTCAACTTGGACCTGTTAAAACAGTATGAGACATTTTATGGACTAGTGATTCCTGAACTCTGTTTTATTTACTAATGTCTCTAAACACAAACCCAGCCAAAGTGATTAGGCACTGCACAAAGTGTGAGATCTGTCCTATGATTGAAGGTATCATTCAGTTTATTAAAAGTGCTCAGAAAATTTCCCTCTCAGCATGTTTGAGGTTCTTGGAACAAACAAATCCCAGCCCTTGTTTTTTGTCTTTTTGGTATAAACTCAGTCCCCAAAAAGAAGCACATTGGTACCCACTGTGGGGAGAGGACCAACAGAAAGGTACTTACTAAGAGTGTAGAGAGGAAAATGAGTGTGTATCCTCTAAATCAGGGGGAGCAGCTGTGGCAACACAAAATTTTGGTCACTTTGTGTCATTTATTGAGGTGGCAGAATTGAGCAGGAGAAAAAGTGTCCTGTCTTGCTGGAGTAGGAAAGAGCCTTGAAGCTGAATTAGTAAATGCTTCCTAACAATGAGGCCACCAGCTGTGGGTGCCAGGATGTTTTTTAGGGCAGTTTCTATCTTTGTTAAGGGGCCATATGATAAAATCTATGCTTGCACTCTGTTCTCTCATGTTTTTGGCTTGGCAGAAGAGCTTTGACTTAGACATTTCTCAGGCATATCCTCATCTCTGTGGACTTGACTGTGTGAGGAGGGTGGATTTGTTTTGCTGCTCACTTGTACCACAGATTTGAATCTTAGGTAAGGAATTCCCACTGGAGATACTTGTGTACAGAAAATTGTGAATTCTTTAAATGCACTTGATTAAATCTAGTTTTAAAAATCTCTGTATTCCAATTATATTTCCTATTGATGTAAAAATAATAAAGCAACTAAGTTCATTCTTGGTTCCTACTGCATGGTATGTTAGGAAAAGGGATTATATTGTGCTGGTGTGTCTTAACATCTGCATGTCAACATATTACAGTTGTATCTCTATATACAATTTGTATGTATAGATAGATACTGTTATAGCTTGATGGCTCAGATGAGGTTCTGTGATTCTGTGTGGATTGATCAGACAAGCTGGGGCTGCTCCTTGCCCTTTTTCATTGTGCTGCTGGATTGGTGGAATTCTCCACAGGCCAAGAAGCTACAAAAATTCAGGGATTTTGCACTCCAGGTTCCTCTCAGGTTGGAGTTTGGTTTTACGTGGGGATTAGTGGGAATTTTCATGGGATCCCAGTGATTTCTGACTTGCTAACAGCATTAAGGGCAGAGTTGGGAACAGCTCAGATCTTGCTGATTTGGAACAGGATGGCACAGGGCATTAAATGCATTTCCACCACACAACCATGTACATCCCATCCCATTTCCCAGGAAGGGCAAGCTGCTTTTCCATCTGAGGAGCCCTTGTGAGGAGGAGCACAGTCAGGAGCAGGTGCTGCCCAAGGAGCTTGTGGGGCCTTGCTCGAGAGCTGCTCCTGTGGAACAGGTACCTGACTAACCTTCCAGCTTCCCAAATTCCTCACAGTTTCCATGGACTGCTTTGCATTCATGGCTGTACTTTATTTTTTCCTTTTTTTTTCCTCAGCAAAGAGCAGGGAGCCACGAGGGACTCATCCCTCCAAGGATGGCAGGCAGAGTTGCTAAGCAAGGCACAGTGCAGATGTTGGCAGAAGCACCACTGTGTCACTGACATTTTCCCAGGGATTAGCTGTTCCTTTGCAGAGTGTTGGGTCTACGCAGTCTCCTGTTTACAGTAAGATTCACAAAAATTGCTTTCCTTTGTGTTTTTCACTTCAGCCTGTTCCAGGCAGTGTGTGATATTCTTCCTGCTGGAGTTTGACAAGCTTGGAGAGGGTTTAAATTTTGGGTTGGATTTTTTTGTCCCTTTCCATCATCATTGATTTTTTTTTTCCATTCCTGGCTGTTCAGGGTTTATGTTTGAATGATGGAAAGGAGCTGTTGAGTATTTTGTGTAGTCAGGATTAAGCACTGCAGTAGAAACAGCCAACAAGGCGGTGTGGAGTCAATTCTTGACTTTGTAGGTGAACAGGGAACATAATAAACCAAGAAAAGCAAACCACAGCTAATGGATGAAGGGAAATAAGCAGTTAGAACACAGAGAACTGTCTGAGGGGACAAGGATCAGCATTGGCATCAGCTGGGACACTGACCTGGATTGGCACATCCCACAGGGAAGTGTTCATAAACATCTTATGCTGATTCCAGATGGGCTGACACTCAGTTCAGGTGCTAATTCACTGCCCACGTTGCTCAGAGATGAGGGTAGTTGGCATCTGCTGCACGTTGGAAAACTTGCCACAACTCACAAACCTCTGGAACTTCTCTGTGCCCCTTTCTGGTGCCAGGTTCCCTTCCCATACAGTACATACCGTGATGCTCCTTGGTGTCTCTGTCGCTGCAATGTGCTTCTCAGAGCAAAACTTGCTTCACAGCTCACCAAGCCAACAGTAGAGGGCAACAGAGGATGCCTTTCTTTGCACTTTCGTTTATTTCCTTGACTTTCCCACCTCTTACCCTTCTCAGGAACAGACTGCTCCAGATATCAAATGTTTTACCTCATCCTGATGCCTTTCCTGTGATTTTGGGAAGAAATTTTGGTGCCTTCAGTTACTTTTCAAACTACTGTGCAAACCTCTTGTATAATTACCTAAATGAGGGATATGTTATTTCTCTGGATGCAGCTGAAATCTGCACTTGGAAGTCTAATAAAAATGCCCTATTTCCAGGGTGTTTTCTACCAGCTCTTCTGCCCATAGTTGGTCATATATGGAGCAGTTCTGGCTCTTTTTGGCCATTAACAGATTGAAAAGGGAGAATTAACTCCACTGGATAATTTTGTAACAGTGACTTTCTTACTCAGGGCGTGCACAGACCAGGCATGGGTACAGGCAACAATACAAAGCAGTCATGAAGCAGGATCATTTCCAGTCAGAGAAGGGATCAGACTTCCTTGGAATGGTTGTCACCTGCTCTGGATGCTTTATAGAGGCAAAAGGATGATCATAAGACAGTCATTACTCCAGCAAAGCTGTTCCTTTGGAGTTTGAGGGATGCAACTCAGCCCTGCTGCATGGAAAAGGTAGGAAGAAACCCCACAAAGTTTCATGGGAGCTTTGCCTTGGATTAGCAGGTCTGTGAGAAAGAAAACAGATGAGTTCATTTAATGTGTCCCACCAGGCAGCTATTTCATGCAGTCCCTCAAAAGCTTCCATGTTTCCCAGAACACCAAGCTTTAGGTCTAGCCTCAAGTCCCAGTACTGGAAGGTGCTGCATGGGGACTTGCCTTTTGAATTACAAGTGTGGTCAGGCAAAGCTTGGTTTTCCCTGCTTCTTCTATCCTTGAGATTGGGCCCAAGCCACCAGGAGTGCCAAAAAGTGGATTCTGGGACTGTGCCTCTTGTCCTGCTGCTGAGATGGGGTAAAAGACATGTAGAGTACATGAGACAAGGCACATGGCTGGAGACTCCAGAGGTCAAAATTCAGTTCTTAGTCATGAGATTCTTACTAGGCACAGGTAAGTCACTTCTGTGGCCACACTTCCACTTCTCCCAAATGGGGCCAAAAATTGCAGTTTCAGCTGCCTTTGCCTGTATTTCCTATTTAGATGAAAACCTCTTTCAAGGAGGCTGTTTTAGTGTGTTTGTGCTGCACAGCCCTGGGCCTGAGAATGGACAGTTAGAAAATCACTCATCTCCATCCATCCCACAAATCTCCTTTCCATCAGATTACATCCCTCTTGTGAATCCAAGGACCTGTTATGTTCAGTTAAGAAATGAAGCTTTTCTTACTTTCAGTGTAACACTACAAATACCTCATGCATTGCACAAACATCATGGCCCTTATTTCCCCCCCGGAAACACTTTGTTTTGTGGTGTAACATGAGCAGAAATGACACTGACAAAAGGGCTGAGCTGGGAGGGCTCTTTTGGCAGCAAAAGTGGAGCTCAACTGAGAGCTGTGGGAGCTCTTCATGTCTGAGCATGGCTTGAGCTGCCCCATGTCCTTGGACCTGTCAGCTCTTGTGCCACAGGGAGCAGATGGCAGGCACCAAAGTCAGCTGGTTGGTCAGGCCCTACAGATGGGACTGGTGTGGTCCTAAGAAGGTCAGTTTGGAAATCACCAAGGGATGCTATTCCCTGTTTTCCAGCTCCTCCCAAGGTGGTGACAGTGCCTGAATCAGATTAGTTCACTGGTTTGCCAAAACCCCCAGGCTCTTGATGCTGTGAAATGTTTGAAGAAGATGCAAATACTGAGCTGACTCGATGAGCCGTTGAGCCCACGGTTGCACCACTGAGGGGTATTTTGAAACCCTCTGGGGGTTTGTTCAGTTTGGGGTTTACACAAGCACTGAGATATCAGCTCTCCTGTTCAAAACCAATGCCACCTCAATTAATTGAGTTCTGTTATCCCAATCTTCCCCCGGGGATTTCAGCTGGTAAAGTTTCCCACATGCTTTTCTAGCACACTTATCTCGTGTTTGTACTTGTACAGTGACTGCTGGATCTCACCTGAGAAGTGGCTCTGTTTCACAAGTGGATGACTAACCAGCTAATAAATGATCTTCCAGATATTTTTGGATCTCTTAAGGTGTAAGGAACGAAGAGCTTTCTAGTGATAGTGGGCTAAGGTATTGCTCACCAGGAAGTCCATTCTGTCTGCCACTGGCACTATACATTTCTAAGCTCCTCTCAGTATTTCCATCAGCTCTTGTTTTCCTAATGGCTGAAAGCAGCACCAGCCAAGCTCTAATGAATGGCAAGCAAAGCATCTCAGAGCAGCAGCTGAATGAACATAAAGTGCTGCTTCAATTCTGCTGCCCAGGGAATGTGAAGGACAAGCTGTTTTCCCACCCACACCTGTGCCAGAGCCAGGGTCAGACCTCAGGGAGCTGCTGGAGTTGGTGGGCTGGGACTGTGGCCAGAGCCCATCCAGCTCCCCTGGGGCTGGCACTGCAGCCAGGCTGTGTCCTGCTCGGTGGGATTGCTCAGCCAAAGCAGCTTCACTCCAAACACATATTGTCAGAGCTGCTCTGAGAACAGCTGCACATCACTATTCCCACCTGGAACACTCTGTCCACCTCTGGGGTCCTCAATGCAAGAAAGATGTGGACCTGTTGGAACAACCCCAGGGGAGGCCACTGAAATTATCATAGGGCTGGAGCCCCTCTGCTGAGCTGGAGGTGTTCAGCCTGCAGAAGAGAAGGCTCCAGGGAGACATTTCCAACCCAAACCATTCCAGGTTCTATGATTCCATGACTATTTTATTTTAGAGCTGTTATGTAGAAAGTGTGGCTGATTGTTTTGCCTGCCAACTTGGGAGCATCCCACTGCAAACAGGAAATTTCTTTGGTCCTAAAAAACCATACTAACTGTTCTTGTCCATTACTGGGCTTCTTATGGGCCATGTCCCAGTCCCAGCCCTTGGCTGAGAGGGTAGAGCTGAATTGAACAGGTTTTGAAGATGGAGAAAGCCCCACATTGTGTCTCCTGCAGGTTGTCATTCCCAGGTATTTACTCCTGAGTAAAACCTGATTGCTTTTTTTGTGATGGAGACAAAGATTAAGAAGTCAGCATGACTACAAGAAGCTGGAGGCAAATCCATACCTTTAATTAAACTCACATAAAATCAAAACACAGATAGATCCCAGGCACTTGTCTGAGTGCTGCTGTTGGTTCCCTGTCACTGAAATCCAGGGGGAGTGGTAAATGCAGCCAGAACTTGTTCAAACTGAACTGATGCTCTGGAAAGTGCCATTTCCAAACGTTGCTGTTCTCCATTTGTTGGGGAAAATGTTGGAGGTGCAATATCCCTCCCCGTTATTGGCTGGCTCTGTGTATCCGTTGATTTGCAGCAATAGGAAGTGAAACAGAAAGGCAGTTTGTGTGTGGGCTGGAGATACCTCCTGAGCTTTATCTGTGCTGTAGCAGGGGAAGAAAACTGGCACTGCATGACATGAGAAATGATTGTATAAACACTGCATGCTGCACAGGTTGGAGGGAGGGACCTCCAAGGAAGAGGAGAAGTTTAGGAGTGGAGATCTTGGTGGGGACTTTGCCTGATGCACCGTGGTCATGCCTGGAAGTGTATAAACCACATTTGTGCCTGGAAACCGTGATGGCTTCTTCTACAGTAACATCTAAGGCTCAGGCAGTGTCCTGGTCCCTTGGGCTCTACATTGTCCAAAATATCCCTGTCCCAGGCAGGACAGATTGGCTGCCAAGACATTTTAGAAAGGGCGAGAATTGAAGCATCTTTCCCAATCATGGGAAAACCAGAGGTCCAGATGATTCCCTGTGCAGCAGCCCTGGGAACACGCTGCCTGCCTGGCACTGGGCACCCTCAGGGAGCTGGGCAGCCCTAGCCATTGTACCTCACTCTGGGCTGATGGATTTGGGATGGTCTGTTCTCAAAGCATGAAACTGATTTTTGAGGATGCTGGAACAGCTGTTTCTAAATTGCCGAAGCTGATTGAGAATCCCACCTAGGGTAATCCCTTCCGGTTAATTTGGCCTTTGTTCCTGACCTGCAATTCAGGGATGAGCTGGCAGTGATGTTCTTGGCACTGGGGCTCAGTGCCTGGCTAGCTCCATGAGACATCCTGCCAGGGGAAAGCAGGAGGGACCAACCCACTGTTCTCTTCGTAGCCATTTCAGTTTTGCATAGTAAAATGTGATGTCTGCTGAGCTGGTGGCATTGAGGAATGAGAGGCTGAGTTCTGCTTTTCCAGCTGGGAGTCAGAAATAGACCTGGAGAGAGATGATGACTCACCTGTAATTGAGAAAAACTGCGTGACATCATCATGAGCTTTAACAGTTAAACCCTGATCCCACCTGCCAGAAGGAACAGACCGATGGAACTGCGAAAGGCTGAAATGAGCTGGAAGTGGGCCCAAGTGCACAGGAATCCTTCTCTTTGTCACCAGGTTGTGTGTGAGGGACTGAAGCCACCTGCTCCACAGGTGCCCTGTGGTGTGGCAGTGACACTGGTCCCTGCAGGGACAGCAGGTGTGAGGAGGGCTGGTGGAGGAGCAGGAGAAGCCCCCAGCCCCGACAGCTCCGCATGCGTACTGCTCTCTGCGACGTTCCTGCAGCTCCCGTCCCAAGCACAGATGATGTCAGAGTTGTCATGGCATCGGTATCTATGGAACCGGGATCATCACCACGGTGCTAGGAAAACTAACTCAGGAGCTGGTCCTGGAGCCGCGGGGGGGAACTCCCTTCCCAGTAATTGAGGGTTTCCCTCTAAGGTTCTTTTTCCTCCTTCCTGCTGTCCATGGGGAGGGAGCAGGATGGGGGGCTTGGGCTCCTCCTGTCCCATGGCAGCTCTGGGTGTACTTTTCCTCCATGAGGAATTCCTGTCCATCTTCACTTCCCTGTTCCTGCACCAGCTGTGGGTGTGGAACAGCGAGGACAGAGGTGACACTGGTGACAACACCCCAGCCCTGCCCATGCCACCCCATCCCCAGAGGCAGCACGGTTACCGCAGGGCAGTAATTCTTGGAATGGCACAGTGACCCCGGCAGTGGCAGGGTATCCTGGCTGTACCGTGGTGTCCCCAACCACAGCACAGTGACACTGGCTGTCCGTGGTGCCCATACCCACAGTTTGGTGGCAGTGACTGTCACACTGCCACACTGTCACACTGTCACAGTGCCCATACCCACAGCCCGGTAACACTGGCTGTCACACTGTCACGNCGTCCTTCGGAGCGGGCCGGGCCGGGGGCGCCATCGACCCCGTGGATTTCCTCAAGCAGCCGCAGACCCTGCTCCGGGTGACCACCTGGGTGAGGCGGCGGGGCGGGGCGGGCTGCGGGCAGTGCCCGGTGCCCGTGCGGGGCTGGTGCGGGGTGCGGGGTGCGGGCAGTGCCCGGTGCCGCGGGCCGTGCTGGGATGCGGGGACCATGCGGGGACCATGCGGGGTGCGGGATGCCCGGCAGGTGCACCATGGCCATACCTGGCCCCCCGTGCCCGGTGCGGGCAGGGAATGCCCTGGCGAGGGAAGGGAAGGGAAGGGGCAGCGGCGGGGCCGGGTGCGCTTCGCCCGTGCTCGGCCCGGGGCAGGAGGCAGAGGGCATTTCCCTCCTCATGAGGGGTCTGTGTGTGTGCCAGGGACCCTGCCCGGCTCCCCCGCTCGGCAGGGGCGATGCCAGCGGCTCTGGACGTTCCGCATCCACGAATTCCAGCCGAACGAGGGAGGTGGGGAGGGCTGTGCAGCCGCCCGGCAGGGAAGGCAAGGCAAGGCAAGGCAGGGCTAGGCAAGGGTAGCCAAGGCTAGGCAAGGCAAGGCAAGGCTGTGGGAGGCAGGCAGCACAGGGAGCCGAGCCCTGAGTCCCTGCAGCCCCAGTGCCCAGCACTCAGGGCAGCCCCCGATTTGTCTCCCCGAGCCTGGCTTTTCTGCTGAGATCTGCCCGGGGAGGCCAGGAATGCCAGGCCCTTCCCAGGAGATCCCAGTGGGAAGGGTCTGCCCAGCCCCACTGCTTGGCTGGAGGCTGTGGATGAGCCGGGCTGGGCCAGGGATGGATCTGGGGCATCCCGCTTGGGGTGGATGGGGCATTTTGGGCAGGGTTCAGGCACTTGGCAGCAGTTGTTTCTTAGAGGCGTTGCCTCAGTCTAGAGAACTTGGTCTGGATCCACCTGATCCTCCTGGATCCTCCTTGAGTGCAGTGGCAAAGTGTTGGCAATGGTGTTGGGTTTGGGTGCAGTTGGTTAAATTTGTCCTGCTGTCAGTGAGTTGAGCCCCTCGTGAAATAAACCTGTCAAGTCACATCCAGAGAGCTCCCCATCCTTGTCATACAAAGGGGACTGGACACTGCTGGGAAGCAGGGCCAGAATATGGAATATGGAGATAAAATAGAAGTCCCAGCTTAGAAAACAGTCTTGTGTATGTTTGTTGGCTGGCTTATTCAGAGGCAAAGTCCCTCGTGTCGTGGCTCTGTGTTCACATGGAACTGGTGAAAACCAAGTGCTTACAGCTACAGAAACTTATCAACTTAGCTCGAAACAAGTGCAGGGACCACTGGTATGGACAGACAAGGGATGTGCTTGGGGCTGTCCCATAAATGTTTGCAATATTGGGAATGAGCTCCAAAGTCACTGAGTGAAATAGGAGGTTTGGCTCTCTTCAGTGGGTTGGGCATTGGGCTGTGGAAGCTCACGTTAAAAGTCCTTTGGAGCCCTTTTCCCAGGACTTACATGTGCTGGCAGTTCTGTCAGGGACCCTTCTCCATCACTGCTCCAGCTTGGGGGTTTAGAGCCATGGTTTGGCTGTTAAAGTCCAGTTACCTGTGTCTTAGACCAGTTCAGACTTCCAGCTCCTTTCCAGTGTGAGCTGGGACTGCAGCTGGGTGGGACGTGTGAGTGGGGGTTCCCTTCCCACCTGCTGTCTCTTGCAGGTTTGGTAAAGCAGAGCATGTCCAGGCTCCTTCCAAGCAGTTGCTCTGCTGCTCTTGCCAGACAAAACCCATGTCAGGGTGGAGGTCTTGGATGGAGGAGGCAGCCAAAGGCTTTGCTGAGGTCTCTGCTGCCTTTCTGTTCTGTTCACTCGTAGCTGCTGCCCTGGGTGAGCGAGGCAGTGCTGTGGCACGTGGTGACATCCGTGTTGGCAGCCGGAGCACGGACCAACGCCCGCCGTGGCACTCCCGGATGCACAAAGCAAACAGAGCCTTCCCAGGCTTCCCTGCCTGCCATCCCAGGGGATCCAGGCTGCCTGTGCTCTGGGCGGTTATTCAGAAAGCCCTTGGCTGAGGCCTTGGGGGTGGCTGAGTTTGGGTGTTGGGGTGGGCTTTCTTCACATGGTTTTCCTTCCCATGCTTTGGCAGTGGATCTTTGTAAACATGGTTACCCAGATCTCACATCAGAGACTTAACCCTTGCTGTGTGTGACCTTCTTTGAGGGGAAGAGGACAGATCTGCCCAAGATGTGCTGGTTTGGGTGGGAGTGGCGATGGAGAACCACATGGGGATTTGGGACCAGCCTCATGTGCCTGGAGTGAGTAGCTCAGTGCTGATAGCCATTGCTGGGGCTTCCCAATGAGCCACCACCACAGGAGGGTCCAGTTCTGCTTTGTGACTTCAGTAGCTACTTCAGGGCTGTGGTTCAAAGCTTGTGCTGGCAAACATCTGCGGGACTGGCAGGTGAATGGTGACTTCAACACAGAAATCCCCAAATGTCAGCGATGGCCAAAGGGGATTCCTGGTTCTGCCTCACCCCACAACCTCCCCCTGACAGAGTAATTCTGAGTATCTGAAGGGGGAAAAAGTGCTCCTGGCTTGAGCTGTAAAATCAAAAGCTGGAAAGAACCACTTAACAGTTCCTCATTCATCTCTTCCCCCTGCATCTGATGTAGTTTGTCAGATGAAGATGTGATCCTCTTGTGGTTTCCTTTTGAGACATTTTTCGCACAGCCAAACAGACTCGATATTCATGAAGGATGCCCACAGAATCATGAGTTCCTTTCTCTGTCACTGCCCGTGCCAGCCAGACTTTCAAGTGGCTACCCAGCTTTGTAGGGGTATTGCTCATTTAACATAGGTTTAGGTTTGCCATTTAAAGGCAGTTCTGGAAAATATTCTAAGAAATGTTTTCAGTAATTCCTGTGATTTCAGTCAGAGCAGCAGTAAAAGTGCAGTGCTTACACATCTGGACAACCCTTTCCTGCAGCTCTGCCTGACCCGACCTGCTGCCCTTTTTTCTTGAGTAATTTTGTAGTTCATCACCTGAGTCATGGGAAAGGGCTTTTCCTGTGCAGAATTTTATCTCATGGGTCCAGTAGTTTGTTTGGGTTTTCCTTCTTAGCCCATAAGTCAGCAGATCCTTGTCTTTCAGCTTAGCTGGGTGGTGGCTTTGGCAAGGGATGTGCCAGATGGTGGTGGGATGTGGTAGTAATATGTGGTGGCTCTCAGAGGGAGCGTGACCCTTCCACCCTGGTGCAGGTTTGTTTTGTTTCTCCAGGGGGTTGGAGAGTGTTTGTGCTCATGGTAAAAGGCTGATGGTCACACTCAAAGAGTTGTGGTCAATGGCCTGATGTCCAAGTGGTGTGTGGTGTGGCTGACACACTGGAGAGAAGGGATGGAGCATCCAGAGGCACCAGGATGGGCTGGAGAGGTGGGACTGTGCAAACTTCTTGAGGTTCAACACAGCCAAGTGCAAGGTCTTTCGTGTGGGTTGGGGCAATCCCAAGCCCAAATACAGGCTTGTATGGGATAATGGATTGGGAGCAGCTCTGAGGAGAAGCACGCAGGGGTACTGGTGGATGAGAAGCTCAGCATGACCCACAGTGTGTGTTTGCAGCTCCTGGAGGGCTGGGGGGGGGATGTTTGGGCTTGCCAGGCTACAACACACAGCTCTTGTAAAAGTTTGGAGTTGGAGCCTGGAAACGGACAGCTGGAAATGGACCCTAATGGACAGCTCTTGAGGGGTTTCACTGACTCTTGAGCACTTGGGGCTTTTAGAGAAGAGCTCCAAGGCTTCTGTAGCACTTAAGGAGCCTGCAGCCAAGCCGAGAGTCATTATCATGATCTTAACTGCTTCAGACCTGCTCTGGCCACTTTGGGCTAAGGTCACCAGCCTTCTGCCTTAATTCTCTCTTTCCATGGGCTGTAGATTAAAGGCAGAACTTAAGTTTAACATTTTTGGTAATGCAGTTATAGGGAAGTTTTGCTGCATCTGAGCTTAAAATTGTTACCATTTTCCTGACATCACTGGTTTCAAGCACTGCTGGTGTGCCATGTGCTCAGATTGCAGGACTAGATTAGGAACCTTGAATGGGCACTGTGTTCCAGCATCTCTTACCACATTAGAAGAAGTAATTCAGTAAAAATCAGTCATGTGGTCATCAACATGCATCTTCCCAAGCAGATTAGCCTGGTGGACATGTCCATAAACATATTAGGAGCAGCATCAGGCCACCTCTTTCTGTGCCAGAAGCTGCCTCAGGCCTTCCCTTTGTGGCCGTAGGGGTAGTCCCGTGGGAGATCTGGCAGAGCTTAAAGTAGTGCTTTAGTCTTCACACCCTCCAGTAAATTATGCAGGTCTGTGCTGGAAACTTCCCCGTGACTGACAACTGTAAAGATAAACTGGGGAGGCACCCGGGACCTGATTCCCCCAGAGTGTGAGCTGGGTGGGCGTTGGGGGAGGCTGGTCCTCTGCCAAGGGTCCAACTCATCCCTGAGCAGAGAACCTGCACGAGGGAGGGGTGCAACTCAGCACGAGGGCTTAGCTGGGCTTAGGGAAACACTCAGTGCTAAGCAGGATTTGGCCTGTGCTAATTTGACCCTAATTGTTTTCCCTTCTTGTTTGATGGGCCATCCTTCACTTGCTGGCTCGAGGAGGGCCGAGCAGGGTGACATTTGGCTCACTGGTGCTCACATTGTGATGCTGAGGCATCACCCACAGGCTGGTACTGACCCTGTGGTGTGGTTTGTGCCCAGCACCATCCATCACGAGCCACAGCAGAGGAAATGAGCTCTGGATTATTTGTCTTCATGCATTTCCTTGATGCTGACATTAATGGGTGCCTGCATGTGTAATCAAAGCAGGGTTTTGCAGTCTCCTACAACCCCACACCTTCTGGTGATGTTTTTTATAGGTCCCAAATCAGTACAGCGCATCAGCAGTGGGAACATCTCACCTTAAAATGGCTGACAGTTCACACACCAAAGCTTTTTCAGCTCGTGCTCTCTTGTGTTATTTGCTTTTTATTTTCCTTGCACTGCCTGTGCTCAGACCATGAGGTCTCCTGGAGCACGTTTCAGGTGTTGAGCTGCAGAAGGCTGAAAGCAGTGGAGGTGAAAAATGTGTGTGTGCTGGGGTCCAGCTGGGCCAAGCCCCAGGAGAGGAGGAGGGTCTGCAGGGTGTGATTCCAGGAGTGAACCAGGCTACCTAGCCTGTCAGTGTCCTCCAGATTGTAAAAACCTGGAGCAGAGAAGGCAGACACATGGCTCCAGCTGTATCCACACCTAAAAGGTGTCTGCATTGTGGGCACACAGGTGTCCCAGTGCCCTGGGCTCCTGTGATGGCAGCTCTGGGTCCAGCAGAATCGTGGAATCATGCTTTGAGTTGGAAGGGACCTTACAGATCATCTCATTCCACCCCCTGCCATGGGCAGGGACACCTCCCATTAGCTCAGGTTGCTCCAAGCCCTGTCCAACCTCCTGGCCTGGGACACTTCCAGGGTTGGGGCAGCCACAGCTTCTCTGGGCACCCTGTGCCAGGGCCTGCCCATCCTCACAGAGAAGACCTGTCCTGTTGTCCTGTGTTCCAGAAATGCTGGCTGGCCTGGCAAAGTGTCCTCTCTTGCTCAGGAGCCAACTTCAAACTGGGGGAACTGGGCAGCAGGGTTTCATTCCAGAGTGAGCCCCAGTTTCTCCCCAGCTTGGTGGAACACGAGCTCCCTTTGCCCTCACATGATCATCCTGCATTGCAGGGGGCTCAGGAGCCCCCACACCAGGAGAGCCTGAGCTGCCAGCAGATTCCTGGGGAAGCTTTGGCAGGGAGGGTACAATCCCATACTGGGATGGCTGGAGAAAATCCAGTTTTCTTGCTGTGTCTTGCACCGGTTCATCCAGCAAGAGCAAAATTTGCTGCTGGTTGTGTTGGGTTGTTCAGCTGGAAAATAGAGTGTCCTGTGAAGGCTCCTTGGCAAATCCTGTGAGATATTGCTCAGGTCTATAAAAACTCACTCACAGTGGAAAATCTGACCTTGTGTTTTCACTTTCTGGTCTCTGATGAGCTGGCTGGGGGTTTGAGCCACTGTGGTCTGTAGAGGTGATTAGAAAATGGTACTTGTTTTGCATGAACGTTGAAAAACACGGGGTTTATTTTCCCCCACCTACCCACATTTTCTAAAAAAAAAAAAAGGCATTTTTTCATCTATACTTAGAAAGGCAACACCAAATCTATTCTCACTAAAATAATATTTTACCAGCACCAGTTGGGTTTTTTTTTAAGAAAAACATTAACATTTTGACTATGGGATGAGGGAAAGGAATCCCATGGCAAGGCATGTTTGGACAGGAGCGTTGGAGCCAGCGCTGGTGTTTTGAGTGGATCCATCTGACATGTGCATTGCAGATCGTTACTGTTTTGACCACCCAAGAAGAAGCTGCATTTCCCATGTCTTGTACATCAAAACATGGTCAGGGGGGTCTCATGGGAGGAGCCCCTCGGGTTGCCTGTCAGCAGGAAGGATGTTTTGCTTTCCTAAACCCCCAGAGTTGGAAGATAAGTGGTAAAACATCTTTTCTGCACATCCTTCATCAACAGCCCCAGCTGTGCAAACCTAGTGCAGGAATCACGACACCTGCCCTGTGACATCCTGAATTGTGTTTGTGGGAGCTCTGCCTCACCCACCAAAACTCTGGGCTCCCACCAGACTCCCAAAAGCACAGGGAAGGTTGTTACTCCTGGGAGAATGGAGTAAAACTCTTCTCAGAGACGCTGATTACAAGTTTGCTGGCCTGCCAGAGAAGTAATCGCGTGGAATCAGAGGTTCTCAATTATTCATGTCTTCCAGAATCACATTATTTCTTCCAGGGCCTGTTTTATAAATGCTGTTGCTATTTCTGATGGTAAATAACAATTTTGCATTATTTATGAACAGATTTTTTTTACAACTGCTGATGTTACAGCTGCTGCCAAAGCACTGGGAAAATCATTATTGCTGTTTGTTGTTGTTTCTTCCTTACGGCAACCCTCTTGTGTGCGTGGTGATGGTGATGATGATGATGATTATGATGATGATGATCTAAGCGTGACACTGGTGAGCAACAGGGCCACCCAAGGCACCCTCTGGCATCTGCACCACTTCTTTGTCCTCCTGTTTGGAGGAAACTCGGTGGAGATAGTCAGAGGTGTGTTTGCTAATGGGACACTTGCATTTGTAAATAGCTTCAGGCAGAAGAATCCTAGAGGCATTTAGGTTGGAAAAGACCTCTCAAACCATCGAGTCCACCCTGTGACTCTGAAAATCACCAGCCATGGCTCATTCTGTGGCTCCTGGGCTGTTGTTCCCGTGTTCCCTGTCCCTGCCTGGTGTCCCTCATGTCGTGCTGTTCCTGCAGGTGCAGCGGGAGATGGTGGTGCCCTGTGTCTGTCCCCAAGCTGCTCCTGGGCAGCCTCTTATCTCCCCTCCTGTATCCCTGGCCTCCTGCAGCATCCTGTGAGCTGGCTGGAGCCGTGCAAGGACATGTGCAGGGATGCAGGGAGCGGTGCTGGCAGCCAGGGATGAGATCAGAGGTTCACAGCGGGATGGACGGGTGCCTGCAGGCCTTGCTTCCCTCCTGCTCCCAGCCTGAGATCCAGATGAGGGGCAGGAGTGGATCCAGAGCAGGCTGTGATGCAGCTGGTCCCACAGCTTCTGCTCCTGCCTTTGGTGTTGGGAGATAAGGGAATTACTTCAGGCTGCAGCTTGGGGAATGGGATTAATGCAGGCTGCTGCTTCCACCCGGCTCCTTCCATGCCTGCAGGGATGTGAGACACCCTCCAGTCCCAGCCACCAGCAGCCCCCCTGCCCTTGTGTCCCTCTCAGGGCCCAAAGCAGGTCACTGGATAATGAGGGCAGTTGCTGCATCCTTCAGCCCCTGCTAAGCTGGGTAGAAAACTGCCCAGGTGTTCCAGGGCAGCCTGTCCCCTGTGCCCAGGTGAGCTGCTCCCACCTCCCCACGCGTGTCCTGTGCCCCCTTCACCAGGCATTGAGTCGTTCCCTGGCTCAGCCTGTTCAGCAGCTCAGTTATCCTCTGGCACTTCATTCCTCCTGGCTCCACAGGGACACAGGGACTTTATCTAGCACAGCCTGACAGTGGAGAGCAGCACGAGCACAAAGACCCTGCAGAGACTGCCCCATCTGTTTATTTTCTCCCTCCCCAGCCTGTCTGGAGAACACCATCCTCAAAACACTCTGCAGAGCAAGGCACTGAAAGGCAGGCAGGCTCTCAGGGAAGGACCACCTGGGCACCATCCACCAGCCCTCTGGTTGGAGCCACCAACTGACTCTGGTGGGAGTCAGGATCTATCACAAGTGCCACGTTGCCATGGAGTCGAGGGCAGGATCGAATCCAGTTACTTTGCTGTTGGGAAACAGAGGTAAATGTAGACAGCAACAGGTTGTGTTTCCTCCTCCCTCCCGCAGATCTTCTCCATCGTGGTGTTCGGCTCCATCGTGAACGAGTGCTACGTGAACAAGGACGGCCGGGACCCCGAGCTGCTCTGCATCTTCAACGAGAATGAGAGCGCCTGCAGCTACGGCATCGCCGTCGGCATCATCGCCTTCTTCGGCTGCATCTTCTTCTTCATCGTGGACCTCTACTTCCAGCAGATCAGCAGCGTCAAGGACCGCAAGCGGGCCGTGCTGCTGGACCTCGGCTTTTCAGGTACCTGTGCTGTGTGAGGCTGGGACAGCTCCGGCTCTACAGGGTCAGAGCTGGGCCCTGCAGCTCCACTCCCCAGTCCTCCCCTCTCCCCCACGGCCTGACAGGACTCGTGTGCCTCAGTCAGGGAGAGCAGGGGCAGCAGGGGGGTTGTCCCACCCAGCCAGGAGCCCAGGGACAGCTGTGAGGGAGCTGAACGTGGTGGCGTGGGGATACTGGGCTGTCTGCTCATCTGTGTCACTTCTGCAACTGGAAGTGTTTGCTGAGCTGGGTTTGGTGAGGCCACACAGAGAAGTGAGGCTTGGTGGTCACATCTCAGAGAGCAGATGGGGTGTTTTACCCTCCCACATCTATTTCTGGCTCAAGAAAAGGTGGTTTCGTCAGTTGTGCTGAGTCTGGTTTCACGCTGTGCTTGTGTTTGGAGCGGAACAGAAGCTGCTTCTGCTGCCTGGTGGGTCCCCTTGCTGTGGGCAGGGTGGACTGGGGCTTTCCAGGGCTGGCATGGATCTTCTGAGCCCTCTGAAGGCCCCGGACCTGAGGATCATCCATGCAAACACAGGCAGGGAGGATGCCCTGAGCTGGGAGAGAACATCCTCTGCTCAGCTGCTGTGGGAGCTGCCTGGCTCCATTGGCAGCTGATGTTCCCCATTCCCAGGCTCTGGTGTCAGCAAAGTCTGAAGGTGATTTATCCAGCACAGGCGTCCCTGATGGCTCTCTGTCCCAAATGAAAACATCCATCATCACCTCCCTGTGCTTGCTGTCACTGAGGGTGTTCTCTCCTTGCTGGAAAGCTCATTTCCATGGTGCTGGAGTGCCAGCATCCAGCCCTTGTTAGATAATATTTACAGCCCCTTCCGTGGGGCCTGGTGCCTGAAACCCTTGGATTTGAGCAGAAGGGGAACATCACATCCATCTTCTGGCTGCTGCTGCTGCATGTGGCAGTGTGAGGCTGCAATCCTCCCTCTATGCCTTCCACCTCCTGACAGCCCTTTGCTCTCTGCCAGGTGTGGGGGAACTGGCACCGCCCTCAGTCTCTGCTTGATTTCTCCTTTGTCCTTGTCATAAATCCACTGGTCGGGGGACTGAGAGTATCATGGAATCCTGGAATGGTTTGGGTTGGAAGGGACCTTAAAGCTCATCCAGTGCCACCTCCTGCCATGGGCAGGGACACCTTTCACTAGCCCAGGTCACTCCAAGCCCCATTCAACCTGGCCTTGGACACTTCCAGGGATCCAGGGGCAGCCACAGCTTCTCTGGGCACCCTGTGCCAGGGCCTGCCCACCCTCCCAGGGGGGAATTTCTTCCTAAAATACACTTGGGAAATAACTGGGTGCTGACACTGGGACACAGACAGGGGTTCAGGCAGGACCACCACACTGCAAACAGCATTTGCAACCTTCCCTTCCAGCTGTTCCTCCAGCTGCTCCCACAGACACGTGTTTGCTTGGGACCAGTCTGTGATTAGGGTGGTAACACATCTTTCCTGATGTTTGCTCTCAGTTGTCTGCAGATCCTAAAATGGTAATTATCTCCTGGCTCTTGTGGTGCTTCCTGGCGTTTTCCATTTCCTCAGTGTGCTGGAGGGTGTGGAGCTGCTGCTGTGCCTGATCCAGCTGGAGCTGGGACTGGCACATGCAGCCTCACCATGTCACTGCCAGCTCAGCCCTCTTTGTGGGGTTCTGAAGTCTGTGCCAGTCCTCCAGATTTTGGACCACACATGGCTTGTGTTTCTGGAGATGCTCCCCATCCCTGACCCCGTCCCCTCCATCAGCAGCATTACCTGCCTTCCCATGGCACTGGAGGAGGGAATCCTCCTCTCAGGGATCCAGAGCTCATGTGCAGAGGAAAGGCTTGTCTCTGCATCACAAAAGCTCCGGGAAGTCCACATGGGCGGCAGGAGAAGCAAGCCCAGGGACACATTCCTGGCTGGAGCCGCCGATGGCTTTAGGATGAGGAAGGTCGGCAGCTCACACACCTCAGCGCTGCAGAGGAATTTGGCAGCTGCAGTACCCAGCGCAGCCGGTGCACGGTCGGGGATGTGCATGATGTCATTTTAACTCCTGAAAGCCCTCAGGTGACACCAGTGACAGACTGTGATGGCACTGGGGACTGGGTTGCAGCGGTGACTCGGGTGGATGGCAGTGCCCTGCCATGGGAGGATGAGCTGCACTAGATCGAGTGTTACACAGAGAGACAAGCTCACCCTCTGCAAAGCAGTGACAGCCTGGCCCTGCTGGAGAGCCCTGTGTCCCCTGGTGCCAGCACTGTGTGGGCCATTGCTTGTCCCCGAGGATCCCCCTGCTCCCAGTGTGGCTGCAAAGTAACCTCTGGGAGCCTCTCTTGTCTCACTCTGGCCTTTCACCTCCCAGACAGCCCAGAGTGTGATTCTGAGTGATGACAGGGTTGCTCCTGGAGCATGGCAGGGCAGGACTCCCAGTGCCATGGCCTTGGCTCCCCAGGTACCCAGGGTTGGGAATGTTGCACCAAGATTTGGGGCTGGTGCCCACCATGCTCATCTCACACCAGCCAGCACCATGTCTGGGGGGTGTATCTTCTCATGTAGAGCTTAGGGGTTGGGTCTGCTTCCCATAAAGGGGAGCAGCTGCTGGTAAAGCCCCATGGTAACATCTGGGGAACAGAAAACATCTCTGTTCCTGAGGATGAACTTTAAGGAATAAACCCCAGAGGTCACTGAGAACAAGTCATCGTCCTGAAGGGAAGTGAAAATGCATACACAGAGATGTGGTGGGTTTGGTGACAGAATCAGCTGGTTTTGGTGAAATGGCTGTAATCTGGAAAGGGAAAGCCTGGCTGATCCTTGCTGTGAGGGCAGTTTCCTGGCCAGGCCAATGGAATGGTGCTGGTTGGGAAGCCTCAGGCCCAATGCAGGAGAAGGAGATGAGAAATGTGTGTTCTTAAACTGCAATTAGGAGCAAATTCTGAGTTAAAGTCCTTGGACCCTGTGACTCTAACCCTGGGTGTGGATGCTTGTGGGCATTTTATATAGTACTCAGGGTTAACTGACAAGATAAAAGGGAATAAAGGGAAATAAATGGCAACAAAGGAAGGTTCTTCCTCTCCCTGCAGTCAGACAGTCAACAGCCCCATGAGACTGGCACTGTGGCTGCTCATAACGATGTGCTGATGATCCTTGGCAAGGTGCTGGGTGGCTCAGCATCCCTGCCATCCATGTACACTGACACCCAGAATTGGAGGGCAGGGAGACCTCAGGAAAGCTGGAGATCCTTCAAACAGGCTCCAGGTTGTGCAGTTCCTCCTCCCAGCTCTGGAAAGCATCCCTGCTCCTCAGGCTGTGTGCTCCTGGCTTGTGTCTTGATTGTTTTCTGAGCTCCTTGGCATCCGGCAGAGCTGTTGGCTGCTGCTGATTGAATTAGGGAGCTGCAGCCATATCTTGCTCAGCCAGCTTTGGTTCCAGTAAGGAATAATCAGCAGAGTGCTTCTGCTCAGTTCCACAGGCCCAGAAGGATTCTCTGCAGGGAGGAGCAGAGTTCTCACGTGAAGGACTGTGTGTCACAGAATCACAGAATTACACAATGGTTTGGCTTGGAAAGGACTTTAAAACTCATCCCATTCTAACCCCCTGCCATGGGCAGGGACACCTTCCACTAGCACAGGTTGCTCCAAGCTCTGTCCAGCCTGGCCTTGGACACTTCCAGGGAGGGGCAGCCACAGCTTCTCTGGGCACCCTGTGCCAGGGCCTGCCCAGAGGAAAATTTCTTCCCAATATCCAATCTAAATTGACCCCTTCAGCTTAAAGGCATCCCCCCTTGTCCTCTCACTCCAAGCCCTTGTTCCCTCTCCTACATGCCCAGGGAGGACTTGCTGTCCCCTTGAGGTCAGGCTGAGGTATAGGTGAGTGAACTTGAGGCTGGCAGCACACGGGCTGGCCCTGCAGTGTTCCTTCCATCCCTGTTTTTCTATCAGCCTCTTTTAAAAAGCTCCTTTTGGGCCACACTGGGGACCAAGGCACCCAAAATTGCAAACCTCGATGGCAGCCTGTTTGTGCAGCAGCAAAGGGTGTCCTTGAAGCAGGGGAGGTGACAGCACTGGCCAGCTCTGTTCTCTTGCAGGTTTCCTGGCCTTCCTGTGGTTTGTGGCCTTCTGCTTCCTGGCGAACCAGTGGCAGCGGACGACACTGACCAGGGGCTTTGCGCAGGGCGCAGACGCTGCACGGGCAGCCATCACCTTCTCCTTCTTCTCCATCATCATCTGGGTGAGTGCAGCTCGGAGGGGAGGGCAGGAGCAAAACCTGCTCCAGGCCCAATGCAGGGCTGGAGGAGGAACCTGGGGATGGTTTGGAGAAGTGGATCCTGGTGGGCAGGGAGGGGCTGTGCTGAGGGAACTCGGGGCCCTCCACAGATGAAACTGGTGGTTTCTTCCCCGGGAAGCATCAGCTCAGTCCCCTCTCGCTGGGGAATTCCAGGCTTCCTCTTCTCCTGCAGTTGGGAAGTTGTGTTCCCACTGAAAACGTGTCACCAGCCACGAGCTGCCCTGATTTCGGGGCCTCGTTAGAGCCCCAGGCGTGGCTCAGTTGGGAGCAAATGAGTCCCCAGGAGCAGATCACTGTGCTCAGCTGGTTTCATGGGATGGCAGGGGGATTTTGGGAGCTCTCAGGCTCATCAGCTCCCTGGGAAAAGCCAGAGGCCTCTCTGCTGTCCACACAGAGGCAGGGTCTTCTAAAAACCCCCTGTGCTCCCCCATTTTTGGCTTTGTGCATCCCCAGGGCCCACAGGGGCAGAGGAACCTCTTCCAGGGCCCCTTTCCCACAGCTGCTGGTCCCCGTGTATACTGGGAGGCCTGTGCCACTTGGGGGGCTGCCTCTCCAGAGGCTGTGTGTGGAGATGCTGGGATGGCTCTGTGTCACCTCCACTCCTCCCGTTCGGCCTGGGCACAGAGCCCAAGGATGTGCACTAGTTCCATATTGCCTTAAGAGAATTGGGGCAAAAGCCAGCCTGAGGCTTTCCAGCAGCAGCCTGGCTCCAGTCCCTCACCAGTTCAACTGCTCCCTGCTTTATGATTATCCAAATAAATCCCTTTTAATCCCAGCTCCCCACAGCTCTTCTCCATCACTGTGGTGCCTGAGTGCCCATTGAATGCAGTCCCCAGGGAAGGGCAGTGGGTGGGATGTCCCCCCTCCCCTCAGCATCTGCTCCCACCCCGGGCAGGGCAGAGGGAACACCAATCCCCTGTTACTATCCCAAAGGATGGCCAGGATGGTTGGGAAGCCATTCCTGGTATTTACAGGCATTTTTTTCCCATCTTGAGCTTGTCATTTATAAACTAATTGAAATGTTAATGAAACCTCCTGAAATCAGAGCGAGCACGGGGCACTCGCAGCTCTGCTGCCTCATTTCCCACCCTTTGTGACCTCAATTCTGGCAACCTGGAAGAGGGTGAAGGAGTCTCGGCAGAACTGACCTATTTTCCTGGCCTGGCACTCATCAGTTGTCCCTCCCCACAGCAGATGGGTTTGGCACAGCCAGAGATCTTGAGCCCAGGCTGCAACCCCCTCCCCAGACACAGCTTTGGGGTCAGCCTGCCACAGAAATGGCCTCTTTAGTGTTATGGGTTGGGTTTGGGGTCGGATTAGCTCATGGTTGTAATGGAGTGGGGCAGCAGCTCCCTGGGATGCTGCCATGTGCTCAGTGCTGGGTCCTGGGGGAGCCCAGGGTCCTGGAGGGATGGGCGGTCCTGGGTGGATTGTGGGATGCTGGGGGAACAGGTGGCCCTGGGGGATTGTGAGATCCTGAGGGGCTTGTGGAATCCTGAGGGGAAATGGGGTCCTGGGGGAGCACAAAGTCCTGGGAGGACATGAGGTCCTGGGGTGTCACAGGGCCCTGGAAAGAAACAGAGTCCTGGGGGGACTGTGGGATCCTGAGGAGAGCTCCTGGGGGGCACTGTGGGATCCTGGGGGATTGTGGGATCCTGGGAGTGATGTGGGATCCTGGGGGGGATTGTGGGATCTGGGGGGCACTGTGGGACCCCGGGGGGATGCAGTGGTGCCCCGACGGTGCCCGCTGACCGCCGTGCCCCCCGCAGGTGGTGCTGGCCGTGCGGGCCCTGCAGAGGTACCGCCTGGGCACGGACATGTCGCTCTTTGCCACCGAGCAGTTCCCGGCCGACCCGGCCGCGCCGTACCCCGGGTACCCCGCGGGCAGCGGCACCGAGGGCACGGAGACCTACCAGAGCCCCCCCTTCACCGAGACCTTAGAGGCCAACCCCAAAGGTTACCAAGTGCCAGCGTACTGAGGGCCCGGGGCGTCCCCGGGGCCGCGTCCCACGGTGCAGCACCCGAGCCGGCCGAGCCCACATGTATTCAGTCCCATTTCCTTGCCGTGGCCAGTCAGTGCTGGGTCCCTTTATTAGCTCGTTGTGCAGTGAATTCTGTACAGTGGTATTGGTTCTTGTCTTACCTGTCCCAGGGTTTCTAAAAGCAGTGTTCCCTCTAAGCCAGAAGGAAGGAAGGTTGTTACCCCATCACGAGTGAATGAGCCTGGGTGCCGGGTGCTGGCTCTGCTGGGAAAGCCCAGGGCACCCTTTCCTCTAAGAACAGTAGCTGAGGAGTCATTTCTCTGGTTCTGAGGAGTTATTGATCTCGTTCTTCCAGAGCTAACACAGAATCAACTGAGGGTGGGTGGGTGGTGGGGAGGGTTGGGCTCCCATCGTGGAGCTTTCCAGTCCATGTTCCATGGAAAGTGCCAAATTCACAAGGAATTAAGTGGTGTCTGTGTTACTTTTCTTTGTATATATTTACTGTACAAAACAAATATCCAAACAGTTGTTTCAAAGTTTGCTTGGAGGCACAGGGAGGGTCAAGGTGGGTTGGGGTCAATATCCAGATTAATTCTACACTTCCATGCATTCTGGTCAAGGGTATAAAAAGTTCCTGTTTGCAGCTGGGAACCAGTTCAGCAATAGCTGGCTGCTAAGTGGGAACAGCCTGTGATCAGTGGGATGGAGCATGTTGTGGTTCCAATTCCTCACTGGGAATTGGGAAGTTTGCAAATTTCCAAGGAGTTTCTGGCTGGCAGCGCTGCCACATCCTCACACTCAGCCCTGGCACCAAGGGTGGGTGCTCAGACTCAAAGTCTAAGGCCATTAGGAGTGATACTGGACTTGTGTTTTCATGCTGGGAGCAGCCACCATCTGTCAGCTGCAGCAGAACCCCAGGTGGGGACACGTGTGTCACCCTGCAGTCTCCAGAAATGAGGAATTCAGACAGGGAGCTGGAAAGGCTTCACAGGCCATTAAAGTCCATCCCATGTGGGCTCATGGCCCTGTGTTTGGAAATGGTGGGGGCAGAGAGTCCACGGGAAGCACCCAGGAAAGAGGCTCACTTTGGAGTTCCAGCTGCAAAACTCCTGCCTTGTAAAAACGACAAAATGTGTCAAATCCAGTGGTCTTAGTCAGCCACCTGCTGCCTTTCCCTGGTGGCTTTCCCTGCCAGCTGACCCAGACCATGGTGGTGGCTGATCCAGGTCATGTGTCACTGAGGACTGAGCAGAGGAGCTGAAACTTGAATCCCTGACCCCTTGGTGGGAGCTCCCTCCTTGGGGACCCCTGGCTGTCCTGGCTCTCCTGGCAATCCGGGGTCTTGCCGTGCCAGTTCCCTCCAGCAAAGCCACTGCTGCCTTCGACCTCGTGAGGAGCAATAGTCACCACCTGCCCTTGCCCGTGGAGCAGGTCCTGGTCATCCCCACCACAGCTCATTTCTGCTGCTCAATGGCATTTAAACTCACAAATGAATCAGCAGCAAACCCTCCCGAGCAGTCGCTGCTGTGCCAAGGTGCATTCCCTGCCTCCCTCCATCCAGGCTGGGTTCCATGTGCATTCCCAGGGAGGGCTGAGCTCCTCACAGGTGCCTGGCCAGGGACACCCAAACCCCAGTGTAGCCTCAGTGAATTCCAGGATCTGTGTGGTTTTGTGGAGCCAGTCTTGCTGGGAAAGGAAAAAACCCCAGGATTTTAATACAGGGTCCGGTAGAACTGTAGCAATATTTTCCTTAGAGGGAACACTGAAACTTTAGCAGCACAACCAGTACTTGTGTTAATATTTTAGCAAAATTATAATCAATTTAAATGTTTAAATTGATTGTACGTGAGATAATGTTCGTTCGGTACAGTGTATTTTTTCTAACTATAATATAACTGTTCCAGAGTTTCCTTGTATCCGTAAAGAGCTAAAGCTGTGTCTGCCTGCGGGACGTGTCCTGCCCCGTGTACCCCGTGCTGAATATTACACATCTGAATGTCCTCCCCGAGGCCTGCATTGCCTTTCTTTGCCCCACACGCACATCCCACCCCGCTCAGTGCCAGGACCGGCCCCTGGAGCAGCAGCGGGAACTGCGGGCTGAGCAGCAGCCCCGCCCGAACCGCCTGTGCTTCCCGAGCTCAGCAGCGCCTTCCAGCTCCCAAAAATCAGCGTTGCCTTTGCCTTGCAGGCAGCACTCGGCTGCTCTGCTGGGCAGCAGAGGAGGAGGAGGAGGAGGAGGAGGAGGAAGGGCTTGGGTGCCCAAGAGGCTTCCTGGCAGCGGGAAGGCAGGACAGATCGTTCTTTGATGAAACGAGAACAGGGAATAACATATCCAGCCACATCAACAGGCACCTCAAGGGAGGTAACCCCGATCCCCCTGCACCCAAAATGCTGGTCCCTCTGGGAGGGGAGCACGTCCCTGCTGGGGTGGCACTGGGACGTGCTGGGGTGTTCTTCCAGGGAACAGCATTGGGTTTGTGTAGGGTGTGGCCACACTGAGGCAGGATGGGACAACCCCAAACTCAGGTGGCCCCGTAGCACCCAGGATGCACCAGCCTTGAAAGGAGAGTTCACCCACCTCGGCCTGACCCTATTTCGGGTTTGCTGGCGGGGCTGTTGCCAAAGGCCCCACGTGCAGCTCCCCAACCCCAGAGCAGCCTGAATTCACCCGACCAAATCAAGACACGCTCAGAGATGGGGTGAGACACGGCCCCAGCCTGGCCAGTGACACCCTCCCTGTGCCTGGAATCCTGCCTGGAATCCTCTTTGTGCCCCCGCAGTGTCCCCACGAGCTGTGTGGTGTCACCAGTGCCCCGCAGTGCCCCCTCAGACAGCCCAGAGTGTGCAGGTGGGGCTGGAACTAAACACACCCCAGCGGGCCCCTGGTTAGAGAACTGGAGCCATCGGTGCAGTAACTGCTGTGCTGGGGGTCAGGTTATTTGTAACATCCATTTCCACCCTCTTTCTCCCCATTTTCTTCTCCCAGCCCATGTGATCTGGTACAGTAGCACTTGCTCCCTCCTAACTGCCCAGACCACATCCCAAAACCATGCCAGGAGTGTCCTGAGGGTACCAGGACTGTGCCATCCTCACAGCCTGTTTATGACCCTCTGTTCTGCCCAGAGCTCAGGACCCACCCGCACCTGGAGCTCACAGAGGACTGTGCTGTGCTCAGCCCAGCCCCAAAGGTTCTGTTAGCACTGGATTTGGGTGTAAAGGGGACAATTCCAGAATCCTGTGCCTTCCCTGGAGCTCACTCAGCCCTACCCGCTGCTCCAGGGGGCTCTGCCACAACTTGTGTTTCTCAGTGCTGAGGTAACCACGTCGTGGGGTTTGCAATTCATTTGAAGCATATTAAAAGATTTGAAGGAATTGGAATTTTTAAGCTGTTCCTGGCAAGGTGAAAGCTTTGCTTAGGTGATATTTAGTAAAAATACCCCTCCCATTACCTGCTTGTGTCTTGGGGCTGGAGCAGACCCCAAGAGCAGATCCCTCCCCCTGTGCCACATCAAACATTGGGATTTCACTGGCTGTTGTGCCTGGACAGTGGGATGAGTTTCCCATCAGTTCCTGCCACAGCAGCAAATGACACCCCCAGCGTTTCTTTTCCCCTGTCCATCCATTCCTTCCAGGGGTGCTTTGTGCCCTTCCCTCCCCAGAATGGCAGTGCTGCTCCTGGCTCTGCCCGCTGCTGCTCTGAGCTCCCACTAACCATGGGCATCGTCTGTTCTTGGTAAATCCCTTCATTATTTTGTGGAATGGGCATTTCTCTCAGTGAAAGCTGCTGTATATATTTGTGGACTCCTCTCAGCCTGTGCTGTCCCCACACAGGTGGCTCTGGTTCCACTCTGGTCCCACCTTGTCCCATTCTCAGTTGCATTTTGCCCCTCTGTGTGTCCCAGGAGCCTCTCCCACCCCAGTGAGGCTCCCAAACAGCCTTCCCTGTCTCGACTTGAAACCCAAGTTCAGCTGCCTGGATTTCGTTGCAATACACATTTAAACCTCAGCTCCTTCAAGAGTTTGAATCTCCAACAGATCCCAACTGTGGTTGGGGAAGTTCAGTTTCTTTGCAGATACCTCTGTCTGAGCAGACGCTTCCAGGAGTTGCAGTTGTCACTTAACCTCTGTGCAGTGTAGTATAAAGTGGACTGTGTATGGAAATAAGTTAAAAATGTTTACAATTTTGTATATATTATATATATAAAAATATCTTTTGAGAGAACAATCTGTGATTCTGTATTTTCAGTGTCCGTGTAACCAACTGCAACTTATTTTCAATAAAGAGTTAAAAATGAATAGAAAAAAAAATGTGGTAATAACTTTATTTAATCAGGTGAGCACAAGGAACAAGGAAACTGCAAGAGCAGGCCCAGAGACCCAGGGAGCTCCTGACAGCACCAGCCCGGGGCACTAGAGAGACTCTGACAGAGAAAGGAAAACCAAGGGAAGAGGGAAGATCCATCTCAGCCCCCTAACCTTTACCAGCTGAAGTGGTGGGGGCAGCTGGCACCACCCAAATCCCACAGTGTCCCCGTGTGTGGCTGCCCTGGGACATCAAATCCCGCTCCAGGAGCCCCCCCGAGGCAGGAACAGGGACATGTCACAACTCAGCGTGGCCTCATGCAGGGTATGAACAGCCATGCAGGCAAATCGTCCTCCCCAGCCCCGTCTGGGGACAAACACAACACGTTCAGCTGTTCAAAACAGTCTTAAATACCCAGAAAAGAAACCCAAAACACTCTGCAGCCTGAGCAAGCAAAAATAACGTGTAAGGCAAGGAGAAGTGGCTGTAGCAGGACTTTTCATGGAAATGATGCCTCTAGAAAAGCGGTGTTTTGTCACTAAAAGTTATATAACTTAATATCAGCTTTATTCCTACATGTTAGAAATAACTAAACCTGGAGATGGGAGGGAATGGGACACTGAACTACAGCCATGGAAGTGCACGGCAGGGAGGGCTCTTGGCACTTCATCACCTCAAAGGATGAAGAAATCCCCCTCTTCCTCTGTGAGGTGGGGTTGGGGGATGCCAAAAAACACGAGCAGAGCTACATCAGCCCGGTGTCACCGAGGGAGGTGCAGGTGTCAGACCACTGTAAACAGATAAATGCACTTAAAGGCACTGCAGAAAACATGGTCAGTGATCAGCAGCATTTAATGTCCCAGGGTGCTGTTGGGAGCTCCCACCAGTAATACATCCAAGGAATTAGAAACATGGCAGTCATTAAATAAAATTCCCATGTGCTTTACGGAGAGTAAAGCCTTAATGCTGTTACTGTACATGCAGGGCTACAAAATCAGTTTCTTGAAAGAACATATTACAGAAAAGGTCAGAGGCAACTTCAAATCTTGCACGGATCAGCCCAATTCTTCAAGCAGCAGAACTGACTCTGTTTGCAGACAGGAAACTGCAGCCCAGTGTTTGCAGTGCTCCTGGCCACACTAGTGAGCAGCATCTTTCCTGCACCTCTGTACCCCTGACTAGTGTGATCTTCACTGAAATAGCACAGAAAAGTCAGAATGTTATAAGGGAAGCTGCTTCCGTTCATTTCAGTGTTCCACAATCTTCCCCCACCCCAAAACCAGAAAGAAACCCCCAAACCAGATGCTTATTCCCCTATTGTGTCCCCCGTCCGTCTGCAGATCAGAAAGGATTCCCAGCTATTGCATGTTCCAGGAGGAAGGAGCCCCTGCCTGCCCACCCTGCCGCTCAGCCTAACCCCAGCATGGATTTTGGGAGCTCAGGCTGTGGGAGGGGATGAGCCCCAGCACATTCCCGTGATCCCTTTGCCCCCAGAGGGCTCCCCAGTTTACCTGCTCCTCACTGACTCAACGGGCACCGGCCCTCAGCCACTCTACGCTGCCAAACCTCATGCCAAAAGTGCATCTCCAGAGGCAGAGCCCGGCGTGGGGGCCCTCCGAGCTAACTGATGATCCTGCTGATGGCCTGCAAGGAAGGGAACTCCTCGTCCTCCAGATGCAAAGCTTTGTGGGTGAGCACGTCCTGCTGGGTCAGCACTTGCTTGCACGTGGGGCAGATGCAGCAGTCGAGCTCGGTGTGCGAGTCCGCCTGCCAAACGTTCTTTTTGTTCTTTTTGGGTTTGTTGGAGCTTTGTTTCTCCTTGACTCGGAAGTCGTTGTGAGCAGAGAGCAGTTCCTGCTGCTTCGCCGTGTCCGGCAGCAGCACCAACAACTCCTTAAAGATCTTCCTGAAGTTCTCCCCCAGCAGCTCCCGGCAGCTCTTGTAATACTGGGCTGCAGAGATCACACCCTGCAGGGACAGGAGAGGGGGGAAATTAGAGACAAAACCAGAGATCTATTAAAAATCCCCACTGGGATTCGGGTCTTGCAGAGAGGGAGGTTCTGGGAACCCACTCACCTGCCTGAACTGCCCAGAATGAGTTTTAAACTTATTGAACTTGGACTCATCGCTTTGAAGAAATTCTTTAATGGATTGTATGAGCTGGATGTTCCTCTGCTGGAAGTTCTCAGGTATCAAGTATGATCCGTGACAGGATTTTGGCCTGCATTGGGAAACACCAGAAGTGACCCTGACACTGGTTTGTGTCACAAAAAGATGCCCCGAGACAGAAATCCCATGGCTGTTCTGGTTTCTGGGCTGCATATCCTTCCTCCACCCAGCTGCACATGCATTCCTGTGAGCAGCACACAGCTGTCTCACAGAAAATATGGCATTTCTGTACCAGATTTTGGCTTTACATAGACAGAATATTTAAAATCCAAATTTAACACGGTCCTGACAAGCTGCTTTGTAAGGTGGGGTCACTAAAAAGATGTGAGCAAAGACCACATCATGAATAAGCAGGTTCTGTGTTAAACTGACATACAGTTTCTCCTGCCCTTTTCCCCCAGACTCCTCTTTCTATGCCAGAAGGGCCAAGCAGCAGCTACTGGAGAGATCAGAGCAGTGAAGGTCACCAGGGAGAACATCCCTCAGCACTTTGCTGTTGGGGCTCCGACAGAATCGATGGGAAGGGGAAGGAATGTGTTGAAGCTGCAGATTCCCAAATAAATCTCAAACAGACCAAAGTCTGAGCAGCCACACTGCACAGGTTTTCACTTCCTCAGCTGCAGCTACACAGGGCTGTTTCCTTTTACACAACTCTCCTGAATCCAACCCACAACAACCCGGGATTTTTCTTCACCCAGCTGGCCTCGCTTGGAGCAACCCCGAGCACCCCCTGTGCTGTTTGCAGCCCCTCTGCCACAACTGCAACGTGCAGAACAAGCCCCTCCAAGGCCTTGACTCACTCTTTGAGAGCTGTAGTGACAGGTTCGGGGATGTTGGTGGATGGAATGACAGCGAAGCCCGGGGGGGGTTTGCTGACAGGCACCGACAGGCCCGGAGGCGGAGGAGGGTTCTTCAGCAGCACCACAGAGTTAAAGCCTGGGGGCACACAGGGAAGGGGCAGCAGTTACAATCGTTAGAGCAGCTAAACCTCACCCCAGTGTCTGCCACACCCTGCAGAAGCCCCAAGAAGAAGCTGTAGTGCAGACATCACTATATTGGAAAAAACCTAAAAATCAGAGGTGGAAATCTTCAAGAAGCACTTCAGGGTGGTTGATGTTCCTCTACGCAGAAAGTGCTTTAATTATTCATTTACTTTTTCAATGGAAAATAGTTTTCAAAACCCACTCAAAGGCACAATGAAAAACACTTCTGCATTATTAAAGTGAGCAGAATTCACTCCAGGAGGCACAGCAGCACTGTGCACGGCCTGGCCTGGCATCCCCCCCAGCAGGAGCTGCAGAGTGGCACAAACAGCAGTGCCACCTCCATTAAAACCACTCCAAGTCACGTTTGTTGCTGCCTCCCCACTTTTACAAGGTCATGGCTAAAAGCAGGGCAGGAAACCTCTGCCAGCATGGGAGGAAGTGGCCAAGGGAGCCAGCAGAGGAGTGCAGGCAGGCACAAGACACAGCAGCTCCAAGAAGAGCAGGCACAGGCAAAAACCAGCTGCTCATCCATGAGCCACCCCCAGCGACCAGAGCCCTCCAGCTGTGTGGGACAGAGGTGTCCCAACAGTGGCACTGCTTTAGCCAGGACTCCCAGAGGACATTCCAGCCCCCCTGTGCCACCCAGGCTGCCTTCACCTCCAGAGCCCAACCTGGCACTCCGTGGCAGAACCTCACCCAAGCCAGAAGGAGAGTTTATACAACACATCCCTGTGCCATGTTTCTGTAAGCCACTTCCAAGCAAAACTGGCTGTGCTTCCTCATCCCTGGCACCGTCCAAGGCCAGGCTGGATGGGGCTTGGAGCACCCTGGGATAGTAGAAGGTGTCCCTGCCCTTGGCAGGGGGTGGAATGAGATGACCTGTAAGATCCCTCCCAACCCAAACCATTCCATGACTCGCTCTGTGCTCACCTGGTGGCGGGGGCATCCTGGCTGATCCTGAGCTCCCAAGAGCTGGGAAGTCTTCCTGAGGTAAAGGGCATTTGTTAGTCACTGTGGGCTTTTTAAGGCCGGGGGGCTCTTTGGGTGTCCCACAGAGGGCTGAGGACTTTTCCGAGTGACCATTCATGACAGCTGTGGGTCTGTCGGGGCCGGGAGGGGCAGGGAATGCCTTGGAGGGCTGCTCTGCTTCCAGGGGCTTTTCCTGGGATGGCCTGGGGAACGTTGTCTCCTGGGACGGCCGTGGGGACGACGGTCTCTGCTTCTCAACCCCCACCTTCTTCTTCTTGCCCACTTTTGTGAAAGTTTGTGAGGTAGAAGCTGCCAGCAAGGACGAGACGTCGAACATGGTCGGCGCGTTCCGGATCTCCTGGGTGGTCAAGCCCCCACCGCCGTCTTCGTCGTCCGACTCGCAGAGTTTATTGCTCTTCTTGCTTCCCTTCGAGGTGTTCAGGGATGGTTTTTTGGCTGGCTGGCTGACACAGGGGCTGCTGATGGCTTTGACCATGTTCTTGCTGGAACCATTGTTCCAGGCAGATGTGATGGTGGTTACTGTCTTATTGTTGGGCTTCATTTTGGACACCAGAGCTGGGAAATCCTCCTCTTGGAAGGCCGTTTTCTTTGCAGTCGCTGTGTATGTCAGAGACATCCCAGAGGAGATGGTGGGAGCTGCAGAGGATGAGAGGCTTGGGAAATCTTCTTCTTTCAGCTTAACCAGGGCTGGCTGGGCAGAGCTGTGAGGAAGGGAGAGGGTGGGGTTACCCTGTCACATTGGTGCTGCACAACCCCAACAGGCATACGAGCCCCACAACTCTCCACACTCTTCCTCAAACTGTCACTTAGAGTGGCACAAGTGTCCCAGCTTTAACAGGACACAAATGCTCTCATCAGGGTTATCCACTGCATCTGCAATGGGTCTGCTCCAGAAGTGCCACCAGCCTTGCTGTGTTATCAGCACTGTCTCAGCTCCCTCACTTTGACCAGAGCTGGTAGAGGTGCTTTGGAACTGCCACGTCCTGCAAAGACATGGTGGGATTGTTGGGGAGTCCTGGGCAGGGCCAGGAGCTGGCCTTGATGATCCTTGTGTGTCCCTTCCAGCTCAGGGTATCTCATGATTCTCTGGTTCCAAGACCAAGCCATGAGCTGATGCCACAGGTGAGCAGCACAGGAACAGCTTGAGGCAGGAGGGGACAGGACAGGGGAGGTACTGCGAGATCAAACGATCTGGACAATCATTTTCCACAGAGAAGCAGACCATAAATAAGCTTCTAAATGTGCTTTCTCACTGCTGCAGCCCTGCACAAACTTACCCTTGGAGAGGTCCTGCTGCCGAGCCGATTGCTGGAAAGTCGTCTTGGCTGAGAGCACCGTTAGCAGCTGCTTCTTTTGGAACAGGGACAAAAAGAGCAAAGAAATGTTTGCAACTGGAGCCCATTCATTGCAGAGTGGGGGCTACCAGTGAACATGACAGCAGCATCACCAAGTCCTATTTTCAGCTGATGATGATGTCATTAACTGACATTCCAGACCAATTTAAATCCATGCATCACTATTTCCTTCAATTAACTGCATTCACCATTATGTCTCAGCACACAGGAAATTCTTGGTACTTTAAACCAGCAAAACATGGGTGAGGAAGTGCTTTGGGAGGGAACCTTCTAGAAACTGAGATGCCAATGCCCCCAGCCTTGCCCAGAGGTTGGCACTCAGCTGCCTGCACAAGTCAGGATGTCCAGCAGAGCCTCTGTGCTCCAACTGATTGATGCCAAAGCTCCCTCACCTGGAAAGCTGCTGCACTGAGCAACCCCTCACACCCCTGCCCAAACTGCTCAGCAGTTAGTCCTGGGCAGTTGTTTCATATTGAAACACAGCTCACTCCCAATTTAATTTGCCTTAAAATCCCAATTCTGTGCTGCAGGGACAGATTGGTAATGGCTTTGACACACACAGAGCAAAAGCTGGAGGGGATAACCCTGCTCGCCCCCAAATGAGCTGTACCCATTAACCACCCAGAGCTCCCAGTTCCTAATGAAGTTACATAAAACCTTTAAGTGAAAATCTTGTTGTAGAAGAAATAAAACACTGGAGAATGGATTTGGAGCAACAGTAATATCAAAACAGCACTGCATCATATTCATTTGCCCCAAACTGGACGTGGGTCAGGTTTGCTTTCACCAGTTACAAATTTTTACTGGGAATAGCTTGTTCCCCAAAAAAGTGGAAAGTCAGCTCAAGCATCCCAACAAATCAGTTCTTCCTACCAGAGTGGCAAAGGACACATTCTTGGGTTGTCTTGATTTGGCTGGAACATCACTCAGTGTTGTATGTTCCTCGTATTTGATATTCTACCCAGGCCCAACTTGCTGTAGGATCCCACGTCCCACTGCAAATCAGAGATTTAAGGTTCTGCAGAGCTCCATCCCCATCCAGCAGCTCTTGTGAGCAATGCACAGCAACTCCCACTTCTGCCAGGCTGCTGTCCAGCCCCCTCCCTCCTCCCTGCAGCTGCAGAACCTGTTCCACACTCACCTGTCCCATTGTTTGGAGGCTTTGGCACGCGTTTGGAGCCGAGCACGTCGGGATCCCTCAGATCCTCCTTCTTCCCTCTGCTGCTGCCACCATCCTCCTTGTCCTCCACCCTTTTCTTCTCTTCCTGCCTTTTGGCTGCCACAGATGCCCTGACTGCTGCTGCAACATCCCTGTCTTCTTCTTCCCTGCAGGACAGGGCAGATTTCCTTGGTCACAGAGCAAGGAGCAGGGAGCAGCTGCCTCTCTCCAGCTCTCGCCTCTCCGGTGCCAGCTCCGGTGCCATCCCTGATCCCACCTGCTGAGAAGGCTCAACCAGCCCCACCACTCCAACCCACCCCAGCCAGGCAACAATCCCCCCTGCACTTCCAACTTTGAGGTGTGGGAATCACAATCCAGGCCAGAAGAAACTGGTATGAACAGGGAGAGCCAGCACCAAGGACAAACAGGGCACCAGTCTCTCCTGCTCATTTTCAAACGTATGAAACCATTTTTGGAGGCCACAGGAACTCCTGGAGACATGGCTGGTCATGAACTCTCAACACATGCACGATCCACATGCGACACCAACATAGGAGTGTTTTGGGATGGACTTTTTCCCCAGTGGAATCACCAGTAATGAACCAGCTGCCCATCCAGCGAGAAAAAGAAGAAAATAAGATGTGCAGGATGTATAAAGCACTCGGGGCTGGTGGGGATGAAGAGACACAGAATGCAAAATTTCATTTCAATACTTCACCCTCTTCCTTTTCCAAAGCACTCAGTCTGGCCACACAGAGATCTGTTAGTTCAATGAAAAGCATGGTCCTTAGAACAGGAATTTCATGATTACCCAGACCAAAAGCTCCATTAAACCTGCACAGACTTGTCACCTACTTCAGAAAATCCCATTTAGAGAAGTTTGCATAAAAACAGCTGCTGAAATTAATTTCGGGTTCTGAGTTTATTTAACCCACAAGCTGAGGATCACATTGTTTCTTCCTGAGCTGAAACTTCACACACAGTATTTCCACATTGACCAAGCTTGTAGCCAGCACATGGACTTGGACTGGAAGCTCATTCTGCTCTCAGCTAAGGATTCACCATGGAGGCCTCCAAATTTTGTACCCACTTCCTACTGATCCACCAAAATATTGTGAATTGGCAAGTAAAAAACAACACTGAACAGGAGTAAAACTCCACCCAGTTTGTGCTACTCACCTCTTGTACCTCCAGCTGCCTCTCCTGTTCTGTTGGCTCCCTCGGCCGCTCAACCTGCCCGTCCTCCCCTGCCTGTTGTACCTGTCAACTTCTTCATAGTCCTCTGGACCTACAATACCTGAGAAGGAGGGAAGCTTGATCACTCTCAGTTATTTCTCTAACCTGGGCATCACACTATGCCTGGAAAATGCAAAAAATACTCTGGTACAAACAAATTATCTTCACTTCTTTCTGATGACTAAGTTAGCAGTTTTTCTAAAACTGTGTGTCATTAAATCCACACATGGGGGGGAAATGCTACAACAATTCAGGTAGGAAAGGACCTCTGGATGCCACCTGCTCCAGCCACTCACTCAAAGCAAGGCCAGCTCAAAACTGGTTGCCCAGGGCCCAGCCTGGTTAAGTTCTGGTTACCTTCAACCTCTGCAACTTCTCAAGTCCTGTTCTGGGATGAACAGGAAGAATTTCTTCACGGCTGTGAAACCTTCACCAGATGTTCCCAAAAACCCTCAGAGCATTAAGAACCACAGAGTAGTGTGGATTGGAAGGGATTTTAAAGACCAACTTGTTCCACCCCCTGCCATGGGCAGGAACCCCTTCCAGCAGCCCAGACTGCTCCAAGCCCTGCCCAAACTGGCCTTGGACACTTGCAGGGCTGGGGCAGGCACAGCCACACCCGCCCTGGTGGGATGCCTTCCCCCAGTGGAACCCCGCCCCGGGCCGTGCTCACCGTCGCCCCTGCGGGGGTGCCGGGGTGTGTAGGTGAACTGCAGGTCGATGTGGCGGTTCTGGCGCGCCTCGGCCCTGCTCTTGCTGTGACACGCTGTCTTGTGGGCCTTGTAGTCGATCTCGGTGCGGAAGGCGTGTGTGAACTGCTCGGAGCTGCAGCGCCCCTCCTCGCACAGGAAGTGCTTCTCGCGGAAGTGCTCCCGCAGGTACTCGTAGTCGCTGCAAGGGAGGGCACAGAGCCAGTCACACCAAAGTCCCACGGCTCCTCTTACAGGGATGGGTGGAGACAGACCCGGGGGGTTGGGTTTTGCTATCCCAAGGGAAGCCTTTCCAGTGAAACTGCTCGGTACAGCCACCACAGGCCACAATGCACGACCCAGATGTCAGACCAAACCCACTGGTGGACACTCATCACATCCAGCTGTGCTTAAGGCACGTATTTCACACAAAAAATTGTTTCCATCCCCTTTGCACATGAACTTTGGAGCATTAGAATCATGGGATCACAGAACTGTTGAGGCTCGAAAAGACCTTCAAGATTCCCAAGTCCACTCATCAACCAGCACCACCAGCTTGTCCCCAAGTGCCACATCCCCTTGTTTTTTGAACACTTCCAGGGTTAGTGACTTCACTACTGCCTTAAGCAGCCTGTTCCAATGTTTGGTAACCCTTTCCATGAAGAAACTTTTCTCAATATCCAATCTAAACCTCCCCTGGTGCAACTTGAGGCCGTTTCCTCTCATCCTGTCCACAATTAGAGGTAATACACCAGGCAGCTGCTGCCAGGCTGCAAAACATAACTTTTAATGTTCAACATTAATGGAGAAGATTTTAAAACATGAACTAGACAAAGTGAATATTCTGGCTGTTTGTCTGAGGAACAAGAGACTGCAGCCAGCCTGCTCCCACTCTTCCACTCTGTCTTCCAACACTCCTCCCCCTAACACTCAAAGCAGACCCAGGCAATTTCTCCCCCCACATTTAAGCTCCAGGAAGAACCCATCTGAAGGGTGTTTGTGCCCACCTGTAGTACTCCTGGGCCCCCTCCGAGTCACAGAAGTGGCAGAAATAGTGGTCCCTGCGCAGGTGTTTGAGCAGCTCGTCGTTGTCCAGGTACCTCTCGTCGCAGAACTTGCAGAGGGGGTGCCCCCGGTGGGAGGTGTCGTCGGGGTCCCCGTGGATGCGGTGACGGGCCAGGTCCTTCCGCGAATACCATTTCCTTTCCGAGGTGAAAATCTGGAGGAAGGATTCATAAAGGGATGTTACTTCTCGTGGACAGAGAACGAAATGGAACGAGCAGGGTTGTGTCCAACCTGTCTGTTTGAAAGGGTCAAAGATTTGCTTCAAAAAGATGCAGTTTGACCACCAACACTTCACATTTTCGGTGGGCAGGAGGCAAAGATTCAAGTGATGGATCCAAATTAAATCCACCTTGAATTTCTCTCTGTTTGAACACTGAAAGCAGATCTAATTCACTTTTTTTTGATACAGCAGCAAACTTTATAATCTCTGTGGGGAAACCCTAAGTAAAGTATGCATTTATGAGCACACAGTATTTTGCACACTCAGATTAAAACAGACCCCCAGTGGGTTGGTTTACTTTCCTCAGACAGAAACGACCCAGAATAGCTACAGAGGATACACTTCAGTGAACAAATTCTGCATCATAAGCCAAGCCTCTGTCCCCACTAACACGTGAGCTATTTTGGTAGGAAGGTTCTGGAGATGCCAAAAGGATCAACCCAGCCTTGAGAACAGAACAGCCTTTATTTCTGGCCTAGACAAGGACTGTGAACTTGTTCTGGGAAAAGGTTTGTTTGGCTTTGCTGACAGACTGAAGCTTCTGCAAGTTTAAGAGCTTCTTTTCAGTGGGTACAAGTAACTTTTTGGAACAACAGAATTTTTTTCTGTGAAATAAAAATCTCCACAATATTCTGAAATTGAAAAGCAACAGTTTTAATATTGTTTGTCAGTTCTCTGGCAGAGAAAATGACAAGTTCTCTCAGTGTTGGCTACAATGACCACGAAATACCTCACTGGGGTATTTCACTGCCCTCCCTCCCCCCTTCCCTTCAATCAGCTCCAGGGATTGCATGGCCACAGGAAAGAGTCCAAGCTGTTCCCAAACTTATTAGGGTTCACTCAGGTCAACCTGCTCCCTTCTGGATCCTGTCCCTTCTGGCAGCAAACTCCAGCTCACCTGGCACACACCAACTGTGGCACCACCACTGTGGGGTTTAATTTAAAATCTGGAGAACCTCCAGGCCTCCTTCACTAATCAGTTTGTGGAAGGAGAAACACTTAAAATAAAGCAACTGGCCTCGCTGCAGGCAGGCAGAGGAACCTGAAATAGCTCTGTGCTGTTCAGCCACCTCCTTCCCAGCTCCCCAGGTACTCCTGGAAGTCAAGGAAGGCAAGTCTCCTCCTTCCTACACCTCCCAGCAGAGCCCCAGCTCACCTTCAGGTGTTTAACACAGAGTTTGCAGCAGAAGAGCTCGTGCTGCTTCCTCATGTGCTGTTCCAGGTCTGCAAAGGTGCTGAAGGGCTTTGCCTCGGGGCACAAGGAGCACTCGTGCTGCAGCAGCTTCCTAAGGGATGAGAAGAGTTCCCCAAAATGATCCAGTTCCCTCCCAGCACCCCGAAACCTTCATCACAATACAGACATTCTGTCCCTGGCAGAAGGCTCCAGCCTTAGGGGTTCCCCAGCAAGCTGTAATGAGGTTTGAGTCCTGCTAATGCCAAGAATTCTGTCCTATGTCAGGAATGGGATGGAAGGAAATGACACCAAGGTGTGAGAACTACACTGTGCCTACAAAAGTGAGGGGCTGTAACAGTCCCTGTGCTTACTGAAGATTCATCTGGTTCCTGCAACATTCACACCTGGTTTCATTACACTTTCCACTGTCAGAAACTGACACCGAATGCAGTGGGAGGGGATAAAGAATTGTAACAGGAAAAAAAGGGGGGGGAAAAACACCACAAAAAAAGCTCACTCCCCAATGATTCCCAGCTCTGCCAGAGCACTGGTCTCTGTGGGAGACTCCTCCTCCCTCATCTCCAGAATTATCATGTCCTGTGAAATTGTAAATATATCAAAGTTACATGCTTAGCCCAAATCAGGGCATTGTGGATACAATGCCCAATTCTCCAAGAAAAATGTTCCACTGCCTGAGTGGCTTCATCTTTTCCACTCTTCTCTCCTTTTAGCTGCCCTTGGTTACTTTAAACCCTCCTAATTAAGCATATTATGAAAAATACTTGTCGAACACGATGTTGATGCCATATTTTTACTCTGCATTGGTTTTTCACTTCACTCTTTTTCTTTCTCACTCAGAATTAGGATCTTTGTGGGAAGACAAGGCTGCTCCTCATACCATATTTGGCAGAGTTGGGTCAGGTCAGTCCTTCATCAGCACAGCAATAAATAAAATAGTAATTTTATTGACAACTGTATATATTAATACACAATTAATAGTAATTTTGCCTTCACCACTTTCCCCAGCAACCATGCAAGGATGGGAAAGGTTTCCAGCAATTCTGCTGATGCTAAAGGTGTAAAAAATTAGTTTTATTGACAGAGCAAAGCTCGTGTGCTGCGTGTTGCTGAATGCCCTGAGGAGCTGTGAGTGTTGACTCCACTGCCCTGCTCCAGCCTCTCACCTTCCCAAACACGTGCATGGCAGGTGACTCATGTGCCCAGCCCCTCCACTGGCAGGAAACCACAGCAACCTGCCCTCCCCAACACTTCCTGCCACGTCCTGCCCCGTGGAGCACCCCGTGCCGTGCAGGGAGCCCTGCCAGAGCTCACCTGTACAGCCCATAGACCTCCCCATCCAGGAAATAAATGTCGTATTTCTTCTCATGCTGCAGCTGGTGAAGTGCTATGGAGGAGAAGGATGGGAGCTTCCTCCCAAAGACCACCTGTGGGACACAACAGCGGGGTCAGCAGGGCTCTGGGACTGCAGGCAAAGTCCGGGTTCTGACTCCTGCAGAGCCCCGTGCCAGCTGTCACCATCCCCGGGCACTGTCACCAAAGCCACCCAGACATCTCCTTATCAACCCGCCAGCGAAACGCGGATTGGACCAGCCTGGCCTTTGGATTTTGATCGAGATTAGGAAACGTCTCTGGTCTGTTTGGCTCCCACAGCTGCGCTGACAGTAAACATTCCCAACCAACCGAACCCTTTCGGCGGGGAATGCCCGGCAGGAGCGCTGCCCTCGGCTCCTCCCCACTTCCTGCAGGATCCCAGGGAAACCTGGAGTCCCTGAGTGACTCAGTTTCTCGGAGTCCAGTGGGAAACCACTGTTTCTTCCTTCCCGGACTCCCAGGAAAGCGAGGCACAAATCACCACAACACTCCCCACGTTATCTGCCACGTCCCCCGCCAAGGGATCCTCCTCGCTGGGCCCCGGGCACTGCAGCTGTTTAAGGCATTAAAGCCTTCAGGAGCCACCTACCACTGCCTGTCCCTGTTGCCAGGCTGGCAATTACAGGGGTAGCAGCAACATTTAGGGAGCTGCTGGAGGTACCTGGCCCAGCCCAGAGAGCCTGAGACACAGATACAAGAGCGGTTTTCAGTTCTTGCACTAAAAGCCACGTTATAAATCCAGAAACAGGGTGCCCAGAGAAGCTGGGTCCGCCCCAGCCCTAGAAGTGTCCAAGGGCAGGTTGGACAGAGCTTGGAGCACCCTGGGCTGGTGGAAGGTGTCCCTGCCCATGGCAGAGGTGGGACTGGATGGGCTTTAAGGTCCCTTCCACCCCAAACCATTCCAGAATCCCACGATCCCTCCGAAGGGCAGACGCGTCCTGGGACAGGGAGCAAAGGCTCCATCCTGCTCCGCCAGAGCCAGCCCTGCTGACCTCAAACCAAAAAAAATATTCCCTTTAAACTCCATTTTCTCGTTATTTCGTTTCCCGCACGCCGTGGCTAAGCGGGGCCAACCCGGGGGCTCCGTGCCCGTCCCTTCCCCTCAGGCCACTCCCGAGGCCCCCCCGCCGCCCCTCAGCGCCGGCCTCACCTGCCGCAGCTCCTCCCGGCACACGGCGCAGCAGCGGTCGCCGCAGAGCGCCCGCATCCGCACGGAGCAGCGGTAGCAGATGGGGTGCTCGCAGCGGCCGAGCGCCACCACGTCCAGCTCCCCGCAGCACACCACACACGGCCCCTCGGCCGGGCCCGGCCCCGCGCCGGCCATGGCGGCCATGGCGGCCTCGGCCCCGCGCCGCCCTGCCCGCACCACCGAGCGCGGGACAGAGCGCCGCCCCACCATAGAGACGCGCGCTCGCCCAGCGCTGACAGCACATAGAGCTGCGCCCAGAGCGGCCCCGTGCTGCCGGAACCGCCCCCCCAGAGGCGGCAGCGCCACCACGCTGACGTCAACGCCCGGTCCTCCAGCGCCCGGCCAGAGAGAGGCAGCGCGGTGACCATCGAGACGCGCCGGGCGGAGCGCCCCCGGCGGGGCCGCTCTGGCTCCCTCTCAATGGTGTCTGTGGGGCGGGGGCCATATGGGGTCTTCAGATCCTGCCTCAACACCGCGGTCTGTGGGGACAGGGCGACATCGGGGCCACTGCTGCCACCGCTGGGTGTGGGGACACGGGGACCCCAGCCCCATGGCTGTCCCCGCAGGTGCTGGCCTGTACACCTGGCCCAGGTGTGCTGCCCACCCCGGGGGGCTCGGTGGGGTTTTCCAGGGCAAACAACCCCTCCGTGGGTTCATCAGAGCTGCAGGCCTGGGTCTGGGCCTGGGCTGAGCACCCAGGTGTTTGTTGGTACCTCAGGTGCGTTAAAAAGCGTGCCTGAAACCCCGTGGAAAGCAGGATTTTGGGGCCATTAGACCAGGACTAGAACTGGGCCCGGGGAAGGTGGATGTAAATAACTCTTTATTTGCCCAGGTTGTGACTCACACGGATGGTATTCGAGTTCAGGTACTGGGACTGGGCCAGGGCAGGTCAGGTGAGCTGAGTTAGCTCAGGTGAACTCAGTTCAGGTGAGCTGAGTTAGTTTAGGTGATCTGAGTTAATTCAGATGAGCTGAATTAGTTCAGGTGAGCTGAGTTAGGTGAGATCAGTTCAGGTGAGTTGCATTAGCTCAGGTAAACTCAGTTCAGGTGAGCTCAGTTAGTTCAGGTGAGCTGAGTCAATTCAGATGAGCTGAATTAGTTCAGGTGAGCTCAGTTCAGGTGAGCTGGGTTAGTTCAGGTGAGCTGAGTTAGGTGAGATCAGCTCAGGTGAGCTGCATTAGTTCAGGTGAGCTGAGCTAGTTCAGGTGAGCTGAGTTAGCTCAGGTAAACTCCAGGTGAGCTGAGTTAGCTCAGGTGAGCTCCGTTCAGGTGAGCTGAGTTAGTTCACGTGAGCTCAGTTAGCTCAGGTAAACTCCATTCAGGTGAGCTGAGTTAGCTCAGGTGAGCTGAGTTAGCTCAGGTGAGCTCCGTTCAGGTGAGCTCAGTTAGCTCAGGTGAGCCGAGTCAATCCCTGACACACCTGGAGGGAACCCTGCCGGCTCCTGCTCCCACCTGCGAGCTGCTCCCCTGTTCCAAAGGTGTTGCCGAGACACAGAGATGGGCACTGCGGCTCCTTGGACAGGAGAGGGTGCTCCAGGAGCGTGGAAAAATGTCTTGCGAGCTGCCGTGTTCCTCTGGAAGGGGAAAAAAAGCTTGTTAGGCGGTGGGACACAGGAATAGACAGAGGCTTTCAAAATTTAGCATTTACCACCTCTTTCTCTCCCAGAAACCCACTAAGTGACCCACTAAGATGGGATCGCTGTTATAGAATCATGGAATCCTGGGATGGTTTAGGCTGGAGGGAACCTCGAAGTCCATGCAGTTCCACCCCCTGCCATGGGCAGAGACACCTTCCAACAGTCCAGGGTGCTCCAAGCCCCGTCCAACCTGGCCTTGGACACTTCCAGGGATCCAGGGGCAGCCACAGTTTCTCTGGGCACCCTGTGCCAGGGCCTGCCCACCCTCACAGACAACAATTCCTTCCCAGTATCCCATCTAATCCTGCCCTCTGGCAGTGGGAAGCCATTCCCTCCTATCCTGTCACTCCAGTTCCTGATGAAATTCCTAGGAAATTACTGGGATCTTCCTGTGGCTGGTTGGAAGATTGGATGAGCATCTTTATCCCTCAGATCTTTTCCCTGAATTTCTTGTCATTTGAATCAAAAGTTGTTCTTCCTTCTCTCTGAGCCATAAACAATCATTTTAGGACAAAGCAGCACATCAAATAGATCATTAAAACATCCCCATGACGTTTTCTCATCCCACACCAGCGCCAGTTAACGCCATCTGCGCCATCAAATAAATTAAGTAATAGGTTTGCTAAGTGTTTGGGAGCAGATAATGAAGGATTTCAATGTTTTGGATCATTGGATACAACAGGTAATATTTACTTTCTCCTAAAGAGCCCCATTTATCCCACTTAAGCGTGGAGTGGGGTAAAGCACGTCTGCCTAATCAAGCCTGAAGTGTGTTTGGGTGGGGTTGCGTGGAATAATTAGGAATGACTGAGGATGTTGGCTGTAATTACTCCAGGAAATGTTCCCCGAATTAATGACACTGTTGAAAATGTTTTCATGTCCAAAGTGCATCACCCAGTTTTGGAGAGCAATTGGCATGAAATGAGCTGGAGGCTGCTGGCAGGGATGGGCTGCCTTAAGTGTCACCGTGCTGTGAAATGACACCGTGCCTGGGCCCAGGAGCAGAAACACACCGGGGGAATTGGGATGGGAAGGGACATTACTCATTGCCAGGACTGTGGGGACTGGCCAGGGAGGGATTGGGACCTCTCAGATTTTAGCCCTGGTCAGTGATGTCTCTTCCCACTGGTCCAGGACCTGATCCAAAGGCCTGATCCTGAAAAGTGTGTTCACAGCAGTGTGTTTTTCCCACTGGAAGTGTGTGATGTGCCTGGCAAAGGGAAGCACTGGCTGTTTTCCAGGCAGGCAGCAGCACTGGCAGCTCCTCAGCTGGGGTGTTTTCTGCCCCTTGGATGATATTTGTGATAATCCTTGTCTGAGGGAGAAACCACTGAAGGTTCTGTGTCCCTTCATGGTCCAGGTGAACTTTCAGCAGCACCGAAACCTCGTGCCAGTCTCACCCTCCATTTCCAGCCAGATCCAGGAAGTTTATTGGGATCAAAACCCACATAAGGATATCATAGCATGACCTGGGCTGAAAGGAGCCTTAAAGATCTTCTAGTTCTTTCCTCGAGGCCAGATCCATCCCTGGGTTAGTGGTGGCCTGGGCAATGCTGGATGGTCTTCCTATCCTGTTCCAACCTAAATAATTCTGTGATTCCATTATTCCCTGCCTTGCAAATGCGCCTCTGTTGATCCCATGACTTTTGCAGTGGTGGAACACATCTTTTCACAGCTGCAAAGTGCCAAACACCCTCCTCTGTTCCATTTCTGCATCATCACACAGGATATTCCCTCTCTCCTGGTGTCCCCACCTCCAACAAGCAGCACAAAGAATTGCTAAAAAGCCAATAGTGAAACATTCAAACTTCACCAAAGCTTGTTTCCAGCTCCTCATCCTTCTGAAGAACCATCCTGCTGGTGCCTCTGAGTCATGGGTGGAGATTAATTTATTTTGTGGTGCAGAGAGGTTTTTATAACCCTCTTTCAAACCATTGAATCATTCTTTGCTGATGACTTAAAGATGCTGGTTTATTTCTCCAGTGATTGCAAATGGAAGCCAGATCTTAGCACGGACTGTGACCCCAAAACATAAAGAAATACAATTATACAGAAATATCTGGTTTCCAAATATCTCAGTTGGTGCTTAGTTCTATGTGTTGTCAGGCAGGGAATGTTTCCATCCCAAGAAAAAGGGTTAATATTGACTCTGGCATAGTTAATTTCCATGTTTACTCGCTAAATATCACATAATAACTGCGGGAAAAGGCATTTTCAAGTCATTTAATCAGCAATAAATACACTTTGGAATAATTGATAACTCTGCAGATGAGCACAACAAGCCCATTCCTCTCACAGGAGCAACAGATCAAATATTTATAGTTCAGCACTGAAATGTTGTCCCAGTGTAGAACTAAAGGTTGGGCCTTGGATTAATTTCCCGTGCCCAGCTTGGTGCCAACACAGCTCATTTACTGCCGAGACACTCGGTGTGTAACAGGGAAATTTGTCTTCATTTGATAAAGTTTCTTCTCAAGGAAAGTAAGTCTTAGACAGTCCCTGAGCAGTGGCTTCTCACAGGTGCCTCATTGCATGGAGTCCTGGAATGGTTTGGGTTGGAAGGGACCTCAAAGCCCATCCAGTGCCACCCCCTGCCATGGCAGGGACACCTTCCACCAGCCCAGGGTGCCCCAAGCCCCATCCAAGCTGGCCTTGGACACTTCCAGGGATCCAGGGGCAACCACAGCAACTCTGTTCCAGGGCCTGCCCACCCTCCCAGGGAACAATTCCTTCCCAATTTCCCACCTAACCCTGCCCTCTGGCAGTGGGAAGCCACTGTCCCTTCTCCTGTCCCTCCAGGCCCTGGTCCAAAGTCCCTCTCCATCTTTCCTCTAGGCTTCCTTTGGGTACTGAAGACACGTTTGAATTTACAGCCCCGACAAGATTTTATGGCTCAAAGCAGCATTTTGGGTTTCTGTGAGGTCAGTGGGGTTTGTCCCAGACACACAAGGTTTTGGATCAAATATACCCCCAGCCCTACCTGGGGGGATGAATAGAAAGTCAGCCTGTTATTAATCCCATTATTTCTCCACCTGTTTTTCAACCAAAACCATATCTTTTTATTCAAAACTTCATTGTGGAGAGACATACACACAGCCCAGTCCTTTGACTCCTCCACAGACACAATGCACAGCTTTGGATTTGATGAGGGATTTTATCTCCAAGAGTTTCTTTTGCTAAAAAAGCATAATTTGGTACTACAAGCTTCCCTGGAAAGCAGTGATTCCTTAAAGAGGGGGAGGATGATCGGGGAGGAGCAGGATCTCGAAGAGACTCATGCTGGGAAGCAGAGCTGTATTTTAAGGCATCCATAAATATTATTTTAGGCCTGGTGGTCTGGTTGTTCCATGGCATAAATTCATCCCTATTTCCCCACCCAGCAATGCCAAGAGTTGGGTGTTTGGAGAGATCAGAGAGCAAAAAAATGGTAGTGTTGGGAATGCTTGAAGCTCCCAAATCCCTGGTTGGTGCCCTGCCAGCCTGAGCACCTTGCTCTGAATTATTTCATTTTATTTGTCTGCTGCTGGATTTTAGGGAGATGTCAACTTCCCACCTACAGGGACATCACAGACAGCACCAGGGATTGCCTGTGGAATGTGGGACACGGGGATTTGGAATGCTGGGCTTCTGTCTCCCTGATAACAACTGACAGGATAAGAAGGAATGGCCTCAAATTCCACGAGGAGAGGTTTAAATTGGATGTTGGGGGGAATTTCCTCATGGAAAAGGTTGTAAAGCATTGGAAGAGGCTGCCTAGGGCAGGGCTGGAGTCGCCATCCCTAGAAACATTCAGAAAACATGAGGATGTGGCACTTGAGGACTTGGGTTAGTGGTGGTAATGGTGGTGGTGGATTAATGGGAATCTCAGAGGGCCTTTCCAACCCTGACCTGTGCAGATGCCCTTGAAGACAGATTTTGTTCTCACCTACACCCCTTTGAGCCTCCAGTCATCTCACACGTGTGTGCTCTGGAGAGCCTCACCTAATTAAATTTTCGGAAAACAGGAGAGCCCTTGGGGCTGTGTGGGCTTTGCTGGAGGGATCTCGGGGCTGTCAAATGAAAGATTCATCTCCCAGCCCTTTCTCCTCGCAGCAAACACTGCACAGGGAGCCAAATTTGCTCTGCATTTCACACATCTGGGGATTAACTCGCTGATGTTGGCAATGACTTCCAGGAGAAAGACTGACTCATGGGCTGGAGGGGGCTGAGGGATCTGCTCACATCACACATGCCAGCCCGTGGCAGCTTTTTCTCCCTGCTCTTTTCCCTGCCTTTCAGATTGGTGTCTCTTCTGCTTTCCTGAGGCACTGCTGTCATCCCACATCACTGGGAATCTTTCATCATGATTCCTTGGTGGTGTTCTGTTGCATCCAAGTCACTCTGTGATGTCATTCCTGCAGCCCTTGAGATGTTTAGAGACTTAATACTCTGCCAGCCACGGGAGGGGCAAAACACAGGGTGGGGTGGCCGAACGATGGTGTCTCACAGCTCATCCTCTCACATCTCATCCTCTCACCCAACAGGCCCCACCAGGGTCAGGTTCTCCAGCTGATGAGCCATGCCAGAAGTGAAGGGTCATTCCTGCAGCTTGGAGGATGATGGACAACTTCATTAAGCTGCAGAGGTGAGGAGCCCTTAGTGGGTTTGGTGGGTCTGGACCTCAGTTTGGTTTTGGTCTCCCATCAGTGATTCCCTCTCTGTTCCTTGGTTTGAAGCAGAAATAATTCCAGTAACTCAGCTGGGGCTTCATTATGATCTTAATTCTTGTCTGCACAGGGCTTTGAAATCCTAAAGGATCGATGCCTTGGGCGTGTGGGTGATTGTGGTGTGAGCTCAGGGCAGAATTCCAGTGAGGAAACAAGTTCCCTCGACTTGGAGAAGCAATTCCATGAAACTCTGCACAGGAATCACGAGTCTGTGGCTTTCCCCCCTTAACTTAGTGCTAATGGATCCATTGTTTCATGTAAAGGTTTCTGCCTCTCTTGTTCTACCCTGTGTGACATTTACAGTACTCTTTGTTCCATTAGCACAGTAATTCGAGATAGTTTATTATCCTTTGGAGACTTCACTGCCTGCTGTTTAACTTCCACGTGACAGGACCCTGGAAAAAAGAATCTCTTAAAATAGTGCAAGAGGCTAAACATAGTGAGGAATTAGTTGTTTCTGAGGAGTGGGATAATTAATTTAGTGCACTTTAATGTGAAGATGTGCAACATTAGGAAACACCACTTACTGCTTCCTCTTGCTTGCCAGAGCCACCACTGTCTGTGGAGCTGAGGTGTTTTCTGTCTCACAGCTTGAAACCATAATTTGTTTGTATCAGTTACAGCTCCTTCATTTCAGGGGAATGGGGAAACAGCATTTAATCACGGTCTGAATCACTGGGGAAGAAATCACTCCCTGATCCGAATTTATTACACACTCTGGATGCAAGAATGGCAAAGGTTGTTATTCCTGGGACCTTCTGGGGCACTGTCACTGCAGTGCCCAAGGGACTGAGCCTGTTTGGATCCCTCTCCCCCAGTGCCTCATCCCCACTCCCTGCAAACACTCCTCAGCAGTGGGATGGGTGTTGGAAAACATCAGGGGTTGCTGAGCCACATATGTGGGAATGTCTTTGTCTTGCCATTAAGGCTTTGCTCACCTCAGGTTGAGGTAATGCAAGAGGGAGCAGGGATGTGAATCCGGGAAAGGAGGTGAAGGGGAAGTGCAGGAATGAGGCAGTGGGTGGTCCAGTGACCTCTGGGACAGCCAGGAAGGGTCTTCATCACATCACCTGTCCAGGGGGGATCTGCAGTACCAGCTCCCTCAGGTGCTGGCCTTCCAACCTTGTCTCCAGGTGAGGAGCACGGCTGTGCTCTGGCTTGGGATGCACCTGGCACAGCCTGGGATGGGATGGGGT